>CP092882.1:51529889-52129889 GCA_030710605.1 Cordylochernes scorpioides
TTAGTTTCAAGCACAGATCTTCAACTTTGAGAATAAGGCACTGTTTGAACACATAGAGCACCATTTTATACTTTGAGCATTTCAAATAACACGCACACAAGCATTTAATAAGACATTCCGTCTTATACAGACGATTCTCCTGTTAGAAATGAATCTAAAAAGAAATGAGAAACAGGGGAAGAAGCTGAATCCTCGCCTAGAAAAGGAAACAATATCTATGTACAAAAGACTATATACATCGTTTTTCGTGCATAGAACACAGTAAAGAAGTAGATTATTGAGTAAATGGTTGCATCTTGTGAAGAAAAAAATATTTCCACACAGTTCAGTTACTTTGTTAGGTCATTTTTTTACTCCTTGCAGTCTTGAAAAATTAAAGAACTTTAAAATAGCTGACCCATTAAGTCTGAAAGAAATATTTCAAATAACTAATATGTGTTTAAAATAATTTCGCATTAGAACCTTAGAACCTTAGTCCGCCGCACAAATTTCTAATTTGAAAAATATTGGCTCTAAAATAAATATATTTTCAACGCTAGTTAATTATAAAATTGAGAATTGCTGAGATTAACTTTAAATAAAATTTGTGTTTACTGTATCAGTACGTGGTATAATTTCTATATGTACTTTGGGCTATTGTATGGATGCTGATTAGTGTCTAATAAAATATGTATGTGTACTTTGTGGTTACTGCCTTTTTTACTTTATACTCACCGTATATGTTATTTAAGTCTGGTGATGATGGTGCTTATCTCCATCATTAAACCAATTCCTGAAGTCCACTCTTCTCCAATTTTGCGATGGTAGTTATAAGCCTGGAAAATAGGTCCTCTATTGTCAGTTCTGAGCATGACAAGATATGTTCCGGAGAAGCTTCTGTACTATTGCATTTCAAGCAGTTATTGAAGGGTTTTTGTCCATTTTGAAATTTTAAGGTTTTTATATGGCCACTTCTTAGTCTCGCTAAAGCTGTTTGTTTATTTCTATCGAGTTTTTGAGGTTCTTTTAATTGTTTCAATGGTTTGTACCAGTGATGATTTGGATAAGCTGTCCGTTTTGATTTATTTTACTTTTTTTATACGTATATATTTCTTCAAAGGTAAGATTATTGCTATTGCTTGGCAAGTGACACGCTTTTTTTTGCTAATTTGTCTTCTATTTAAGTCTTCTGTATATATGTGTATTATATATATAATGAATATAATACGAGGGGTGTGTTCATAAAGTATCGCGACTTTTGTGTTTTTTTCAAAAATTATCTATTTATTCATGAATTCCTATTTTGTCCCCTTCAAAGTAATCCCCATGAGATATTATACACTTGTGCCAACGGTTTTTCCAATCTTCGAAGCACTTCAAAAAATCATTTTTTAAAATATTTTTCAGCTCCTCCTTCGATGCCGTCTTTACCTCGTCAAGCGTAGCGTAACGTCGTCCTTTCATGGGCCTCTTCAGTTTAGGGCACACGAAAAAGTCACAGGGGGCCAGATCTGGGGAATACGGTGGCTGCGGCATCATTAGTGTGTTGGGTTTGGCCAAAAAGTCGCGTACAAGCAACGATGTGTGAGCAGGGGCGTTATCGTGGTGCAAAAGCCAATTTTTGGTCTTCCACAAATCCGGGCGTTTCTAGCGGATTTCTTCGCGCAAATTGCGCATAACTTGCAGGTAATATTCCTTATTGACCGTTCTACCCTGTGGCAAGAACTCTTGATGCACCACGCCTCTACAATCTAAGAAAAATGTCAGCAAAACTTTCACATTCGACCGAACTTGGCGCGCTTTTTTCGGTCTTGGTTCGTGCGGCAGCTTCCATTGAGATGATTGAGCTTTGGTTTCCACGTCATAACCATAAACCCGCGCTTCGTCACCAGTTATGACCCTCTGGAGCAAATTTGGGTCGTCGCAGACAGAGTCCAACATCTCATTAGCAATGTTCATGCGATGCTGTTTTTGGTCGCAATTGAGCAATTTTGGTACGAATTTCGCGGCGACCCGTCTCATGCCCAAATCATTGATAAAAATCGAATGGCACGAGCCAATCGATATGTTTAGGTCCTCAGCAACTTCTCTAACGGTGATTCGACGATTGGCCAATATCATTTTCTCCACTTCATTAATTTTTTCGTCTGTTGTTGAAGTGCTCGGGCGTCCGGCATGCTCTTCGTCGTTCACATCTTCTCGGCCTTCTGAGAACATTTTGTACCACCGATAAACGTTGCTTCGGTCCAAGGTAGCTTCTCCGTATGCCACAGTCAACATTCGGAATGCATCCGCGCACTTAATTTCGTTTTTCACACCAAATTTGATACAGGTTCTTTGATCCATTTTTTTTAATAGGTAAAAATCGAAGACGATCCAAAACACCTGCAAGCAAAGCAGCTGTCAACAATTAAGTGAACATTCAAAATGGCCGAGCTTGTCGGCATAAGTGAGAGACATGAGTACCAACATAAAGCTACAAAAAGATCGAAATTCGAATATACGTAACCCGCGAAAATTAAAAAGTTGCGATACTTTTTGAACACACCTCGTATACTTGATTGTATAGGAACTTTAAAACCTATCTCTATGTGCGTCTTATAATCAAAATTATTTTTTAAAGAATATTAATATAATATGATATAATGATAGAAAGGACACCTTATATATACATACTGATTAAAATGTATAAGTGGGTGATGAAACAGATGGCCATTTAAATTCTTTTTCATGGCAATAGTGCCCAGAAAGTTTCACCGGACACATACCTCAAAGTTATGTAGATTTTGGGTAACATATACATTTTGGTGGGAAAGATAACAAACTTCCACTATATTATAAAAATTATATAATAATATATTAAATAATATATTTTAAAATATTTCGCTAGAAGTTAATATACACTGCGTGACATTGAAAATGGAACACCAAGAAATATTGGCCAGAAAATTATGCAAATTTCAGGGTAGACGCGCCTAACCGAGTTATGCAAATGATGTAAAATGCGAGCTCTCGTGCGCACATGGAGTAAGATATAAGGGAAGGAACTTGCAGAAAGGACAGTATTCGTGTCGTTATTTCTTCAAGGAAAATCATTGTAGAAATTTTGTTCTTGTGTCAAAAGACACGTGTAATAACAGAGAATGCCAGGTCATCGTAAACGGAGGCAGTTCAAGCAGACAGACGCTTTTACGAGGGGCATGGTGATCGGACTGAAAAGGGCAGGTTGGTTCATACGTCAAATCGCAGCTGATACAAACCTTGGTGCGTCCACGGTGCACCGACTGTGGAGAAGATGGTTGGAACAAGGAAATGTGGCAATTTATAGGAATGTCGGTGCAACCAGAGTGACGTCAGCACGTGTGGATCGGCGTATCCTTCGACAAGCAGTGGCGGCCCCACAAGCCACTTGTACCGCCATCCTGCAACATGTGCAAGACACCCTAGATCATTCCATCTCGACCAGGACCATTTCCCGTCGATTGGTTGCTAATGGCTTGCACTCATGCCGTCCGCTAAGAAGACTACCATTGACCCCACCGATAAGGCGCCAACGTTTGGAATGGTGCCGGGCTAGATCGACGTGGATGACGGAATGGCACAGGGTCGTGTTCTCAGATGAGTCGCGTTTCTGCTTGTCCAGTGATAGTCGCCGTGTACGCGTGTGGCGTCGACGTGGAGAAAGGTCCAATCCGGCAGCAATTGTGGAACGCCCCACCGTGCGACAACGTGAAATCATGGTTTGGGGCGCAATCGCGTATGATTCCAGGTCACCTTTACTTCGTATTCAGGGAACTATGACGGCCCAACGATACGTTGATGATGTGCTGCGACCGGTGACACTCTCCTACCTTCAGGGGGTACCCAATGCCCTTTATCAGCAGGATAACGCCCGACCGCACACTGCTCGCATTAGCCAACAAGCTCTGCAAGATGTACAGATTCTTCCCTGGCCACCGTACTCTCCTGAACCCTCACCAATCGAGCACGTCTGGGACATCATTGGACGCCGTTTGCATGCCTTGCCACAGCCGCGTTCAGAAGACGAACTGTGGCAAATGGTTGAGAGGGAATGGAGAGCCATCCCTCAGGACGCCATCCGTACTCTGATTGACTCTCTACCTAGACGTGTTGCTGCGTGCATCGCCGTCCGCGGTGGTCCTACTTGCTACTAAGCCGACGCCGTTCTCGCTCTGTATTATGACTATCATTTTTTTAAAATAAAGATCACTTATTGTTCGTCCCTGTCTCTCTCTGTCTGCCGAGTTTCATCACTTTCTGGCCACTATTTCTTGGTGTTCCATTTTCAATGTCACGCAGTGTATCACCACATCAATTTCAAAAACGGAAAATATATTTGCAACAATTAATTTTATGAAAATGTGTTTCTTTTATTTTAATTGACAAAAACATATTGCTAAAAAAGATTACAAATTTTAAAGATTGATGGCAATTAAATTTATTAAACGAAAAAACATGGTGAAGGAAGACGAGCACTCGTCTTCCTTCACCATGTTTTTCCGTTTAATTTCAAGCACCTATGCATCAATAAAAGAAACTCGTCTTCCTTCACCATGTTTTTTCGTTTAATTTCAAATCAGGAAGAATTATTTATCTCTATAATTAAATTTATAAAAATTATATATATTATATATATTATGGTGATACTCAACTAGAAAACATTGAAGAATAAAGTCGTATACACCTTGATAATAATGGTAGATGGGGGAATAAGACTGTATATTGTTGCGTTGTTGGTTGACAAAGAATAACTCCCGTGGGTACAAAGGATCTTTAGGACTTTATTTAAGCCTAATCGATAAAATAATTACAGAAGAGTACAAAATAAAACAACAACAAAGAAAACAGCAGTTACAAACTCACCAACTGCAGCACAGTGAAGAAAGGCAAGAGCAGAACAGGAGACAGAAGTTCGTAGAACCTTCTAGAATCTTCCACGAAGTATACCGGCGTCGGCAGTAAGCAGCAGTCCGACCTCTTGAGACAGCAGCTCGCATTTGCTTAGAGTACTCCACGTAGCTTCGTTTTTATACCTATATATACCAGAGTAGATCTTTCCAGAACGGTCATGGTTGGTCAGCCAATCAGAAAGCCGCCAGCACTAAGTCTTGCGCAATCGCTTTAGATTGGCCAATCAGTTGTTCTCCGAAACATTCTATTCTGGAATGCGCACTTTTTTTAATTCTACGTAACAGTATTATACACTCCATCATTGAAGATTGTATGTAAAATGTAGATCGACGTTTCCTTACAATGTACTGTTATTTCATACACTCGTTGGTGTCAATGAACTAATCCTAAAACAGATCATGAAAGTGACATTTCAAATTCATAATTTTTCGGGCATTCAACCTGTGATCACGGACCAACCTACCGGTACGGTAGTTGGCATTTCAGCTAGTGGGCAATGGACCCACTAAATTTTCGAACTTATTTCCAGCGATTAAAATTCGATAAAAGATATAAAAATGAATCATTTTTAAAAACCAAACTCATAAAACTACAAAATATATCATTCACAATTTTTTCCTTAATCTCCTCAAAACTTATTATTTTATTTCAATTAAAAACGCTATGTCCCCCTAGGGATACTTGCGCTGTCATACATGTATGTCTTTACATTTGTCTATATATATTTATATACAATAATTTTAGGCTGTGAATAGAATAGCCATATGATATTAACAATGAGAAAGAGAGAGAGAGAAAGAAAAAAACGAGAAAAAATATCTGTGTACAAAAGAAAGAAGTGTCTGGAAATATGTACAATCAGCATAATATATATTATCAGTTTCTTAAAAGATATTTGTTCCTATATAATTTAAAATATATCTACAAAAGGTATTGAATTCAATATACATTTCTTTACTGGAAATAAAAATACTTGGATCTGTTACTATTAAATTATTGTCTATTCTATAGTCTTGAAAACAGAACAATCTAGTAAAAAATGTTTTATCCTATAGCGAAGCGATTATTGTTATTTTTATTATCATTATTATGTATACTTTGAATAGACATGAGTTGAATAATCAAATAAACCGATCTTTTATCAGCAATACCATTTTGGTAACAAAAGTTAGTTTGTACGGGTTAACACAAAATGCAATAAACTAGGGCCTAAAGTAATAGTAACTAAACACATTAAAAGGGTACACTCAAAAGTACAACACAAAAAAAAAATAATAAAAAGGGAAGTAAATAATAAATCACAATTTGTTAAATAAAAAAAAATAGTACTTATCTTTATTGTTGCGTTGGTAGGGATCGGACCGGGGTCACACAGGGAATGCGAAGAGATCACCAGACACGGATAAAACACGCAGAGGACACTATAAGCGTCTCCACACAATATTTTTCACACTGGCATCCCGCATTCCCTTAAACCCCCTTTATATAAAAACATGGCCACATTCATCCAATTAGAATGCTTGAGAGATTGGTTTACTTAACTAACAAAAACAACATTCTTTCCACTAAAGAAATAAGATAAGAGTGCAAATATTTGTCAATATAATTTGATATTGAAACGACATAACAATGACAAAATTATAGAACCAAAAGACACAGTCAAAGTATTCCAAATTTTCCATATAGAATAGTGAATGAGGTGTTGTATATATGTACATTAAATTGTTTCAAATATTATTGGAATTGAGGCAATTTATTCTTTCTTTTTGATAAAAGTTTTATTTTTGCTAAGTTTCAGAAATAAAAATGACACTAAACGACCCATTGTTGGTTATTTGAAAAGTGCTTTTTCACAAATTCTTTCAAATTTATCTCTTGCTTACTGTGTCCATATTGAGAAATTCCAAACAAAAATAAATATTTGGGCAGAAAGAGAAAAAATATAAGCTTTCTTTATATATCTAAAAATTCAACGTTTTAAAAACAAAGAGTTCAAGAAGTTAAAATCAAGAATCAAATTCTCTCTTGATAAAAGAATGATCTATTGCTAAGAATAATTACAAAACAAACATCTATGCTCTTTAATTAGCTTCAAATTTGTGGAATATGATGAAATTATCAAAACCCGATTACCTCTCGACTTTGAATCCTCGAGATATGATTTCTATGGAAAATTTATCGACAATATTCCTTCAGTAAATCAGGTAATCTTCATTTGTGAATTGATGCGAATGTTCACATGATGATAGATTTGTGATAAAAATTATAAACCGATTTCATTTTTTTTCTTTTGATTCTTCAAATAATTTCTAACGCTTTGCCAAATGTTTTAATTTTTGTTCGCTCCTGACGAGGACAAAAGAATTTTGTCGAGACAATAAAAAGATTCACTGGTCGAAGTGTCTTTTATTTGAAGAACTATGAATGCCGGCCAGGCAGCCTCTATCTTTACGATTTTTATTTTGAATTATAAATAATTGAGATTATTTCTACAGAACCCTCTTAGCCTTCGATGTTTAAAAATTGAAAGAAGGAAGGAATGGCTCATCAGATATGTGATGGCTGAATTAATTATTCGACACACTATCATAATCATCTGCTTAAAGAAATTGACCCAAATACGAAAGATAACTTCACGGCAATACCTTATAAACCAGTGGCAATTCCAACATTTAAAGATACTACAAATTTCGACGTAAGTGTAGATCAATCCAATCAATTTCTGTTCCAACTTGAATCTCCAATAACGATTTGATTTCGAAGACCATCAATCACCAACCACATCCAATCATTGACAATATCATCCTGATTAATGAACCACCAATAACTAATTTCATTTAAAAATCCAACTGTACACATCATAAAGAGCCATATACGAACAAGATTAGTCCATAACACGAATCTCTTCCCCACAATTCAAAATTGTCAAAACCAGGTAAGTGCAGTTTTGTGTTATTCCATCAAAGCGCCAACTTATGCAGTGGTAGTGTTTTAATTATTTTCTAAAATCTTTTATGTAACTTGCTTCCATGTCTATTTACAAGTCTATATACATATAGCTTTTCCCCTAGATATTTGAAATTTTCTCAACTCGCTCAATTGAACAAACACATCAAGTATATAAAATTACTAACGTTTGGGTTGTCGCCTTGGTCAGGAATAGACGAATTTCCATATTCACTTTCAAATCCTTGTGATAAATTTCTAATATAACTTCCAGATCACGTAGGTAGAGATGGTGGTGGGGAATAAATTAATTTGTATATTTCCCCTCAAATATTAAAAATACGTGCGGCCATTTCTACGCGGTAATAGGCAGCTGACATTCCATAAAAAGATGTCAGAAGTTTGAAACTATAAATGGTGATGTGTGGTTCCCCCAGTAAAATTTAAATATTTAAAATTATTAGAATTTAGCTGAATGTAAAATATTACACACATTATATATATAAGCAATATATATATTCACACACACACATAAATATAATCATAATTATAATATATAATGTGAGAGGGTTTTTATTTAATAATATATTGGGGGCTTGCTATTTTCATATGGATATTAAATTTAGTTTGTGTAAATTTTTATTCTCTTGATTATCATGTTTAGTATTTTTTTTTGCTTACCCTAGTACACGTGGTACAGGCCATCATGGTGGGTAGAAGTTGACGACTGCTTTTACTGTAAGTGCAACACATGTCTACACATGTAAAAAGCAGTTCGACTTTGCACTTACAAATGTGCCAGAGGTCTGTTTGGTTATTTGCACTCGCTGGTGGGGTTGAACTTTTGCAAGAATCGGGAGCCATTAGAGCATTTTTTAAATCAGAAAAAAAGTGTCCAATGCGGGAATCGAACCCGATTCGTAGCGGTCGAAAACCAACGGTTTAAACCATCCTTCCACCGACTGTAAATTTAAATTGGCGCTATGGTAAATTTATAAATTTACAATTCACGCGACTAAAATTAAATATCGTAAAGATAGAGGCTGCCTGGCCGGAATTCATTGTTCTATGAAAAAAAAAAGACATTTCGGCCATTTTGTATTTGGAATTTGGTTTTTAAACCAGTCCGCCAGACCTCTGGTGGGGGCCTTGAATCCTGACACAAAGGGTCGTAGTGGAACTCCTTCCTTATGGATCTTTGGTAGTCCTTTGAAGAGAGGTGCGGCGACCTCTTCTAACTTCAATTTTCATTTGTCCAAGGCCTTAGACTCTAACTGGCCGAAGTGTCTATTTTTCATAGAAATAAAATTAAATAATTAATAAATAAAATTTCATGCTAAAAGGTTTTTAAAATGCATTAAAAAAATAGGAAAAATAAATATATCATGTCATTTAATGTGAAACGACTAATGAACATGTTTTTATTGTTTCACTGAATTTTTTACCTCTTCCCTCATTTATATTGAGATTGTTACCCGCTGCTTTTCTTTACTCCTATAAATCCAAATTTTCAATGGTGGTAGTTGATATTTGATTTCTTCTTTACAGTGAATTTAATGAACAAATTTCATTGAAACGTATTTTTATTTATTTTATTTGACATATCGGACGCGATATCCCAGCTTGGGATACTTGCGCCTAAATACACTTTAGCAGCTTATATACACAATTCCTTTTATATAATTCAATAAACAAGACTAAATAAAATTAAAACTGAAAGGTTGGTTTTCTCAAACAAAAACGAAAGTCTGAAATGAATTTACAAAAATTATTGAATTTTACATAGGTGTTATATACAAATTCGCACATTTCTTCAATGAGATAAAAATTATTACTTCTGTAGCTGTGAAAGATCGGACATTCTATTAATAAATGTATTGAGTTTTGGTTTTCTTTTCCACAGAAGCAGCTAGGATCATCTGTTGCCCCGAATTTCGACAGAAATTCTCCAAAATTACCATGATTTGTGATGAACTGTGCGTTGTAAAAATTTGGACGAAAATAATAAGGAATTCCAAATGGGAAAATTTTCCAGAATGTTTCATTAGTGTTCGCTATAGTTTCAGCCATTCTTGATTCTATGAAGTTATGAATTATAGTTGGGGAATGCGGTCTAAAAAAAAAAAAAAAAAAAAAAAAAAAAAAAAAAAAAAAAAAAAAAATTTATTTCTTCCTTTTATAGATTGGCCAATTCGTATTTTATTATTCACGATTCTATGTGATCCGTGAGAATAGATATTTTTGGCAAACTATGAATACAATTTGATGAGGTCGTTTCATAAGCTCTCACTACCCAAAAAAGAATCTGATATTGCTGAGAGTTTAATATTTGCTTACTTCTTTTATTAATAAATTTATACCATATTTCAGATCCGTAGGTTAGTATTGGCCTGAAGAGAGTTTTATATAAAATTAATCTTTTTTTTAGCATCCAACCCCCACATTTTCCCGCAAAATGAAGGTAACAGATTTTTCATACGATTGGTTTTACATAAAATATCATTAATGTGGGATGTAGAGTTAATTTTTGACTTAATTCTGTGATTAGAAAGTTTTATACCTTACATTGTTGCTTCTACTACCGATTTTATTATGAAGTTTGGAGTTCCCAATTTTGTTTGTTATGTAGCTGTAGTAAGTTGGTTTTCTCCGGGCTTAGCTTGAGTTTGTTTCTTGTACACCAATGCATTACATAATTTAAAGTATTTTATGTTTCATTTTTTTTTTTTAGTTTTATTAATTAATATATTTCAAATTTATAAATAACACAAATTTCTAAAACCTTTCAGCATTAATATTAAAATAGAAGGTCAAAAAAGTATCTAATTTTGTGAAAGTTCTCTTTAAACTTTTCTAAAAGAATATAATCATACTCTTATATAATTAAGTAAATAAATAATTAAAAGGCATCAAGTTTGAAAATATCATTAAAAATGAATAAAACTTCGATTTCTCAGCAAAATCGTTCTTAAATGAGAAAAATCGAAATAAACCTGTGAAACATTTGACAACTCAAACCCAACAAATGCGTCGATATATGGCACTAAAGAATACCTTTTTTTGCAAATAGCTGTTGCAGCACGAATGAATAATTCAAAATATACCCTCTGTAGAATTATGAAGGGAAATTTGATCATAAGAATATGAAATATATCTAAAATTGATATTTAATCGCAAGAAACACCTCCATGAAAGGTGAACAAAACGCAAAAAGCTCTACAAGAATTATTAAGTCTCAAAATTTGCTGTACATTTTTGTATTAGATGTAATTTTTATTTATATCAATCAATGTCACCATCAACTTGAGAAATATTATGTTAAAAGGAAATTTAAGGACATCAAAGACGAGGTGCTCTAATTAAAGGAGAGACAATTGACAATTAAAACATCTTTATTGACTTCTCAGTCAATATTTACAGTATAATAATTACATCGGTAAATTTACAGTCAGCTAGGTTGTAACCGCGATAGTGTCCAGGCGATGACGGGGTCCTTGATGTCCTCACCCAGTCCAACCTGGACCAAGTTCCTGTAGATTATAGACTTCACCGATGCGAGGATGGCCAGTTCGTCATCCTCCAGGCCTGTCCTGAAGATCCAAGCCCGGAGATCAGGGGGTCTGCCGACGATGTTGAAGGCCTCCCGGACAAGGGGCCTGATTTCGCGCAGCTCCAGTATCGGTGGCCCAGGGAGAGGTTTTCTCAAAGTTTCATTGTTGACGTTAGTTTTTGCATAAGAGGGAAGCTTGAGATTTTCACATTTGAGAATAAAATGCTGAAATCAACACTGAATATTATAAGAGAGAAATACTCGAAGCAAGTTTTGAATAAGATATCCCTTATATGTAGGGAACTGAGATAAAAGAGGAATACTGATACATCAAGCATCGAGCCATATCTAGATGTCAACCCTGAATTACATGGCTTATAAACAAATATAAACTGGTGGGAAAAAAGGAGATCTACTTCGCGACGACGACGGCGGCGTCTTAGCGCGCGGCATGGTCTGCTGACCAGTTTGGTCTTCTCCTCTGTTCTCTTAATATGTTTTGAATAAAGTTAGTTCAAAGGAGATTTTTAACCTTTCTGCTATTTAGTGATCTGACTAAAATCCATGCAACAGCCTACAAAATAATCATCACTGCGAAATTTTTATACCAAACTTCGCATCATTGTTTTGTGAAACGTTTACCTACGTTAATCCACAACTGGATTACATAATATTCCATATTCTATGATCCCTGCAGAATCATTTGATATCAATCTTTTGGATTTCTGTTCATTTGGAATCCTGAAAAAAAAAGACAAAGGAAGGCTTCTGAAAAAGTTGCTCTCGCTCTCTTGGGAAGCAATCAATACCTTGGTGAAAATATTCTCTTTACTAACGGACACATCGATGTCGTTATTTTCTTCAATGTTCAGGAAATATTTTACTGAAAAAGATTAAATAATTTTTTGTCGTTTCGAATCCGTTATTAAAAAAAAAAGAATCCTCCTCTATATAGACAGTATTTTTGGCGACAGAATCTCTAGGATTGATAATCCGCAAACAACATACAAAGAGCTTATGTGTATGTATAATCCTTAGAAAAATAAAATCTGGCTTGTTATGGTACATAGTACCGAGTTATTGCCCATAGTAGCCTTCACAACCTATATACAGTGACATGGTATTTTTCTAAAAGATTCAATAGGATTTTCCTCATTCTTGAAATTATTTATGACAATAATTTTATAATATGTTAAGTAGCTGCTTCTTAATATAATAGAATAATTATTTGATATCGAAGAATATGCTTTTGAAAATATATCATATTTCTTATATGCCATATGTAATATAAAAGACAATCTTTCAATTAATGAACTCGAATTGATGTTAACATTTTTCTTGATAAAACTAAAAATGCAAATAGTGAAATAAATAAAAGTGTTATATGTACTATATATTTATTAGAATTTTCTATAGCAGTTACTCTATCGAAAAATGAAATCCTTTGTAGTTTTTAGGACATTTATACCTTTCCTACTGTAACGAAATGATTTGGAAATCAGGCCTGGCTCACGGCAGGGGCTGATAGGTTTTTAAAATATGCTTAATCATATAGCTCTACTAATTTGGCTGGTCATCCTAAATAACTGTATGTGTGGTTATGTACACTCATTATGGAATTGTCTATATCATACACAATATATTGATTTATTTTATTTTAAGAACACATTGGTGGAAAATACATTCCATACCTACATTCAAAAACAAACAGTTATAAAATGTTACAGCAATTGTAGAAGTCGGAAAAATCCAGGTTTCCATTCGGATCCGAGGTGCGTTTGGCTGCGTGGTAGAGTTCAACCAAGTTGTTTACATTCCGCGCAAATCGAGGGTTGCCATGCAGAAAGTGGTAAAGATCGCTCATGTCGATCAAGTTGTAGGATAGGTCGCTTTCTGCGAATGTGGAGCGCTCGAAGTCGATCAGTTTCCCGTAAAACCCACGAGTTAGGATGGTGAAACTTCTATTTCCGACATTGTAAATAAGTGCCGACTTTTCCCCCTTTTGAACCAACACATTCCTCTGATGGATATCATTATGAGCGAAACCTATCTCAACCTCCGCTTCAGCGAGAAACAAGCAAATCTGACAGAAAACACTCCATTGTACTTGGCGTTCGATTTGTTTGTTTTGAACAAGGCTGTCGAGAGTCTCTCCTCCAAAGGGCATTCTGTAAACAATAAACAGCTTCAGACTTTCTCCGTCCTCTTTCCTCGGTGTAGCCACTTTGAGCATCCGGCAGTAGTCAAAGAACACGTGAAGCTGATCCTCCACCATCCAGTATGACGTGAAGCAGCACGTATTCTCGCGGTGTCGAGGCAATATCCGCAGTTCGTCCACCACTCCCATCTCTTGTCTGACTTGGGACAGTTTGACTTCCTTAACACCGTAGATCTCTGGGCCGGCGCTGTCTTCAATCCCAACAATCCTGTAAGCCACTGACCTGTTCCCATTGTTGTCAACTTCGTAAAGGCAGATTGCAGTTAATCCTCTCGCCAAAGGACGAAGAGTCCTTCCACTGAAGATATCCTCAAATTTGACAAAATCATTCCCAGCGGAATTGGGGATGAACTCTCTAGCCTGCTGCCTGATGGTATACATTTGAAGTAATAACACGCGCTGTTTTTTAAAAAAATATTGTAATTTAAATAAATGTTTGAACTCGCAGTATGTAAATTAGTTTTAATCTTTGTTAAGCGACATGTAACTAGAAGTTAACTCCGTGAAATGACTCCATAATCGTACATATCCTAATTACAAATCAATGTTAGACGTAGTTTTTCATCAATAATAACCTTCAAATCTAATGGCATATTACTTGATTAGATAATGAGTAGTGTTGCATCATGTTTGATGCGCATTTGGATTAAAATTTAATTAAAATTTGCTTAATATTTTTTACTGATGTATTTTGAAAAAATAAAAATAAATATCAGGTAAAAGGTTTCTTTTAATTTAAATTTGCAAGCTTTCGAGCAAATATACTGCTCTTCAACGGGCTGTTGTACTGATGTATTTAAACAAATTATGTTTCATATTTTTGTTATTGTCTATATTTGATCACACTGTCATTATTTGATTTCTTTCGACATCAGCACGAAGAGAGACAATTTTTGGAAGGAGAGATCAGTGAGAAAACTTTGGGAACAATCGAGCGAGAAGAAAGAAATAAACTTCAATATATTATAAAAGATGATCTACAAGGTTGTCCCAAAAGTTCGTAAACTCTTGCAAAAAATTGAAATACCAATATTATTCTCTATAATATTATTCGTCGTTATGTGTAATGTCTTTGTACGAGTAGTACGTATTACGTATGTATATTACGTATATTACGTATGTATTACGAGTAGTACGTATTATGTATGAAGTAATTGTATTATTATTATATATGCCGTAATAATATTATTTGCCAAGTAATAAGAAAAACAACTTTTTAAGAAAAACATGCACTTTTGGGACGACCTTATATTTGATTCTTTATTTAGTTATATTTGTTTGATTTAATGGAAATTTGCTCGGGAGATATGTATGAACCTATGAAAGAAGGAAACAAAGGTTGACGAATCAGTCAAGCCTCTAGCTTATGCAACAATTGGCAGAGACGCTAGAGATGATCCAGTTATCTTCAATTCCAACATTGTCATCCCCAAGTATGATTGGACAAAAGATTCTCGTCGATGGATCCAGTCTCTTGAAGAGGTTGGATTTCCTTATTTACATAATTAACAGTGTTGGTAGAAAGATGGTCTAAACCGTTGGTTTTCGACCGCTACGACCTGGGTTCGATTCCCGCATTGAACACGTTTTACTGATTTAAAAAAAAATGCTTCAATGACCCCCGATTCTTGCAAAAGTCCAACCCTGCCAACGAGTGCAAGTAACCAAACCGGACTCTGGCACATTTCTAAGTGCAAATTCGAACTGCTTTTCACATGTGTAGACATGTGGTGAACTTACAGTAAAAGCAGTCGCCTACTTCTACCCACCATGATTATGTGGCCTGTACTATGTGTACTAGGGATAAGAAAAAAAAAATAGCAAATTTTGCCGGGATGATATTGATCTAAAAAGACAAAGGTCCCCTCTCCTTTCACAATAGACGTCAAAGCGTAATCTGGCTTTGACGTCTATTTTGACGGGAGAGGTGAACTTTGTTTTTTTTAGATAATTAACAAGGTACGAAGATATTTGTTTTTGCCGGGGTTGAGGATAACCAAATTGACAAACATCAATTCAATATAGAAGGTACAAAACCGATTAAACACAAGCCATATAAAGTATGCGCTAAAGAGCGAGACATCGTAAAGGATCAAATTGATGAAATGCGTAGAGTTAGCATAATTAAGCGATTTTCAAACTCCTGGTCTTATCCTGTTAAAGTAGACTTGAAACGTAATTTTTGATTTATAATTGTTGGATTTGATGGAAACTTGCCATTGAAAAGCAAATGGTCGCTTGTTTTTTTTAGAAAAAGTGGTTTCATTGATATTGCGAAGTTAGAAGATCGAAAGACAGTTAATAGTGACTGGTATACAACAAAATACCTTTCAGCAATATTTGAAAAATCAAGCAAAGCAGACTAAGAGATCAACTTGGAAGACTCTTACTCCACTATGATAATGCAAGACCGCACACCTCGGCCCAAACATTAGACTTTTCGCTAATTCTGGTGTCCAATTAGTCACTCATCCACCATATTCACCAGACCTAGCACCTTGTGACCTTTTTTATTTTCAAAAGTTATTGTTGAAAGGGATAAAATTTGACACTGATGATGAAGCACTGCAAGCCTTTATCAATGTCGTAAATTCCATCCTCGACTGGTGTAAGTGCTTCGATAATTGGTTTTCTCGGATGAAATCTTGCATAGGTTCTGAAAAATGCATGTAGATTTTAATGGTATAATTAAAAAAAAATAATTATTTAATATTGATTTCAAAAACCTTTAAAGGTGACCCTTGTATGTATATACATTCTAGTTGAGATCAATTGGTATAGCATCTCGCACCTCGAATTTTCTTAAGCTCCTCGCACACGCACGGAACCGAATTATACCCTAATAATGTTCTTATTTATTTTTATAACTAAAGTTTTATGTTATATATAATATTAGTTGTTCTATTCAAAATTATATTTGAAATCCGGTGCTTCATGTAATAACCATCAAAAAATAAAAAATAAACGAGACAATTAAAAGGCGGCCAAGTTGATAACTTGCGTCAATAAGGCACATTGGCAGCTATTTTCGATGAATCATGTTGCCTATATTCTTTAACTCAATATGAAAAGATATTATTGCAGAGTGATATAACATGGGTTTGATGTTTTGCTTCCGAAGGATTCAAAGATTACAGATGCACACTATCGCCATACTTTAAATTTTTGCATAAGACTATCTATAAAATATATAACAGCCGATTATTTTAACGTCAAGGGCTTTTGTGTTCCGATGTTATAGCAGGGCAATGTAAGAACTCATGCAGCTAAAGCTACGAATAAAAAGCTAAAGATTGTTATAGATGACGTAGTTCTACCACGTCGATTCTATAGTCCCGACTTAAGACCCTGTCACTACCACTAATTTGGGGTCTTCAAACAGGATCGTACAAGGACCTATTCATCTCAGATGCCGAGATAAGACAATACATAGTACAAACAACACGAACACAACACACAGCGCACACACAAGAACAACACACATAAAGCATACAACACACACGCAACACACATAAAACATACAACACACACGCAACATACAACACACATGCAACACACTGATCACGCACAACACACACGCAATACATAACACACACACAACCTACAACACACACGCAACATACAACACACATGAAACACACTGATCACACACACGCAACATACAACACACATGAAACACACTGATCACACACACGCAACATACAACACACATGAAACACACTAATCACACACAGCACACACGCAACATACATCATAAAGGACACGTAGATGGAAACATCAAAACATTCCCGAAATGTCCCAAATGCGATTCCCAACCAGCCAGTCCTGAACATCTATTCAATTGTATCAAATCCTCCAAAAAAGACCTCTGGGAAAACCCCAGGACTATGATAGAAAACCTGAGACAATGGAACCTAATTAAGATCGTTTAAACGATTTGAGGAATAAGCAACAACAACAGGGCACGCAGAACATACCCAACACATAACACAACAAAAATGTGTAATAAGGAGAAACTATTTTGGTTTATATATATATAAATAATTATATCTCTATGTGAGCAATAGTTACCGAGAAATTATTTGAAAAGTAAAACTTGAATCAGGTAAAAAGTTTCTTTTTATTTTTTATATTTGCTAGCTTTCGAGCAAATTAACTGCTCTTCGACGGGCTGATATTCTTTATACAAACTCAAAATAATATTTATACACAGTAAAATTGAAAATATTTTGTTATTAGCATGTGCTCTCGCGGGCGTGCATCAGATTGTTTCCAGCTAAAGTAATAGATATTATATATATATATATTGGGATTAAATATATTTAGATTCTAATAATTATTAATAATCAGATTATTTGTCAGGGATATTTTTATATTGGGTTGGGAGGTCAATTTTTCTATTGATGCTCTTTATTTTTGATGATACCAGTGCTTCTAGGAATAATCGTTGTTGTTTTCTTTCTATGTCTTTATAATGGGCTATTGCTTGTTTGAGATTGAATGTGTGTCCAGTGGTGCTGGTGTGTTGATATATTAAGGATCTATTGTCTTTGTATCTTATGTTTCTCTCGTGTTCTTTTAGTCTGGTGTCTATTGTCCTACTGGTTTCTCCTACATATGTGGCATTACATTGGTTACATTTAACAGAGTATATTGCATTAGATTTAGATAGGGGATCGGAACTAATATTTTTGGTAATTGGGTTTCTCAGCAAAGAACCGAGATTGGCATGGGTGCTAAAATAAGTGGCTATACCATATTTATTTAACTTATGAGCTATTGTAGTGTTGACTTTAGAATAAGGAATGGTACAATGTGTTCGGTATGTTTTGGGTTGGCGGGAGAAGTTTGGATTGAAGGAATGTCTATGGATGAATGAAAGCGGGTAACCTAACGCTGTTAAATGGTTGGTGATGTTGGTCTGTTCTATCGTTTTAAAACATGGTAGTGAGCAATGGGTGAAAATACGTTTGGTGAGTGTTTTTACTACAGTGATTTTATGGCTAATGGGGCAAAATGAGGTATAGTGGGTATAGGAGGGGTTCATGTGCTTTTTGTAAAAAACTGTCGTATGAAACTTGGTTGGTGTTCTGATGATTAGAATATCTAGGAAGGGTAAGACATTATTGTTTTCACTTTCTAAGGTAAAAGAGATTTCAGGGTTGTAACTATTGAGTGTGTCGAGAATGCTTTTAACCTTATCCTTCGAGCAAATGCAAAATATATCGTCAATGTACCTCCTCCAAAATATTAAGTCTGACGCATGTTGTGAATTAATCCAGTGGTCAAGACGGGACATGACTAATTCTGCTACTACCGTGGATAAGGGACTACCCATGGGGGAACCTCTAATTTGTTGGAACCATTGCCCATCAAACGAGAAAACGTTCATATCCAAACACAGTCTGCACAGTTTTTCTATCTTGTTGATTATGGTTATGTCGGTGTTGAGTTCTATAAGAAATTCTGTAACGCTTTCTATGATGAGTTGGTGGGGTAAGCTGAGGTATAGCGATACAACGTCAAAAGAGCACATGATCAGTTCCTGAGCGGGGTTGAGGTGGGATAATTCTTCTAGGAAACTTGGTATTCCAGTGATGGAGTAGCTGTTTTATTTTCTTTTTTATAAAAAATAAAAAGAAACTTTTTACCTGATTCAAGTTTTACTTTTCAAATTATATCTCTATATATAATTAAATATATCATATTTTTACATATATCTTAAAAATTAAAATAAAGAGAATATATAACATTTCAAAATCCAGGTTATAATATACAATAAAATAATAGATAAAATAAGAAGAGAGACGGGGAATATAATATATTATATGAGGACTCTAGTTAACTGGTATTGTTTCCTTTATGTCTGATAATATTTGTCGTTGGATATATAAGGCTGCTTCTGTAAGCAGTTTGTATATCCGTGGGTTGGCACAATTAGATGTTGGATGAAAGGTTTCTCATTGCAACAGAGGGCAATACAAAATAAGATACATCACTTTGTACTGTATTGTGTTTTTCTTAAGAGGAACGAGAGAAACATAAGATACAAAGACAATAGATCCTTAATATATCAACACACCAGCACCACTGGACACACATTCAATCTCAAACAAGCAATAGCCCATTATAAAGACATAGAAAGAAAACAACAACGATTATTCCTAGAAGCACTGGTATCATCAAAAATAAATAGCATCAATAGAAAAATTGACCTCCCAACCCAATATAAAAATATCCCTGACAAATAATCTGATTATTAATAATTATTAGAATCTAAATATATTTAATCCCAATATATATATATATAATATCTATTACTTTAGCTGGAAACAATCTGATGCACGCCCGCGAGAGCACATGCTAATAACAAAATATTTTCAATTTTACTGTGTATAAATATTATTTTGAGTTTGTATAAAGAATATCAGCCCGTCGAAGAGCAGTTAATTTGCTCGAAAGCTAGCAAATATAAAAAATAAAAAGAAACTTTTTACCTGATTCAAGTTTTACTTTTCAAATTATATCTCTATATATAATTAAATATATCATATTTTTACATATATCTTAAAAATTAAAATAAAGAGAATATATAACATTTCAAAATCCAGGTTATAATATACATTAAAATAATAGATAAAATAAGAAGAGAGACGGGGAATATAATATATTATATGAGGACTCTAGTTAACTGGTATTGTTTCCTTTATGTCTGATAATATTTGTCGTTGGATATATAAGGCTGCTTCTGTAAGCAGTTTGTATATCCGTGGGTTGGCACAATTAGATGTTGGATGAAAGGTTTCTCATTGCAACAGAGGGCAATACAAAATAAGATACATCACTTTGTACTGTATTGTGTTTTTCTTAAGTGGAAGTTTATGCGATGATTACTTTTCCAGCGCTTTAAATGCTTTAAAATAGAGGATATCTACAGTAATCTTTGCTTCACAATAAAAAAATATGTTTGGCAATTAATTTGACAGAGCAGAGCAGCCCTCGGAGTTTTTTTAAGGTTGTAAATTCTTTTGTATTTAGAATGTTTTAAGATTTTAGATAAAGCTCATTCAAGTTTTTTCTTTAGAATATTTCTTTTTAAAGTTGAAACAATCAAGCGTGGGGGAAATCAATTATATTATACATATTCAAAATTCTTAGCCAAAAATATATTTTAAAAAAATTACAATTATATGGCAAAGCACCATCTAGTGAAACAAAAACCAACTAAACATTGATTCAACTTGTTCCCTGATATTTGGCCAACTCATTTTCTTGACAAATCAAGAAAAGCAAACCACGAACAGGGAACAAGTTAAATAAATGTTTAGTTGATTTTTGGAAAATTTGCAGGGAGTAAATTAATCCATGGAAGCAATGGTCGCCTCTCCCGTCAAAATAAACGTCAGAATCTGACGCCATCTATTGACCGTCGCCGCAACTAGCGGCATCGGGTCGGTGACAAAGCCACAACACCAACTTTGGCAAACTGATAAGCGTCCACCTAGAGACCATGGTTTCGGGCTAATGGCCCTCGTCAGTCTAGGGCGGACTTTATTCCATGAGATCCACACGGGATCTAATGGAATCTCCACAATCTACCAAAGAGGTGTTTTGCTGGCAATGTGGCTGGACCAAATCTATTGGCAAAACATAGATGGAAAATTTGCTATGTGGACGCTTATCAGTTTGCCAAAGTTGGTGTTGTGGCTTTGTCACCGACCCGATGCCGCTAGTTGCGGCGACGGTCAATAGATGGCGTCAGATTCTGACGTTTATTTTGACGGAAGAGGCGACCATTGCTTCCATAGTTGATTTTTGTTCCACTATATGGCGCTCTGCTATCTAAAAGCTCATGTGACGTGATCAGGATATGCCTTTTTTGATTTAATGTATATGTGGCGACTACACTTTGACAAAGCTCCACTACACACAGGGGGGCAGCGGACGGCATCGGCAACCGCGAGCGTCAACCTGACTACGCATGCGCGCGGGACGTCAGCAGAGACTCTGGCCACTCAGCGGTAAACATCTAGGCTTGCTCCAACGGCCGTTACTTCAACCGTTGTTTCTTTTCTCTTTATATATTTCTGGTTTTAAATAAATAAATTTTAATTATAATTTTATCAGCAGCCTTTCCACAAGCCACTGCAACACATCACGCAACAACACTCCTACAAAATTGGTGAGCCGGACGTGATGCAAAAGTTATTTTAATCACGTCCGGCTCACCAATTTTGTAGGAGTGTTGTTGCGTGATGTGTTGGAGTGGCTTGTGGAAAGGCTGCTGATAAAATTATAATTAAAATTTATTTATTTAAAGCCAGAAATCTATATATTTTTCGAGCAAACATAGCCACTCTCTCTACTGAATAGATTAAAAAATATATATATATAAATAAAAATATCTAGAGATATACTACATGATCATAGCCAAAAAGCCGAGAAACGATATTTTATATATAGAGATGACCTGGCTTCGTGTGTCTTCTGCTCGAGTGAATGTTTCTCTGTTAGAATTTTGTTCCTGCCTACTAAAAAATATATTATATGGCTTCGCCCGTGGTCTTCTTTAGTGAATATTCCCCTAAATAATTTTGTTTATGTCAATCAAGCATGATACAGCAATATTGTCATAATCATTTCTGACTAAAAAAATATTGTTGCTCAGTACTTGGTTAATTTTAATTTTTCTTGGTTAAAAGTGCGACAAAAAAACTCTTCCAGATTTAACTCTCTGTCCTGTTCAAATTTCAGCGAGATTAGTTACATATTGAGGTCGTGCATAGCCTACAGACATATATATATGTTCCCGGCTTCGCCCGGTTTTTACCCGAGTAAATGTTTACCTAACGAACAGTTGTTAAAACGATTCTAGCAAACATCCAATCCCTACTGAATCTATACAACAACAACAACAACAAAAAGCCTTTATTTAGGGCCACTCGCCCTATACAGGATTCGCCAGTTCACAAGGGATAGGGAGAACACTGTGAGGCCTTTTTCCGGGATATAGTCTTGTGGAATCCAAATATCGCCATCGCTATATACCTATTCTTTGATATTTCATTAATCAGTGCCGGAAATGAAGGACAAAGTTGCCCCGTTTTATCATTTAGTTTTCGTCTTTCCTCAGACAGAGCAGCACAGTCAAATAAGTAATGCAACATCTCCGTTGTTATTCCTGATCCACAGAAAGTGCATTTCAGGTCTTCACGCCTCAATAAAATCAAATGGTGTTCTCTGAAAAAAATTGAAAGGGTTCTAAATTGTGCAATTAATCTGATGATAGGAAAAGGGAGTTCAGTTAAGAAGTATTCTTCGGTGGTAAAGGTTGTATATATGTCTCTATAGTGGGAATATAACTTTGATTGGGTTATTCTTGTTAGGTCGTTTTGTATTGTTTGCTCTATCGCAGTTCTTAATATTCCAGGGATAGCATTCCTTAGTGAGTCAGGATCATTACAATAAGTAAGCCACGAGGATCCGTTATTATTAAGTAAATTGCTTAATTGTTTTATAAAACCGATGGGCGCACCTGTAGCACAGGATAATTGCCTCATTCTAGTTAAACAAATTCGAGGCAGTCTATTTGTATCCATACTCAGCACCCTCAGCCAATATTTCAAGGTCAATTTCAGAGCTGTTATTATTAATGAGACGCGGCCTGTTTCTGGTCTTATTATGTATCCTGGTGTATATCTAGGCAAATTCAAAAACCTACGAATAAATGTATCTTGTATATGGTCTAATAAATCTTTATACTCTGTTGCCCAAATTGGAGCAGCATACATCAAAACAGCCATCACAATTGAGTCAAACAGTTTCATTGCAGAATTTAGTGAATTAATTTTTGATTTCGCCAATATTGGGGTTGTAGCATTTATTGCCGCAAGTGCTTTTCCTTACTGAATCTATACTTGTCTGTACTCTCGATAATTAGGATTTTTTTCATGGTCCCTTTAAAAATACTCGATAAGTTGAAAATAATCAATATTAATTGGTCCATTCGGTAATTTGAAGTTGAAGAAATAGTATCTTGCCACAAACGAACATTTGTAAATAACTGTATTTAGCGAATGTACCCGGCTTCGCCCGGTTTTTACCCGAGTAAAGGTTTGCCTAATGTACATTTGTTAAAACGATTCTAGAAAACATCCAATCCACCTATATATAGATTTATAAACGTATATAAATATACAAATTCTGCTATATGCGTTTAAATATATTTTTGAAACACATATTCTTTTTAAAAACATTTATTAAATTTTAAAAAGGATATTTTCTTTAAATATATATTAATATTGATATGCAAAGTTTTTTTACAACGTCATTGGAATATTATATTAATAAATCCTCAAATTAAATATTAAATTTATTATACTTGGAACACATTTTAGCATTTTTAAAATTTATAAATGTAATTTCGCCAGATGCCGCGAGAGACGCTGCTTGCGAGTGAAAGTAGAAAATTTGCAAATAAAATTACAACGAATATTTATTTCAAATCAAATTCAAACCAGAAACTTTCCCAGTACTATAGTAAATATATATATATATATATAACCTCCTAAAGTTTCACGGCGATTGGATGATCTTACCCTTTAAAAATATTCATAGTGTAAACAAACTAACATTCATCGTGTAAAAAAACTACGTGTAAAATTATTAACCAATCAAATTCATTTATCGTCGCGACCAGTGCTGCGCTAAGCGGTAAAAGGCTGGAACTAACGCTTTTTGGTTTTACATTAAAAAAAAAGCACATTAACCATTTTAGATTTTTGAATATCCTATATGTTAAAGGAAATCTTAAGCTACCTACATGCGAAATTTCATAATGATTGATTCTGTAGATTTTGCGCAACGCGATAAAAAACATCGATTTTGGATTTCATTTTTATAGATATAAGGATATATTGTTCTGAATATAGAGCAATCCATATTCAAATCTTTAGATAATAAAAAGACATATATTATATTAAATAAAACCATTATTTGCAATATATGCCAATTATTATATATATATGTGTGTGTGTTTGTTGCGGAATTATTCACCAACGATTGAAAAGATTTGTTCGAGAAAGAAAAAAAAAAGGCAGTGGGAGAGCGGTTAGTTTTTTAGAATGTCTTAAAAAAATGACTGTTTACATGATGATAAGTGGACTGCCGATAACGGACTGTTCGCATGGCAGGCAGAGCTGGAGTTTCTATGTACAACCATTCATAATTCCGGGAAGTGGGGAATCTATTTACATATATTGAACAAATAAACAACAAGTTTCAATTAAAACATGCACAACTTAGGGGCTTTAACAAAAATTTACAATTAATAAAATAGTCATCAAATTGTATAAGGAAAAAAAAAACATGCCATATGGAATTTCAAAGATAAAAATACAATCGGACAATATACAGGGTGATCCAAAAGTCCCGCACTATTTTAAAAATTAATAACTCCGCCAATATTTGCGCTAGAGCAATGCGGTAAACACCATTGTGTTCAGGATGCAATGGGATTTTTTATGGCAAATAATGAAAATTTCGAAATTGATTTTAGTTACCATTTTATTCGCCAGATGGCGCTCTACCAGAATCAGAGATTCAGCGGCCAAATTGTTTGATATATTGAAAAATATAACTGATCGACACGTATTTTTCCTTTTTGAATACCAGGAAAGAACCCTAATAATATAAAATAACAAATTAATAAAACACCACTTCGCCAAAAGTATGAAGAATTGGTTAACGATTTTCAAATACAATCAGAGATATGTAAAATAGGTAAATGCAAATTAAAACATGTAGCAAAAAGAAAATTGATATTTTAGATACGGTTTTTTACTCTGGAATGCCGTTGTTGTTTTCGTGTCCAATAAAGAGCCTTAGATGTATCCATGCATCTCCATCAAAGCAGCAGCAATGTCCATTATCTTGGGTGTGTAAAGCTGCTGCTCTGGGTCTATGTCAATTTTCTGCAAGGCTGCGGCCATTGCTGGCTATGGGAATATGTGGGTAGGTGTAAGTTCCACACCAGGACAATTGTTGCATGCACTATAGGTTCTTGTGCCATCTGGATGTATTGTCATTCCTTTATAGTGTTTTGTTCTAAGTCTTGTTATAGTTTTTGTCATTTTTCTCTCAGAGTTTATTTCGCATTTTGATCTTTTCTTATTTTTTTGTTTAATTATATTGTATTTTGACAAAGAATCAACGTCAAATACTGACATTTGTTCTTTCCTTTGGCTCAACTTTCTGGCTTCCTTTGCCAATTAAAATGCCATTTCATTACCCCCGATCCCAGCATGGGCAGGTATCCAATGTAGATTGCAGTTATTCTCCAATGGTTCCAGTTGGGTAAGTAAAAAGTGTATTTTCTGTGTGATTTTAGTATTGCCCTTCTGAATTGCTTCTAGAGCGGATATGGAGTCGCTGTATATTAAAATTCCTTCTGCTTGATGCAGGGATGGTTGGTTAAGGCATACATCAAGGGCTTTCCAGATAGCTGTCAGTTCACAAGTTTGACGAAATCTGTCCTGCTCCTTCTTTGATTTTGATGTTTGTTCCATCTTGCAGTATTATGTTAATTCCGGCCCCTCCATTACTCAGGGTAAGGTCTGAAAATCCATCTGTATATGCTGTTCAAGGGCGTGGCCTAGCATTTTTAATCAAGAATTTGTACTATGAGGACATAGCTATTAATATTCCAAACACATTAGACCTGGAAGCCCAAGGTATCAAAGTCTACCTCAATCAAAACAAAGCCATCAACATATACAATATGTATCACCCTCCAAACAATACATTTATTGACGATGGAACAATGGCTCAATTTATTGTAGGTGACCTTAATGGCAAACATCAACTATGGGGATGTTCTACGTCAAACCCAATAGGCAAAATACTATCAAACATATTTGACGACAATGCCATCTCATGTGCTTAAATGATGGGAATCCTACCCATCATTCCAACAAGCTATAATACTGCACAAGCCCTTGATATAAGTTTTTACTATCCTGACATTTTCCAAAAATGCAAATAGCAAATATTAAAAAGTTTTGGAAGTGTTCATTTGCCTAATTTGATAGAATTTAGCACCAAGACCAAAACTAGCTCAATTAAGAAAAATTCTGGAACTTCAAAAAGGCTAATATGATATCTTTCAAAAACACCATTATTAAAGCAGTCAAAGTTTCAATACCAAGAGGTAATATTAAGAAATGGATTCCAAATTATACACACCAGGCAAAAAATATTCAAACACTTATAACTAAAAGAAATGAACTACAAAAAGTGCCCCCAAAACCAAACAAATTGTAGAACTGAACTGAACATTGTGATTGCAAAAATAAAAAGATTATACGTAAATGTGAAAAGGGAAAAATGGAAACAAACCTGTGAAAACCTGAACCCAAGAAACTCAAATACAAAACTTTGGAATTTGGCAAAACAAATTGACAGAGTCCAGCCACAAACTGAAAACGCAAATATGATTAAGAATACAGATGGTACACCAGCAACTAATGACAAAATTGCTGCCAATCCTTTAGGTAATTCATATCAAATAAGTAGTAAAATCAAGGTTGAAAAAAGGCCCGAAAGATTATTCATGACTGTAAAAATGTCACCAGCACTCATAATATTTTCCATGAAAAAAATCAATAGGAAAGAGCTAGCTTATGCATTAGAAAACACTGACCTAAACAAGACTCCTGGGCCAGATGGAATCCATGGCCGAATGATATCAAACTTGGGCAAAATTGGCAAAGAAAGACTTCTTAATATTTTCAATAATTCCTGGAAAACTGGAAAATTGCCTCAAGACTGTAAAAATGCAACAATAATTCCCATTAAAAACCTTGACAAATCTGCTGATCTCCCTCACAGATATTTGCTGCAAATTAATGGAAAAAATTATACGCAGACGACTCACCTACCACCCCGACACAAGAAATCTCTTACCAGAAGAACAATATGGATTTAGGAAAGGACATGGGACAATAGACCAACTCTTATTTTTCACACAAAAGGTAAAAGATGCACAAAACAAAAAACCAAATAACCACACCATAGCTGCTTTTTAGACCTTACACAAGCTTTTGTTAAGGTATGGAAAAACAAGTTAATTACAAAATTATACAAACATTTCAAAATTGATGGAAAAGATATAACTTGGATAAATGATTCCCTTAAAATATATACATCAGGGTCAAATATAATGGCACTCTATCTAAAACCTTCAAATTGTACCAAGGATTACCACAAGGATCAGTCCTTAGCCCAACTCTCTTCACCCTATTTATTGCAGGCATAGAAGAAAATTGTTCACATAAAACCAATATTGGACTTTTCGCTGATGACATTATTCTATGGAGCAGCAACACTAACTGGAAAAAAGCTGAAAGAGATTTGAACAAGACTCTTCTCAACCTAGAAAAATTTGTTAATAAACATAAATTAGAATTTAACCCCCAAAAATCTGAAACCTGTCTTTTTACTACAGATAAGAAACTATACTAAATAAGACTAAATATTATTCTGAAAGAACAACAATTGCAATATAATAAACATCCTAAATATCTCGGCTACACCCTGGATCCAGAAATTAACTCCAGTAAACATATTGAAGGAGTTGTTAGAAAAGGAAGAGACCGACTAAAAATCTTGAAATATATTTCAGGAAGAGTGGGGAGCTGAAGCAACAACACTAAAATTAACTTACACATCTCTAATGAGACCTATCTTGGAATATGGATATCAAATCGATGGTACAGCATCTGAAACAAACCTAAAAACACTGGAAAGGATACAACTAAATGCAACTAGAATTATTACAGGTCTTCGAAATACCTGCCCTGATGATATTGTACTTTACGAGGCAGACATTATGCCCTTAAAGGATAGAATAAGCTACAATCTGCCAAAATATATAAACAAAATCAAGAGTTATGAAAACAAACACAGAACTTTCAATTACATACTTAATTGGTAACCCAATATAAGACTCAAAAAAGAAGGCCCTCTCCACCTGGCCAAAAGAAATGGATTTTTAAAATATAAAGTGGAAAAATATTATTTAGCTGAAAAAATATCTCCATGCGAACCACTAACAAAATGTTATTTTTAATGCCACTTTAAATGAACCCACCAACAAACAATACCAAAATCCAGAATACTTAAAACAATTATCATTAGAAATAATTAATAAAATTCCTTAAAATGCAATAACTCTCTATACCGATGGTAGCAGAGACGAGCTAGGACACACTGGCAGTGGCTGTCTCATTAACACCACAAATGGCATTGAGAAAATAAACAGAAGAAACCCAGAATTTTGCTCAGTCTTCAGATCAGAACTTATAGCCATCTATGAAGTCTTAAAATCCGTCAGAAACACTAAACATCACGATATATGGATTCTTACTGATAGTAGAAGTGCCATACAACACTTGAGTCACACAGGGGAACTTAGAGACAAAGTAAGCAGGAACATAATTGGTTATCTCCAAAAACTCTCAATACCTCAAAAATTCACTTTCAATGGATACCCTTACATGTTAGCATTGAAGGCAATGAAGCTGCTGATGCGCTAGCGAAAGAAGGCACAAAAGAACCCTTGCTATAGAAAAATAAACTTACTTTTAAAGATATAGAAACAGTAGCCAAAATAAACAAGAACTGGAGGATCCCACTTAAGCACAGTTAGTACACCCTAGAAGCAGATGGCCACCCAGACCTTTCGGTCCACAAGCCGGCATGCGGAGCATGCCCTTCGCTGCTATTCTGTTCAACTCATAAGCCAAGTAACGGTATCCAAGCTAGTGCTTGGACATTGTACCTGGAAACACCACCTCCCAGACAACGTGTCTGGAAGGATCTCTTTACCGGTGGCCTTTAATCACAGCAAAATAGGAAACTATCTACTGTGTCCAGCAGGGACCGCGGGGAGGCAACCCTCGGTCGACTCTGTTTACTCACAGCTGAGGAAAAGCTCAGCTGCCACGTCGTGGGCTTTCTCAAGAAGCTTGCTGTGATTTCTCAGCAGCTTACTCTCGATCGCGCCCCTCGCCCTCCTTCTCTCTTCCTGCCCACCCACTACCCTTGGACAATCCAAGACGTAGTGGCGTGCATTCACATCCCTTTCTCCATAGACGCAATCAGGGTTTCTCTTAATTTTAAATCTGTGGAGACTTAGGGAAGAGCCCATGTCCCGAACTACCCTGATCAGTTTGTGGGACATTACCTTACAGAGGTACTTGGGTGTCGTTACCCAATTGAATATATCTCTCTCCCCTTCACACTGTTCCTCCATCTATCCAACCATAAGTCCTGGACGTGCCCCATGATCCTCCTATAAACTTCTTTCTTGGTCACTGGGATCCTCAGTGATCTACCTCTAAAACATCCTGCCTTAGCGATCCTGTCTGCGAACTCATTACCTTCGATGAGGCTGTGTCTCCTAAACCAAAGTAGCTCCGGAGCCCGCGTCATTATCTACAGGATTATTTGATGCGCGAGTTGCCCTTTCTCCAGATTGATGGCGACGAGGTCCGACATACAATCTGAATAGAAGCGGTCCGGGCTGAAGTTCTTCTCAGCACACACTCTGAGGGCTACCCTGATCGCAACCAGCTCGGCTAAAAAGATCAATTCGTCCACTCTGAGTGCTAAGCTTTCTTGGAAGATCAGCTCTCCATTAGTTAAAATCACTACCCCAGCTCCAGTATTGGTTCCAGACTTACTACCATCAGTGAAAACCTCCGTGCCAATCCCTGTCGGCCCTCCAGGACTCCAATTCCACTTTGGCAACCACTGAGGAGGCTTCCTTGGGTCCCTCTTCGATTCCAGGGCCCCCGCTTCAAGTCCCAGGGCATCTTCCCTGTTCTCCCAGATCTTCTGTCTGATGGTCTCCTCCTCTAGTTTCAATCGCAGGGGAATAAGCCCAGCGAGGACCAAAAAGGCCTCACTGCTGGTAATGCGATATCCCCCTGTGATTCTGAGTGCCGCTGTCCTCTGCACTCTCTCTAGAGTTGTTGCCACCTTCTGATCCCTGTTTCGGCGCCACCAAGCCCCGGAAGCATATAGCAAGATTGGCTCGACACAGGAGAGGTAGAGGTTCCTAAAAATAGTACCCACTTTCCCCCCCCCCCCCCCCCCCCCCCTCTGTTGAGAGCCAACCGCGACAGGCCTGCACAACGCCTCCTTGCCTCTCGCCACCATCTCCTCAGCCTGGTATTGCCAACCCATCTTGTCATCAATGACCACCCCCAGGATGATCATCCTATTGACCAACGCTACCCTCCGTCCTTTCATCCGGATAGCCGGCTTGTGTTCCCATTTGATCCCTTTCCTTTTAGTTCTTATGTCTCTAGGCTTAAAGCTGAGGGCTTTAGTTTTGGAGACTTGAACTTAAGGCCAGAGTCATGGGCCCAGATCGAGAGAATTTGGAGAGAAGTTTCAACACACTTCTCAGCCTTCGCTCTCGAAGCAGCCTCAATGATGAGGAACTGGTCGTCAGCATAGAGAACCAGCCTGGCTCCCTCAGGGAGCTCCTCCTGGAAAACGGTGTTTACCAGGATATTCCACAGAATAGGTCCGCAGCAAGAGTCCTGGGGGCAACCCCTAGCACAGTTTCTTTCCAACCTCCGCCCACCAAAACTGAGGCTAATCCGTCTATCCCTCAGGAAGTCACGAACCAAGCTGCACAAATTATCAGGACCACCCATGTCCATCAAATTTCTCATCAGCTTGTTCCAGCTCATGGAGTTGAACACGCCATCAATGTCCAGGGCCACGAAAAGAACCCAATCACCCTTATTTAAGCCCATCTCAACCCCCTCTAACACCTCGTTCAGAGCTGTGGTTATGGACTTCCCTAAAATCATGTTGGAAAGAGGAAAGGAGCTCATTACTCTCTAGCCAGTGCTTCAGTCGCTGAGCTAGTAGGCTATCCAGGACCTTACCTAGACACACTAGTAAAGAAAGCGGACAATAATCATTAGGAGAATTACCCTTTCTGCCAGACTTTTCGAGAAGCACTACTCGGGCAACCTTCCATGCCTCAGGAAATGTACCAGTGTCCAGGCACCTATTGAATAACCTGGAAAGAAGCGATGGGTGCATCCTTACCAGGGCTTTCACGACCGTGTTATCGATCCCTTGGACCAGTAGATTTCCTTTTCCCGAACTTGAAAGCCGCCAGTTTCACCTCATTCTCAGAAAAGGGCGGATCCACCAAACCACAAGTGGTCAGAGAGATCTCGTCCTCTGGTTCCTCGATTCCGAAGTGCCGATCCAAGTTTTTTTAAATTTTGTTTTCTGCTTTCGAGCGAGTAGGTCTAGAACACATTCTCTCTGAATTTTCTCATTGTTGGTGGATGAAACAGCACCATTGATTATTTTGGCCGCCTTTGCTTGAACAATGCCTAGTCTTACTTTTAGTGATGAGCTTGAGGGAGCCCAGACCGGTGTTGCATATTCCATTATCGGCCTTATTAAGGTGGTATATGTTGTTCTGAGATTTCTGGGTTTTGCTCCGCAATTTGTTCCACATAACCTTCTCAGAATGTTTAGTTTTCTGATAGCTCTATTTGAGGTGCTAATTAAGTGTTCTGAGAATTCCAATTCCTCATCAATAATAATTAAAATAATTTTGTTGACATCTTGTCAATACATGCACAGTTTGCACTATTAGAAAAAGATAATATGCATTATATACACTATGTACAATGAATATGGCGCCTCTGCCAGCGCTGCAGAGTTTGGTGGAGAATCGCCAGTGGGTCTCCAGCGACACAACGCATTTTTCGATCTACGATGAATACGTAGATCGCGTACTTCGCCGCTTAAGAGATGGTGATGGCGTGGTCCTCGAGACCAACTGGAAAGATTCAGGACTGCTGTATCACACCTAGGTATTTTGGATTTCTATTTTATCAATTAATTGGTTGTTTATGCTCATTTTGGGGTTATATTTAAGCCTTTTTCCCTGTCAGTGGAGAAGACGCATAGGTTTGGTTTTATTATGTTTATGGTCATTTGGAGTTCCATTACCCACTTCTCCAGTCCTCTCATTGATATGTTCAGTATTTTTTACGATTTTTCTATGCTGCTACTTGTGTGCCATATGGCTATATCATCTGCATAACAGGCAACCTTTGTATCTTCAGTGAGGTAAGGATGGATGTCGTTAATATATAGCAGATAGAGTAGAGGACTGAGCACAGATCCCTGAGTTACACCAGCCCATGTTCTTCCTTCCTTGGAAAATTCTCCATTGACCCGAACCTTTAACCTTCTTCCCCTTAAGAAGTCTGCAATCCAGATTAAGGTTTTTATTCTTACTCCGATATTGTGCAGCCTTTCACGTAATTTCTCCCTCCATACTCGATCAAAAGCTGAGGTCATATCAAGGAATATAGCCGTGGTCTTCTTTGGCGGTGTTTCCTGGAAAGAATCTATTATTGATTGACAGAAGTAGAACAGTTGATCAGTCGTACAGTGCTGGGATCTATAGGCAGTTTGGTAGAGGTTTATTTTATTATTTTTAGTGAACCAGACTATGATCCTAGAGTGGATAATTCGTTCTGGTATTTCAAAAAGTATGCAGGTGAGAGCAATTGGCCGATAGTTCTTGTATTCCTTGGCATCTTTGTTTGGCTTCAGTATTGGCACTATAATTGATATCTTCCAATTCTTTGGTAGTTTACCAGTTTTCCATGAAATGTTCAGTATTCGTAGGAGTTGATTATTAGCTTTGTCTTCAAAGTGTTTAATCATTTGACCAAAGATTAGATTATCTCTTGGTGACCTCTTGGATTTTTTTATTGTTGGGTTTAGCTCATTCAGTGTGAAGTCTCTCGGAAATATCTTGTTGATGGAAGTTTCTTGCTTGTTTAACTAACTGGTTTATATTATTTCACAGAGTCCTGTCTTCATTCGTATAGTTGAGTATGGAAGTGCTTGAAAGATATTCAGCAATTATTCAGCCATCTGTTTGTTCTCGTTCTCTCTGTTCTATTCATATCGGTTAGAGTATTGGAGGATTGGTGTTGGTTTTGATTGTTCTCTAACACTCTAATCATATTCCAGTGTTGGCTGTCCTTTCTTGGATCCATTTTTTCGCAGAATTCTGCCATTTTTCTTGTTTGCATATCTAAATTTCTTGTTCTATTTTGTGACTAATTTCAATGAGTTTTTTTATGTTTTCTTCTATTTAATTTGTTTTAAGAAGTTCATTGATATTGTCTCTCTCTGAAATCATTGCCTCGATGTTGTGGTCCTCCCAGTAAGGTATCCACAGGTCTTTACGTCTACCTCTAGGTATCGATGCTTTTGCAGCTTTTGAAATGCTCGAAGAGAATTTTTCCAAGTTTTTGTCAAGCGTTCTGTAATTCAATTTTTCGTTGCACAGTTCTTCAAGCTTTTCTGTGAATTTTTTTGAAGTCGGCTTTCCTAAAGTTCCATGTTCTTTTATTGTAATGGACATTCTCAATTTTGAAGTTTAGGGTTGTTAAAATTGGTCTGTGGTCACTGATTGCACCTCTCAGGATTTTCCATCGTGTTGTGGGTGCGATGTAGTAATTTATCTCTGTGATGTCTATTGCAGATTCTGTGCCTGTGGACTTAGATAGATAGCTGTTCTCTCCGTTATTTAACGGTGTAAGGTCGAGGTCGGTTAGCATGTCCTCAACCTGCTGACTTTTGTTATCCTGGACAGGTGATCCCCAAATTGAACTTTTGGCGTTAAATTCGCCGAGTATGATTGTGATATCCGAAGACGCTTCACTTAATGTCTCTATTGTGTGTACCCATACAAAATTCAAAGATTTCACGAGCTGAAAGTTGGCGATTTTGAGATGCGTCAAGAATTCGCTGCATGGGTTTTCCGGCAATTTGATATTGATGAAAACTGGCTGTCGAATGTTCTGTGGACAGATGATGCTCACCTTTCTCTAAACGGAGAATTTAACATTCAAAACAGCCGCATTTGGGCAACAGAAAACCCTAGAATTTTTACAGAAATGCCCCACTTTACCAGCCTAGAGTTACAGTTTTGTGTGGGTTCACTTCTTTTATTATTGGGCCATTTTTCTTTGAAAAATCAATGGAAGAACTTTCAAAACCGTTTTTGTAACTGGTGAACGTTATGTTCAACTTTTGAGAGAAAAGGGTATTCCCATATTGCAGGGCAAAAGCACTAAGCGAAATAACATTCATGAAAGATGGAGGACCTCCTCATATCTCCCGAGGTGCCAAACAATTGCTTAAGGATACGTTCGGTGAAAATCGTGTGATAAGTCGCCACTTTATATACCAGTGGCCTCCAAGATCACCAGACTTGACGCCTTGCGATTTTTGTTTATGGGGGTACACAAAATCGTGTGTTTATCGATGCTGGTCTCCCACATTGGCCATGTTGAAGGCTTCTATCAGATGGCACGTTTTATCAATTTCAACAGATATGTCATTTAATGCTGTCCATTCTGTCATTTATCGTCTGCAGGCGGTGATTGAGAATGAAGGGTGCCACATTGAGCAAGGATTGTGACCTAATACAAGTAAGAAGGCAGTTACCTCATGTGTTATATAAGCCGCCATGTATTATATTATCTACCAATATTTTGCAGCTCTTTGTGTTGGGAAATGGGGATAATAAATGCTGTCCTCGCATCTTGACTATTTTTTTTTGTGAACAGTAATATTTTGTTTGTCATTTGCTCACATATTGTGTCGTGCAAACCAGAGTATTATAACTTCTCGAATAACACTGGTGCACACAATTTTCCCCCTTATGTTTAGTTTTTCGCTTTTCGCTCATTAGAAGAAATAGCATAAGGAATATTTTCTGTACACCAATAAATTTAGAAATTTTGTGAAAAAAAATAATACAAAATGATTTTACTACCACGTTTTTCAACGCAAAAGGTCGATTTAAAAATTATTTTTATTTGAGGGGACACATTTTTTAAAATTGTGTACAGTATAATAAACAATGATAACATTTGACAAGCCCATAGGATATTTGGAATAAAGTACGACAAATATATTTTGTCACTCCCCTCTATATTTCATTTGTTGGATCATGACAAATATCCAGTTAAATAGTCAAGGGTCGCCAATCAGTCAAGAATCTACACATTTCTTATAGCAAGAAATCTTATTAATAGTGCCATCATAATTTTTGGTACTATATTAACTTTTCAAAAATTCGTGTATTGATATCAGCAGTGTTTTTCAAACATTCAATCTATTTCACCAAACCCCATATAAAATATAAATATTTTTGCTACATGTTTTAATTTGCATTTACCTATTTTACATATCTCTGATTGTATTTGAAAATCGTTAACCAATTCTTCATACTTTTGGCGAAGTGGTGTTTTATTAATTTGTTATTTGATATTATTAGGGTTCTTTCCTGGTATTCAAAAAGGAAAAATACGTGTCGATCAGTTATATTTTTCAATTTATCAAACAATTTAGCCGCTGAAACTCTGATTCTGGTAGAGCGCCATCTGGCGAATAAAATTGTAACTAAAATCAATTTCGAATTTTTAATTATTTGCCATAAAAAATCCCATTGCATCCTGAATACAATGGTGTTTACCGCATCGCTCTAGCGCAAATATTCGCGGAGTTATTAATTTTTAAAATAGTGCGGGACTTTTGGATCACCCTGTATAATATGACATATATACATTTGGCAACTGTAAAATGAGTGTTAAGGTGTTTATAGTTCAATTCAAACATTTTTCACTATCTTTTCTCTTCATTGTATAGAATACTTTGAGATAAGACAAGTATACAATGTTTTCTAAAGTAATTATAGAGCTACACTCAAGTTATTTTTCAAATTGCGACCGTTTTTAGAAAGAGGTCGTTTAGATATGACAAGTATATAATGGTTGCTTAGGCTATTATGGTTTAACTTTATAAATGTATTTAACCATATCTACCCACCATTGAATAAAGTGTCTTTGTAATAGATTAAGTTTACAATGGTTACTAAGGTCACATTATGGTGTAATGTTGAATATATTTAATCATTTATACCTGCTATTGAATATAATTCTTTGAGATGAGTACGTGTACAATGGTTGAAAGGGATTTTCGATGAAAATTTCAACATATTGATCATTTATACCCAGAAAATTGGATATTTCTCATTCCCATACGTCAAGTATATGGTTTTAAATTTATTTATTATTATCAAATCAGACGCGATACCCACAAGGGATGCTTGCATCGAGTAACAAGACTAAATTCAGAGAACTATTTTACATAAACAATTGGTGAATTATAAGGTTTGAGTAGAAGTTTAAGGAATAAAGGAAAGTAAAAGACATTAAAATCATGCTTGATTCCACATCCTACCTAGGAACAACCAATGATATAAATACAAATATATAGTTTATCAATTACAGCGACAAATATATATACATAGTTCAGTAATTACGGTTAATTATATAATGTTTGGTGTTTATGATGCTTCTTTCAATAATTTTAAACATCTGTAAATACCATTGGATAGATTTCTTTGAGAAAGGCAAGTGTATCATGGTTAAGCTGATTACGGAGTGATAGAACATTTAAACATTTATGCCAACAATGTATATATATATATATATATATGTAATAATATGTTGAAGTTCTGGTTGACTCTTGTAGTACCTCGTCGACTCTCTGTAATAAGGTGATGCAACCGAGGGTCAAACCTGTAGTAACCGCGAGGGACAGTCAGGGCGTGGAGAGTTTTCCAGTACCTCTCTGCACCTTGTAGGATCTTTAACAGTTCTCACAGGGTACAGGCAGTCGTGGTCGAGGCAGAGTGGAAAACTGGGGAATGTCCACACACCAAAAACGAAGCGACACAGTTGTAGAAGGGAAGTTCCATGAACAGATAAAAAGACGAGCCAAGAGCAAGATGGAGATAGTAGATTTCTTACTGTTTTACATGGTCGATGAGTTGGTCCTTGGAGACGACAAGGGGTGACGCTGACCGGAAGACTCACTGGAAGACTGACTGTCTGTTGCTAAGCCTTTTATATAACTCTTCGGACAAAGAGAATTGCATCACGGCACGTGTCGCTGTTACTCGAGACACGACACGTGTCGCTGTTACTCGAGACTGGCGCCTACCTGTCGGCTAACTGTATTTTTAGAAGTTACTTTGTGATTTACTTCTCAAATCTTGCTCTTAATTTAGCTTTTAATCTATTATATAGTTTTATTTATTCATCCTCAGTACATTACATATGGTGATGCAAGGACACATGTCAATTATGCGTATAATTATTTATAGATGTGTTTCTATATACAACATAACAATCTTGTTATAAGTATTATATAATATAGGGTTATTGGTTTAAATTATCATATATATATATATATATATTATTTTGCATATGACAAATGTACAACTAAAATTATAAACATTTATAACGCTATTTATATTCTAATATACATATACAATAACATTTATTTCTAAATCCCTTATCCTGCAATGATTAAAAACGGAAAGCGTGGGAGTATGGTTCATCAGTGGTGAACCTTTCCAGCGGTTTCGCCTTTTGGAAACCTTCAGGCTACAGCCAATAATACTCTGTGGTGATTTTAACTCTCGACATCCTGTATGGTACGACCGAATAATCAACTCTAATGGTTACAAATTCCACTCTATTGTGGATGAATACAACTTGTTTATCTATATCCTTGAAACGCCTACATGTCGAAATGCCAGTATAATAGATTTAACAATATCAAACAAAAACAAACGATCATGTAGCAATAACCTTCGACATTCGATATAATTTTAAAGTGCAGAGAATTGGGCAAAGGTCAACAAGGAAATCCATTGAAAAAGATGCTAAGTGGGAAAACATTGACTGAAGAGATATCATTTCAAAATGTACATAACTTGACAAATGAAATAAATCAGGCATCCAATACTACGGATGTTGAGAGGATCGTGATGAAACTTACGGACATAATTAATGAGGCAACTTATTCGTATCTGGAAATCAAATCAAACTCTTGCAAGCATATATCCAATATTAAGTGGTGGAATGAGAATCTTGAAAAAAATGAAAAATGATTTTAATTATATTAGAAACCTATACTATCGGCATAGAGTTATCAATAGAATAACATTTAGATTTGCAAGAAACAAGTACATTAACGCCATCCAAAGAGCTAAGAAAAAATGTTGGAGAATATTCATTGAAGAAAATGAATCAAACAACCCATTTGGAAACGCCTATAAAATTTTTAAATCTCTGAGATCACCCAACAACAATAGAGGACTTCCAATGATCGATAATATACCGGATACTTTGAAGAAAGAAAAAATGAAATGTCTCTTGAATGATTTATTTCCAGATGATGATGTACCTTCAATTGAAGAGGAAACATTTTTATTAGGAACTATACACCTGAATATAAAACCAAAATAACGTTTTTATAGAAATAAAATATCAGTAATAATATGATCAAATACGCCGGTACACTTTTAATCCCGATATTACAAGGAATTTTCAACAAATGTATTTGATTATTTTATCAGTATATATGGATAAACTACATTGTGAAGATCATTCCAATATCTAATAGAAAAAGTGAAACAAGTAAAAGCTATAGACCAATATCATTGAGGTCAAACATTTCTGAAATTTTTGAAAACATAATTAAAAACAAAATCAATAAATATAATGAAGAGATCAATCTAATGAGTTCTAGGCAACACGGATTTACCAAACATAGATCAACGAACATTGCAATGGGAGATATAATGGAAACCATATTGAATTACAAGCAAGGGGAGAACTGACTTCTTTGATTACAGTGGATATAGCAGGCGTTTTCGACAACGCATGGTGGCCAGCAATTATTAGAAGACTCGATTTAGATAACATTCCCTCCAAATTAATAAGAATGATACAATCTTATTTAAGCAATGAAAGAAGGCCACTTCACATATGAAGATATTAATATTACAAAAACCTGACAAAGGAATGCCCTCAAGGCGGTCCTTTATCCCCAATATTATGGGATATATTGTTAAACGACTTGCTGAAGAGTTTCGAACACCAAAACTCAGAAAATATTTGCTATGCAGACGACGTTTTTAACATTTGCTGTAACAAGTCGGTCGAGGATCTTAAAAAAAGCGGATATATTCTATGCTATGTGATTTAATGGTGTAACAAGAATTAATTATCAATAAGTCCAGAGAAAACGAATTTACTTTACTTACATAATAAACCTAAAGTTCCAATTGAAATACCAAATATTATTTTAAACCGAGTAGATCAAGTTAAGATATTAGGCATAAAATTCTCAAATCATAGAATAAAATAGAAGCTCAATTTTACACTACATATCAACGACATTTTGTGCAGGATCGTAAGAATGAAATTTTTCTGTTTTCACTTAGTGGGAAAATGTCGGAAATAAATACTCAAAAATAATAAATTTATATGAAACAATCATCAGGCCAGTTCTTACATATGGTTCAGAAATATGGTACAAATTTATTAATAGTCGATGCAAAGAAAGATTAAATTCTATTCAATATCAAATTCTTCTTTGGGCGATTAGAGCCTATAAAACCACATCTTACAAATGTGTCCATAATCTTGCGAACATCCCCCTTCTCACAGATTATATTGAATCTAAAATAATCAAATATGATTTGGTTCAACTTTCAAAATATGATAAAAATGCTTTTAGACCACACGCTCCAAGTATAATCATATCTTTTTAAAGTGCAAAAAATGGATACATTATTTATTAAACAAAAAATTCGTTCTAGATTTTATAATATACAGTTCATAACAAACCATGGAATTATTAGAGGGTTTTGGCAACAATTGGAGCTGTTACTGTGGCAAGGAAACCCAGGACATCTACTGTTGGAATGCCTACTTTTCTATATTTCTATTTCTATATGCGCAGAAAGTTACTAATGTTGAAGATTTGTAAAAAGCAGAGAGAATTGTCAAAGATTTGATTACTTTCGTAAATATATTTATAATATAGATGTTTTGAGAATATGGTCTTTTATTGCAGGTTGAGCTAAGTCAGTTCGTCTTTTAAAATATTTTATGATGGTTGGTAGTGCAGAGAAGTTTAGAAAGCTAATTATGATATCAAAATTAATTTTGATTAGAACTATAAATATTTAAGTAAATTGTCAAGTTATTCTTAAACAAATATAATTAGGAAAAAGGCATCTCCTTATCATCCAACTAAAAGTTTCTGATGGCTTGTGTCATCTATAGGAATAAATATCAACCATTCTGTTAATTTTTAAATACTCCAGAATTGGCCAAATACCCATTCTTGATTAATCAATTTTCAGTAGCACGATAAGGAGATACCCTTTTCTTAATTTATCCACCTTATCCCTGTAAAATATCACAATTATACTATTTTTTCACTTATAATTATTACAAATACGAAACTATTATTCATTATTCATAAATTTTCCATTGCAGTAAGGGCATTAGAAATAGTTTTATTCTAAAAAGAATCATACGCGTTTATAATAGTTTCGTATTTTGATAACAGATGGCGCGCTAATGCATCATAACATATAATTATGTTTTAATTATTATGTTTTGATAATACAAGTATACACCATGTTATATCAGAATAGATCAAATGTGTTTGACTAAAGACAAAGCAAATAGAGAGAAATAAACAATTTCAGAAATAACATTCCCACACACATATCTGAAATCGTATTTAAATAAAAAAAAACAAAAATATTTTAGACAATTCCTTTAAAAGCATAAAATAAAAAAAGGTTTATAAAGTGATTTTAAAATGGAAGCGAAGGACATAATTTGGAACCATATCTCAGTGAAACTTTTAAAATGCCAGACTCTATTATTCACCTTCTTTGTATTAGGCCTAATTATTAAAGCTTTTTAAAGGAAAAAAATCACAGCACTAAGCCTACATTTTTCAAACCTCTAAAGAAGGAAATATGTCATGCCAGAAAATCCCACTTTTCCCGCTTTTAAAAATTCCGATCTTTTTTTTCTATAAAGTCATTGTTTTTGTTCATTTAAATTATGGGGTATTAAAGTGAAATATTTCTTTTTCATTATTCTTCTTTCTCGAAAGAATTTCGCATTATTTTGTGATTTTTTTTATTAAAGGGATTCGTAAAAATTGCAGCAATAAAGTTCTTAACGCGATTTTTAAAGCCTTTTATGAGGAGAGATCGTAGCTATTTCCTGTTCGTCTGTTATTTATAAGCGGCTATAACTTTGTGAAACTATCGTTTGATATTGATGTAATAATTAAAGACGATGTGTAGTTCGAAATAAAATGTTCCAGTATATATTTATTCAAAATATTGTAACGTTTTTTTTTAATTTTAAATTTAGAAATATATTTTTACAATGTTAATTTAAATTTGTTATGTTTTTATAATAAGCGGCTATAACTTTGCGAAGCTATCGTTTGATATTGATGTAATAATTAAAGACAATATGGAGATCGAAATAATATGCTCCAGAGAGAGAGAGAATATATATATTAGTTTAAAATATTATAACGTTTTATTTTAAAATATATTTTTACAACGTTATAATTTAAGTTTGTTATGTTTTAAAATAAGTAAGATGCAAGTTACATTGTTGTTATTGATAATTATTATAGTTTGTTTTAAAAAATAAATTGCATGTAATGATGATAAAAATGACCTATTAATTTTATATTTAAAAAAAATAAGTAAAAAAAATAATTAATTACAAAATTCACAAACGTGACAATATGAATGGTAAAATTCAAAAAGAGTTTTAAGTTAACTTTAAACTGTCTATTTGAGAGATTAGATATCTTAGATATCTCTTTTATTACATCAGTTTTTATGGAGTTTATGGATAGTATCTTTAATTAACCGTAATTTTTATAAACTAGTATAAAATATTATATTAAATCCACTCTCTCGTGTGTGTGTATCTTTATGTGCGCATATTTTGTGATTGGATAAAAGGTTTTATATAGCCCTCTCAAATTATTGCCAAAAACATCTACAAAGCATTTACAAAGCCTTTTGAAATAAATTTAGTTTTCGGAATTATAAAATGTGTGAGATTTTGTGTTTAAGGAATCTGCTATATTATATACGACTTTAATATTTCTAAATATGACACCCAACATCTCTTAAAAATCTTCCAAAATGATTAAGATCATCTCCTGTTGGGCGCCACATAATGAATAGGACTCTTCTAATTGAATTGTAAATTAAATAAAAAAAACTTCGGTTTAAAGGACAACCTGGGGATTTGACAACATATTTTGACTCCAGGGACACCTGGGCTAACCAAATATTTAATTATGTATGGTATTCTCTCACTTTATTTGCCGGCTGTTTGGTTCCCTACTATCACGTGGTCTCAATCAGCCAATCAGCTTTGAATCAATTGGCATATCATCAAGCAGTGTTTTTTTTTTAACTCAGCGGTTGAATTTAGCCACGAAGTATTATGCCAAATGTATTTAAAGTAGAGATTGATATGAATAAAGATTGATTGGTTGGCAAAGTTTCACATTATAGTGTTTAAAATTTTCATAGTTTCTTATGAAAGATATTTGTAACATAAAGTAGCCATTGTTAAATTGTTGTGGATAAAATTTTATTGTTACTTTGTCAATGTTTTGGTCAAAATTTCATTGTTTCGAATAAAATTGTTATAGTTGTGCTTAATGCCTCATTGATACGTATGAAGTTGTTATTGTTGTGGAATAAAAGTTTCATTGTTGTGAAAAACGTTTAATTTTTTTTTTGCCGGATAATTTTAATTTTTCAGATTAAATTTTATTTTAGCTATTAGAGTAGGCACATTGTTGTAGTTGAATATATTATTGAGGATAAAATATGCTCTTTTTTAGGTAACGATAAATTGTTGCGGATAAAGAAATCCTTGTAGTAGTTAAATTTCATTATTGTGAATAAATTAACCATTGAATAAAGCTTCTTGTTGTCGTTAGTTTGATTAGTGTCAATTACGTTTCATTTTTGTGATTAATTTTCAATAGTAGTTTGTATGAAGATTCATTGTTTCAGAATGCTTTTCATTTTTGTGATTAAAGTAACCATTGTTGTAGATAAATATATTCATTGTTTCGTTTGAAAGTTTCATTGTTATTTGTAAAATTGTCGCATTGTTGTGTATAAAATAGCCGTTTTGAGGTTAAAGTTTGATGTTTTCGGATAAATTTGACATTGTTGCAGGTATTGTTTTATTTTATGTATAAAATCTATTTTTGCGGATAGGGTTTTCATTGATGAGAATACATTTTTTCATTTTTGCATTAAAATTGCATTTGTGCAGGTTATGTTTTGTTGCGGGGATATATAGTTTACAATAATATAATGATTATTTCGAAAATAGAGCATTCCATAAATAAATCTTTAATTAAAAAGGCATATATTGGATCAAAAAATCATTTATTTTACCAATATTCCAGTTGGCTGAACGCAAACCTTTATCAAGGTATTATAACATGATATACCTGATATATCTTGATAAAGGTTGGCGTTCAGTCAACTGAAATATTGGTAAAATAAATTATTTTTTGATCCAATATATGAATTTTCAATTAAGTAATTATTATTGTAAGAAAAATTTATAGTTGTTGATAAAGTAGTCAATGTAGATGGTAAAGTTGCATTGTGTTATACGTAGATAAATGTGCCATTGTTCTGGATAAAGTTTCATTGTTAGTGAAAATCTTTACTGATGGAGAATACATTTATACATTGATGTATTGGTGTATATACATGATTACTACATTGATGTATTGGTGTATATACATGACTTATACATTGATGTATTGGTGTATATACATGATAAATACATTGATGTATTGGTGTATATACATGATTTATACATTGATGTATTGGTGTATATACATGATTTTTACATTGATGTGACTATATTAGTCATTGTTTCTATAATATATAATTGTTTCCCATATAGAGAGTTGTCATTTTTGTGTATAAAGTTTTATTATTTTGGACAAAATATCATATCTATGTATAAAATATTTCTTTGTAGCAGGTGAAATAGTACCTGTTGAGTAAAGTTTCATTTTTGTGTGTGAAGTTTTATTATTTCAGATAAAATATCATAGTTGTGAATAAAATATTTCTTTGTAGAGCAGATGAAATAGTACCTGTTACGGGTAAAAAGTTTCATTTTTGTGTTTTAAGTAGATATTGTTGTGGGGAAAATAGTCATTGTTGTTAATAAGATATAATGATGTAGATAACTTAGTATTTGTTCAGTATAAACAGTTATTGATGTGAAAAAAACTTCATTTTTGCCGATTACGTTTCATTGTTCATATTTTTATTTCAATTTGATAAGTTTAGTTTCATTGTTCAGAATAAAATCGTCAATAATTTAAAAAATAGTGATTATTGTGAAAAATTAATGTCCCAATTGTTGACAAAATTTCATTGTTGTATATAAAGTAGACATTGCGGTGGGTAAGGTTATTTTATTGCGGATAATTAATCTTCTTCTTCCTTATCTCCACTCAAACATATTAGGGTATCAAGTTGTGACCCTTGATGCTTGACAACCATCATGACTAGGTGAAGTAGAATGCTTCTGCCTTTGTCGTTAAGACTGTGAGCACTACTCACTGGCAGGTCGACTTAGCTCCAAAAGAAATGGCCGCCTCTGACATGAGGAACAGACGCCATGTGCAGCTTCTCCTAACTTGGAGTAAAAACGCTGCTCATCCTGTATCCCTGGATTAGGAGCCCTTACAGGGTACTATCAGCCGGGACAGCTGAGCCCAGGTTTTTTAGTGAGCTTGTTACTGCTCCCCTTCCTCCTGTTTCATCCGGACTTGGGACCAGCAAAGGCGGAGTTAGGATGTTTATTGTTACTGATATAGTTTCATATCGGTATAAACCTATGTATCATTACCTGTTATTATTTGTTTCTGCTCTGTAGAGCGAAGTACGGTGTCGTGAGCCCCGAGCCGCTACGGTAACCGTGAACAGGGAACTCTGAAATGTGACTAACGGGGCAATGGCACCACCCTTTCCATGGAGCAACACAATCAGAATGGACAAGACACCAATATCACCAACATGTCTTGGTTATTCTAGTAGCTTTCTAAATGTTCTCACAAATTGAAAGTCTAACCTCTCGTTGTTTTCCAATCTTAACGATTTACAGACGAAACGTGCTGATTCTATAACCAAATACAAATATTAATTTATTATTGTTTTCATCAACGATATCTCTAAATGTATGTTTATCTTGAAATTACATGTTTTTATTGCAAAAGTATTTTGATTTCTTCGATACTTACCTGGTTGTCGAACCTTTGTCAAAGTGATTTGTTCTTCAATTTATAAATTTTGCCGTACCAATTGACATTTTTTTCTCTGCTATAAGATTAATCTCCATACGCCTCTTTAATTAAAGCATTGGTTTCTGAAGCTGTTTTACAGAGTTTCAAACAAAATTCAATACGAATGTTGTTCGATAAAACTATCCATATTTTGACAACTGTAATCAGCTAGCATGTTGACGTTCCATCTTCTGTTTCCCACCTGAGCCTCCATCCCACAGTAATTAACAAGCATTTTAAAATCTATTTCTTCGACCCACCACCCAGTGATTTTAATGATATTTGATTTTATAAATAATCATCGATAACTCATTAAATTTTCTTCAAATTGTACCGAATGTTCTAAATAAAGTGATACAATATATTACCATTAATCAGATAGAATATTGAGACTAATTTTATAATAATCTATGAACACATATTCAAAAGAGAAATATCTACACCATATTCGTCCTGTTGTGGTAATGTGAATCTACCCTAAAAATGTTGAATCATATTATCTAAACTTGCAGGTGGGTAACTGATATCTCCGATTTATGAGAAACTGATTGAATAACTAAACTAAGGTTTGGGTAAAATATGTTATTTATTTTTAGTATTAAAGTCGACACACATATAATACACACGCATATATACACATATCTACCAAACAGGAATAGCCATCAGTAGTGTGATTTTGCCATTAACGCAATATTATAGGAATCCAAAATGAGTTTTTCTATCCTTAAACCACAAACGAATATTTTCGTCACATCTAATGAGAAGTCCATTCAAATTATTTTTCAACAAGTTTCAACTTGAAGCAAGAAAAATAATATTTCACCGTAAAATCGCATTCCCTTATTTGTTGAATATTTAACAATGAATATTCTACAAATAGAACAGAAGTTATCTGATAAAATTATGCAACTTCATGAAGCCATTAAACAAATAAAACTCATTCACAATATCCAGTCGACAACAGTAACCATGACAACCGGCGCATGCGCGTACCCATTATAACTTCCCCATTGCTTATTTACATAGCTCTAGTAAGAAATCATAATATGATGGAATTATTTAAATTTTTACCATGGGCTCACTGAGCCAAAATCTATCAGAAACAGCCGAAAAATCCTATGCAATCTTGAGTGAAATGGCAAATCTATTATTTACTAAGTAATTAACTGCGAATTCTGTATGAAAGGCATCATTGTAAGATTTCGAGCAAAATATGAATGGGGTTTCTGAAGTAGATAATTTATTATTCAATATAAAAAAAACTTTTAATTTGAGTTCGTTAAACTTTATTATTAGATAAACTATATTATGCATATAAATTAGGGATCAATAAAGTGCCTTAACACTAAAATATAAAAAAATTCGAAAGGTGGAGTAATATATTTGGCTTAGATGTGCGCTTATGCATCATCTATGCGGATTGATATGGTGATTTGGTTTTTAAAATTTTGACCATACTTATCCACAAACTATATTTCTATATTGGATAATTAATGGAGAAAAGTCTGAAAAAATATAATCATAAATAATAAACATGAATAGCTAATTCACAAATGAAAAGTTTGAGCCTCAATGACTACCAACAAATTTATATTTCTATTAAAATATACCTTTATAACTTATTTGTAACTAATATGTGGGTAATATATATATACATATAGAATATTTATATATTTTTATAATTTCTATAATCTATAGAATGGGGTAAATATGTATATTAGTTGCTAATTTATGTATAAATTATTCAGTCCTAGAAACTTTTGTCAATACTTTCCTTAAACATCATCACCCCGGGGGTTAATTAATAAATTACTATTATATAGGGCAATATGCTTAATACAACAGTCAAACCATTGGGAAATCAAAATATCGTGAAATACCCGTCAAAGCCATGTACTCTCATTATAAAATTTATCATTGCAGTGTATAAAGTCTATGGAAATAGGTAGAGTTATAGAAATTTGCGTTCCATATATCATAACTTTATTAACATCCTATAACGCGATTTCCCAAACTCAGGGATATTTGCGTTAATACATTTATTTACATCATAAAATAATCGGCTATATACAAGCTTATACAATTAAATTTACATATCTTAAAGATAGAGGCTGCCTGGCCGGCATTCATATTTATATGAAAAATAGACACTTCGGCCAGTTGGAGGTTTTTTATTTATTCAACGTTTCGACAAAAATATTTTGTCTTCGTCAGGAGAAGTAAATAAAAATAAAGCATTTGGCAAGGCGTTAAAATTGTTCTGAGGTTGCAAGAGCGTTTGGATGCGTGCCTTGACGAACTGAAAACTTGCTCTTTTAGCAATCTGTCTTCCATATGGAGTTTTAATTCGAAAAATCACGTGAGAACGCCTTTGCAACCTCAGAACAATTTTTAACGCCTTGCCAAATGCTTTATTTTTTTACTTCTCCTGACGAAGACAAAAGATTTTTGTCGAAACGTTGAGAAAATAAAAACCTCTAACTGGCCGAAGTGTCTATTTTTCATATAAATCAATTTACATAATTATCCAAAGAAAATTGGTCAAGGAGAAAAAAGACAAACAATAGCAATTCCGTCAAAATTTCCTTCCGTCTCTTTCATTTATCATGATATTAGCGATGTGCGAAAACGATGATTTTAATATAAAGCAATTACCCTCCATCTACATATAGGAAATGAAAGTATTTAAGTATAAATGTTTCTTTTACACTTAAAGCAAACTTCTACTGTCCTTACTGCGATGAAAAATAGTGGGAGGGCTTAGCTCATCAGTGGCTTCTCTGTCCTAAAAGTCTATTTCCATAGTTTGCTTGAAAACTATTTCTGAAATTCCACCCTTCTCTCTCTCTCTCTCTAAAATTCTATTTTAGGACTAACAACCTGGATGAAGAAAGAAATTCCCATCCAAAAATATCTAATAACTGCCTAGTCATCAATTTTTTAAGATTTGAGTATTTTGTACCAATTTTACAGAATTGACTAGATTGTGTTCAATGACACCCTATACCAATTTTGATAACTTCTTTTGGAATACCTAAAACCTGGATAAAGAAAGAAACTCCCATCCAAAAATATGAAATGAACTTCGAGTAATGAATTTTTCAAAAATAGAATATTTTGTACCAATTTTGCAAAAGGACTTGATTCCTTTTAATGACAACTTATACCTATTTTGATAAATTATTTTGTAGGACCAAAACCCTGTATGAGGGAAGAAACTTCCATTAAAAAATGTGATTTAACTCTCAACTCTCTCTCTCTCTCAGTGGCATATATAAGCAGAATCTTCCAATACAGTATTAGAGCTCTAAGAAGCTATCTGGTAGATTAAATTGGCGAACCTCTGGGAGGGTTCACCACTGATGAGCTTAGTCCTTCCAATATTTTAAATCGTAATAAAGGCAGTAGAGATTTGTTCTATGAGTAAGAGAAACATTCGTATTTTTATGCTTTCATTTCCTCTACTGATGATATCATAAATTTATACAACACCCTTGTTATAGGTTATATACACACAAATGCTTATATATACATATTTTCGTATTTTACCATAGCTCCTTCATACATTATATACCAATTTTTAATGAACTAATTTAAAGCTTATATAATAGATATAAAATTTAAAGGAATTGTCAGATAAAAAAAGGCACACATTTCCCATTAAAGGCACGCAGCACGAAGTCTTTAAAAGTGAGAGAAAGTGAAGTCGGATAAAGAAATCAGACGAAATTTTAAACAGCGTCAGCTTCAGAAATGCTTGACTCAGCAGAAGGCAAATCCCTGCCACGTGACAGAGCTCACCATCTCTGATCTCACTGATTTATATTTGAAGTTTCTTTTGTTATTGATTTGGACGTTGGTCAACTGGGGAATTATAATAAGAGGTGTACTTTGATTTTTCATTTCTATTTTGAGGTACCACCATATTCATTACCTAAAACTAGTCCATTTATAGAATACAATTTTATTGAAAGATTAAGAGGCACTTGTGTACAAACTATTAATAAATATTAGTGAAATATTATTTTTTTTTCAAATAAAGTTTTATAAAATGTCTATATAGATAACTATGATGCATTAGCGCTCCAACTGTTATCAAAATTCAAAACTATTATAGACGCGTATGATTCTTTTTATAAATAAACAATTTCTACTGTCCTTACTGCAATTTTTCCATTGACATTAGGGCATTTGAAATTGTTTTATTTCAAAAAGAATCATACGCGTCTATAATAGTTTCGAAATAGATAACTATATATAAAATATAATTACTCTAATATAATTAATTTTAATTGAAAAATAGAAGCAAACACACGGTTTTGATGATTTATCGCGTGAGGGAAATTGCAGAAAATCTATTAAAAATGAAAAATGAAGAAACATTTATTGAAGAGAAAGAGATCCATTATTAATTTGACACATTGTGTGAATATTGACTCGTTGTGACGTTACGTGGTGGGTAGAAATTGGCGGCTGCTTTTACTGTAAATGTACCACATGTCTACACATGTGAAAAGCAGTTCGACTTTTGCACTTACAAATGTGTCAGAGCCCCGTTTGGGTACTTACACTCGTTGATGGAGTTGGACTTTTGCAAGAATCGAGGACCATTGGAGCATTTTTTTAAATTAGAAAAAAGTGCCCAATTCGGGATTCGATCCCGGATCTTAGCGGTCGAAAACCAACGGTTTAGACCATCCTTCCACCGGTTCCCTCAACTCGTTGTTCTTTGGAACAACTATATTTACGAGTAGAGACATCAAAATGATTTTGGAGGCCCAACATTTATTTTTCTCAACACACTATCTCTGCGGATTTAGATTAATTCAAGTTAAATACTTCTTCAACCTCTTTTTATAAAGGTTTATTGTCTTTCAATGTTTAATCGCCTCACTATCGCCCTTTACAAAAATGTGAACAAAAACATACAGCAAACTACCATTTTTAAAAGGCGTCATTGGGTTGTCGAAACCATGAATGGATAATAAACTTTTATTAAAAAGTTGATAAGGTTTTCAGCGTGAATTAATCAAATTTAAACTACCTCCCTACAATCATGGTATTCATTTAATGTATATATAGTTTTATAAAATAGAAAATACAAGGTTGTCCCAAAATATCTTAAACACTCGTAAAAAATTGAAATGCCAATATTATTCGCCGTTGTCTTTGTATTATGTATAGTGTAATTGTATTATTATGTATTCGCGGTAATAAGAAAAATAACGCGTTTTAAGAAAAACGAAATTTCCTCAAAAAATTATGAACTTTTAGGACAACCTTATATTATCCGTGATCTAGACATGTATCACATGTATACTTATAGCGAAGAATAAAGAATTAGAAATTTTACAATTCTTTTAAGGCATTTTTGAAACAATTATTCTGGGGGGAGAGGGTCTTGAAAATATTTTCAAATATTTAAAGTGTTTATAGGTATTTCAAAGTGTTATTTATAATAAATGAGGTGTATCAACTATAATAAACTTTTTATTTCTACTAGAAGTACGCTTATTTAAATCCAGTCAGACAATGGAGGGCAAGCCACAACGTACGGCCCCACGATATGCCTAATTTATTAAATGTAGGCTGATCTTTATGAATTTCGCTTTAGAATTAGAAATAACTCTTAAAATTAAAGATACTTCGGCCAGTAAATATTTTTATTGTCTCGACGTTTCGACAAAAATATTTTTCACTCGTCAGGAGCGAACAAAAATTAAAACATTTGGCAAAGCGTTAAAAATTATTCTGAATAATATAATGAATAAAATAACTTTTAACGCTTTGCCAAATGTTTTAATTTTTGTTCGCTCCTAACAAAGACAAAATATTTTTGTCGAAACGTTGATATAATAAAAAGAAGATTTACTGGCTGAAGTATTTTTAATTTTAAGAGCTATGAATGCCGGCCAGGCAGTCTAAAAAAGGTTTAGAGATATTGCAGGGGTTATACAATACTATAAGTATTCCCATTCCTGGACACTTTATTTTTCCGTTTATCATTACTCTTCACAATTCATCTTATCATACTTCATCCCTAAGGTTAGAAATAATTGTTATTTCTCCTTAAAATAAATTTAGATTTTGTTGTTCAAAAGAAACATTTGCGGTATAATTATCAAATTTCGTTCTAATACCATATGTGGCGAGCCGTGCGGTAGGGTTCACAGAGCATCAATCAGTAAAGAATCGAGTGAAGAAGGACAAAAGAAAGAGAAGACAAAAAATTGTCGCACCATTAGCGCCCAGACCGTGTCATCTGACAAGGTAGGATCATGATTAGGTGACTCCTTTTCCATGTCGCACACCGCGAATGTCGCTCCTCTACGGCCGGTCGTTCTGTTCAGAACGAGACACCGCAGGATGGGTAATTTGACGAAACCTTTTTTACCTTCTTTTTGTGTGTGTGCGTGGGGGAAATAGATAATTTGTATTTGTGCAATTTGAAGGTTATACATGCTTCTTGCTTCGCATTTTTATTATTTCTTTATATGAAATTCATCAATAGTATATAGAAAATGAGCAAGAAGTGAAATCAATCAGAGGAAGAAGAAACGGTATCCACAGAGAGCCAATCTTGTAGAATGAAGTCCCGTACATGTTTACGTCTTCCAGGAAATGGTAATTTGTCTTCCACACTTTACTTCCTTAGCTAGGCAAGGATAGAATATATTTCATTTCCTATTTAAATAATTTTTATCGTTATTTCTTTGGATTTATAATATCCAAAAATTTGTGTTATAATGATTATGTATGGTGTTGTAAATAAAATAGACGAAATATATAAATTTAAATATATATTAAATTGTATTTTACTCTTATATGATTTCACATTAGAGTCAAGTTGAGATATGTTCACATATGTGATACACTTTTAGGGAATCAATGGTCGCTACCATCCACTCACCATGATGTGCTACATTGCTACCGGTAACATTCAGAGTGAGTGAACGTTCGTTGATTCACAGAACAGCCAAGGGGGACAGTCCAGTCAGTATACGAAATACGTTGACCCACTAGAACACGCCGTACATTCGGCGGAGAGATTCAAGAATTAAGACAATGACAATATCCCTATTTTCGCTATAGAAGAAGGTCGAGTCGCGGGAAAGAGCTTCTTTTATAAAAGGACTATCGTAGAAATGTACCCGTAGAAGAGACGTCTTGTACGAATATCCTCTTATAAAATAATCTCTGCTTCCTTACTTGTGTTTCTTAATCTAAAGATTCAAAAATAGCTGAACAATAAAATAGTAAACTTTTGGAGGCATTTTTTACATTTCAAAAATAAAAATGACTACTATATAAGAACAGTTAAATGCACGACCTGAGTTTAAATTGAAAACGTGTGCAGGATATATATATAGCGAGATGAGGGTATATTAGACACCGTGTAAAAGTATTGAAGACATGTTTGATAATTAAGCATTAGAATTAACTTCCCTAAAACATCACAGAACACCTCCCTGAAACAACTCTCCTACTGGGGAAAAAGAGAATACACCAATACGAGAGCGATTAGGAGAGATAATTAATTAGCCATTAAAGTCCTCCTAATTGTTCCCTACCTAGGTAGCAATCAGAGCTAACACCCAGAGCTGCAGTTAAACTTCCAACAAACTCTAATGAGATGGAAGAAGTTTTACAAATAAAAAATCTATAATAACAAGAGGAGTTGTGAGTCCATTTAAGAACAACATCTTGTAGAAAAACAATTCTGGAAGTAGATTTGTAGTGTATAGGTGTGGAGGAATGTTGTTCTGTTTTTGACGCTTAAATAATTATAGTTTCAAACTTGTGATCGCCTTCTTTTTACGCTGATCTAACATTGGTTTCTCTCTTTGTGGCCGCCGTTGTTACGCTCATCTGAAATGAGATGGCCGTTGTTACGTTCATCGTGCATAGGTTTCTCTCTTTGTGGTCGCCATTGTTACGTTCATCAGACATTGGTTTCTCTCTTTGTGGCCGCAGTTGTAACGCTCATATGATATTGTTTTCTCTCTTTGTGGCCGCAGTTGTAACGCTCATATGGCATTGGTTTCTCTCTTTGTGGCCGCAGTTGTAACGCTCATATGGCATTGGTTTCTCTCTTTGTGGCCGCAGTTGTAACGCTCATATGGCATTGGTTTCTCTCTTTGTGGCCGCAGTTGTAACGCTCATATGGCATTGGTTTCTCTTTTTCTGGCCGCAGTTGTAACGCTCATGTGGTATTGGTTTCTCTTTTTCTGGCCGCAGTTGTAACGCTCATATGGCATTGGTTTCTCTCTTTGTGGCCGCAGTTGTAACGCTCATATGGCATTGGTTTCTCTTTTTCTGGCCGCAGTTGTAACGCTCATGTGGCATTGGTTTCTCTTTTTCTGGCCGCAGTTGTAACGCTCATATGGCATTGGTTTCTCTCTTTGTGGCCGCAGTTGTTACGCCCATCTGACATGAGATGGCCGTTATTACGTTCATCGGGCATCGGTTTCTCTCTTTGTGGTCGCCATTGTTACGTTTATCAGACATTGCTTGCTCTCTTTGTGGTCGCAATTGTAACGCTCATATGGCCTTGGTTTCTCTCTTTGTGGCCGCCGTTGTTACGCTTATCTGACATGAGATGGCCGTTGTTACGTCCATCTGACATGAGATTGCCGTTGTTACGTTCGTCAGGCATTGGTTTCTCTCTTTGTGGCCGCCATTGTTACGCTCATCTGACATGAGATGGCCGTTTTTACATTCGTCAGACATTGGTTTCTCTCTTTGTGGCCGTCATTGTTACGTTCAACTGACATGAGATGGCCGTTGTTACGCTCATCTTACATGGGATGGCCGTTGTTACGTTCATCAGACATTGGTTTATCTCTTTGTGGTCGCCTTTGTTACGCTCAACTGACATGAGATGGCCGTTGTGTTACGTTCATCTGACATGAGATGGCCGTTGTTGAGTTCGTCTGACATGAGATGGCATTGTTACCTGACCGACCTAAATCCTATTGACTTGTCCAGGTAATAATTGGTCCATATTTTATTTTACAAAATATCGATATCTTGTAGTATAGTGTGATATGTAGTAAGTATACACATGGCAGTATTTTTCTCGACAATAAACTAAACAAACAAGCAATTTAATTTATAGATAGATATTTCAAATACACTGCGTGACATTGAAAATGGAACACCAAGAAATAGTGGCCAGAAAATTATGCAAATTTCAGGGTAGACGCGCCTAACCGAGTTATGCAAATGATGTAAAATGCGCAGCTCTCGTGCGCACATGGAGTAAGATATAAGGGAAGGAACTTGCAGAAAGAACAGTATTCGTGTCGTTATTTCTTCAAGGAAAATCATTGTAGAAATTTTATTCTTGTGTCAAAAGACACGTGTAATAACAGAGAATGCCAGGTCATCGTAAACGGAGGCAGTTCAAGCAGACAGACGCTTTTACGAGGGGCATGGTGATCGGACTGAAAAGGGCAGGTTGGTCCATACGTCAAATCGCAGCTGATACACACCTTGGTGCGTCCACGGTGCACCGACTGTGGAGAAGATGGTTGGAACAAGGAAATGTGGCAATTTATAGGAATGTCGGTGCAACCAGAGTGACGTCAGCACGTGTGGATCGGCGTATCCTTCGACAAGCAGTGGCGGCCCCACAAGCCACTTGTACCGCCATCCTGCAACATGTGCAAGACACCCTAGATCATTCCATCTCGACCAGAACCATTTCCCGTCGATTGGTTGCTAATGGCTTGCACTCATGCCGTCCGCTAAGAAGACTGCCATTGACCCCACCGAATAGGCGCCAACGTTTGGAATGGTGCCGGGCTAGATCGACGTGGATGACGGAATGGCACAGGGTCGTGTTCTCAGATGAGTCGCGTTTCTGCTTGTCCAGTGATAGTCGCCGTGTACGCGTGTGGCGTCGACGTGGAGAAAGGTCCAATCCAGCAGCAATTGTGGAACGCCCCACCGTGCGACAACGTGGAATCATGGTTTGGGGCGCAATCGCGTATGATTCCAGGTCACCTTTACTTCGTATTCAGGGCACTATGACGGCCCAACGATACGTTGATGATGTGCTGCGACCGGTGACACTCCCCTACCTTCAGGGGGTACCCAATGCCCTTTATCTGCAGGATAACGCCCGACCGCACACTGCTCGCATTAGCCAACAAGCTCTGCAAGATGTACAGATGCTTCCCTGGCCACCGTACTCTCCTGATCTCTCACCAATCGAGCACGTCTGGGACATCATTGGACGCCGTTTGCATGCCTTGCCACAGCCGCGTTCATAAGACGAACTGTGGCAAATGGTTGAGAGGGAATGGAGAGCCATCCCTCAGGACGCCATCCGTACTCTGATTGACTCTCTACCTAGACGTGTTGCTGCGTGCATCGCCGTCCGCGGTGGTCCTACTTGCTACTAAGCCGACGCCGTTCTCGCTCTGTATTATGACTATCATTTTGAAATAAAGATCACTTATTGTTCTTCCCTGTCTCTCTCTGTCTGCCGAGTTTCATCACTTTCTGGCCACTATTTCTTGGTGTTCCATTTTCAATGTCACGCAGTGTATATAACTACCACCACCACCACTTTCTTACTTCATTATAGCATCTGGGGATCGGTGGACGAGGTCTAAACCGTTGTTTTTTGACCTCTGCGACTAGGAATCTAATCCCGCATTCAACACTTTTTTTCTAATTTAAAAATGTTCTAATGACCACCGATTCTTGCAAAGTTCAACATTACCAGCGAGTGCGAATAGCCAAACGGGGATCTAGCACATTTATAATTTTAATAGTCGAACTGATTTTGACATGTGTAGGACATGTGGTGCACATACAGTAAAGGCAGTCGCCAACTTCTAACAACTATCATTATAATGGCCTGTTACATACTCGTGTACTAGGGACAAGAATAAATATATTATAACATCAAATTTATATAGCACTTTAAGTAGAGTTCAGGGCATTCATAGTATCCAAGCTAAACAGCTATCATCTAACAACAAGAAGACAACATAGAGTGAATGTCCCAGTTTATTTCATTGCTTCGTGTTCATACAACACATCCTAGTTGAGTACAGCGCGGTCGATGTTGAATATTATACATACAATCATAATACTTGTACATGCACATACACAAGAACCTACAGGACAAGCAACAACTGTCCTGGTTTGGAACTAACACCTACCCACATACTCCCATGTACAGAAATGTCCGTAGAAAATTGACATAGACTCAGAACAGCAGCTTTACACATCAAAGATAGAGGACAAACGACTGCTGTGATAGAGATGCATCAAGACATCTGAGGCTCTTCATTAGACATGACAACAACATATACACACAGGTAAACCAGCGTATTTGTAAACCGACAGCTACGTGTCTATATCAACAACGAACCAAACCAACAAAGAATCAACCATCCAACAATGAAGCAATAAACAATTACCATTAACTTCCTCAGGTGTTTTATCGCTCTCTCTATACATTTCCTAACCTGCAGGCAGACTACACCGTACAAATCAACCAATCAAACTGGCAGCAATAAAAGCCACGGAGTGACTTCTCCAGTTTATTATTGCGCCATATTCAAACAAGATCTCCGCTGTAAAAGAGTTTAGTGTCGGCCCAGCTGGAGCCATAATGTTCTCCTCGACCGTATCAACGTCGGAATAAAATGGCTCGTGACGGTAAAAAAAAAAGAAATCCTTTTTAATACCATCGCCCTTTTAAACGTGGCCATTAATCTTGGGAGAGGGTCGCGCCATTAAAGTTGGCGGCTGGATTTAGGCGGTCGATGGGGGGCAGATGGTGGTGGGTGGAAGGGATTACAGCCCTCGAACTCTCTCTTATATATCGGTGGAGCAAAGGTACTCTCTGCCTATTTGTATAAAAAATCCAGATATCCTGAGAATTCCGGTGGATAAGGTGTGTAGGCGCCGCCTGGCCTTGACGAGACCTGAATGGCGCTCTCCGATTGGCGCGCGAGGGATGATGCAACCAACACGCGGCAGACTTTGCTTTTCTTGTTGTTCCAATACGCCCGCTTTTGTTTCTTGCTAAATATTGTATTGGAGCGGGTCGCTCCTTAATAAATATATATAATAATTAAATAACTAAATGGAATCCCCTCTTTCTTTATCCCAGTAAGGACGCCTACAGAAGCCAACAGGTGTCCCTGGTGAAGTTCTTTCGAAGAAAGCTGGCTACCAACAGCGTCGAAATATTGGAAGATATTTCAAAATAAGATCCTTATTTTATTTCAAGATAGGCGTTTAATAATAAACGTATGAATTGATCTATCAGTAGGGAGTTAAAGCAATTTTTAAAAAGAGAGAGAGATGTGCAAAATGAGAGAGAAGAAGGCTTAACAATCGGACGTACATTACTGTATCTTTGAGAGCAGCCAAGTCGTGCTAAGGTAATTAGGTCTAGAGAGAGAAATATGTATAAGCCAGGATCCTGGAGCGGACAGAACAACAAATACCCAGGCTGCCCATCTCACTAGAATATGGACTAGTGCTAAGTGCTTTTAATTACGTCGTGAATGCGTATTTCTGGGCATAACGAGTTCACCAAGAAGTTTCATACTGAGGTCGAGTCTGGCCATATATGTAGGATTGAGGTGGGTCAGTCCAACATGGGATAGCTGTTTGCATCCTATGTCTCATTCAAGCAGAGCAGTTGAAGAGGAGATGATCAACTGTTTGTGATTTTTCGGAACAGTGAGGGCTGGTTGGGTATGTTTCTGAATGATCAAATACAATGTCTGCCAGGAAATGGCCATAGCACGTGAGGAAGGTGGTGACCTCTCCGTGGCGGATATTTGGTAGAAATTTCAAGATACGTCTTAGAGTGGAAGCAATTCTCCTGAGAGATTTGATAGAGTAGTCCTGAGAATATGATCTGAGATGATTTATGTTCCATAAAAGTAACACTTTGTAGAGATTATTAAAAAACACATCCAACCAAGAATTGTTATCTCCACACCCAACAGTTTTCATAACTAAAATTCAAGTTAATTTTGTATATACTATTTGTGTGTGTGTTTCACTATATTTTATTGTAACCAAGTATATGTTATTTTATCAGCAGAGTATCATTTTATGTTTATATTTTCTTACTATGTGAACTTCCTTCATTGCTTATCTTTTATTTATCATTAATAGTTTGTTCTTGACTTAAATAAATTGCTGTCTCATCCTAAAGTTTGTCTTCCCTAATTTTCCACGTGGCAATATTTAAATACTTGTATAAAACTTTCATTTTATAATATTCGATTATTTAACCACAAGAAAATATACAGTTATAATTTAAAACTTTAAACTCTTTAAGCGCCTATATGTTTATTTTTTGAAATAAATAATTCCTTGCTGCAATGAAGAAGAAAAAATCCGATGATATCGGTAATAAACCCTTCCAACAGCTTCATCAGTTTAATACAGACCGCTTCGATATTTTCTCATTGCAGTAAGGGCACATGCAGTAGTGAATTGCTCTTTTAAAATGGGGGGGGGGGGGGGGGGGGAGAAATATACATGCTTTAATAGTTAATAATTTCGAAGACAGATGGCGCTCTCATTCCATTCAACTATAATAAAAACCGTGTAATGGCCACACATAAAGCAATTACCTAGATATAAAATGCTTTAAACAAATATGAGTAACCTTCTTCTTCAAGTAAATTCTTAAAATCAAGCTATCATGTTGGTGTCCTTAGTTCGATCCCAGTTGAGAGGCAGCTTTTTTTTTCGATCATTTTTTTCCAATTTTTTTTTTCTAATGAATAAATGATTAAAATTATATTTCATTTTATCTAATTGTATATATAATATGTGGCAGCTGTACCCAACCAATTGGTGGAGTAACACACCAGTCACTCATTCTATATACAGTTACGAGCGTCATGCGTCATCTCTGTCACCGTTTGCTTTTTCTTTGGAATAGCGCTCTCCTATTGGTTGGCTACGATCACGTGGCTACGATGGCGCCGCCACTACGCGAGACACTTTGTTTTTGACTTTGCCCCCCCCCACTCGCTTTTTGGTTTTTGTAACTATTGTGTTGGAGCGGGTCGCTCCTTAAATAAATGCATATATTAGTTAATAAGTAAATGGAATCCTCTCTTTCTTTTTCCCAGTAAGAGACGCCTACGGAAGCCAACAGTACACAGACAGATAAAGCACATAGGCTATAGTTATTAACTAACATATGCATTTATTTAAGGCGCCAATTTATAATTGTAACAAATAGTATTTCAATCAAAATATTCAATCGGGTAAAACACGGGCGTTGCCCGGGTCATTTGGCTAGTATTTTATATGCCGGGTAATTTGTCCTATCGGTTGGACTTTGATTCATTGATATTGTGTGGCTTGAAGCAATTAAAATTGTCTTCACCCTAATATTCGGCCAAATTTATTTTCTTCCACAACGCCGTTTACGGTGAATGTGAAAATGCGGAAATGTTGTTTTAAGAGGTGCATTCTATCTTCAAAGCAACCAATTCCTATAGAATTTTCTTGATTTTTCTGTTTCCGAAAGTGGAAAAAAATTAATTTCACCTTTATATTTGAAATAAAAAAGGCATATCCTGACCACGAGCACATGAGCTTTTTAGATGGCAGAGCGCCATCTAGTGGAACAGAAATCAACTAAACGTTGATAACGCTTCGCCATCTAAAAAACTCATGTGCTGGTGGTCAGGATATGCCTTTTTTATTTTAATAACACCCAACCTTTTTTATTATTTTAATTTTTATAGTTTTTTTCCATACATTTATCTTTAATAATTAACTGATTTCGATTTTGGTTTTTATTTTTCTATATTTTTATTATTTTAATAATTGTGAATATCGAATATTGTGTGCTCTACGGGAAGTCTGAAATCGTCGCCTTTAACAAAATCGCTTATTCTTTAGGTATTTTAGAATTAGGTTTTAACAAGGAAAATATATACATATGATAATTTAAACCAATAACCCTATATTATGTAATACGTATAACAAAATTGTCATGTTGTATATAGAACTAATTATAAACTATAACTAATTATATGCATAATTGACGTGTGTCCTTGTATCCCCATATGTAATGTACTGAGGATGAATAAATAAAAATATATAATAGATTAAAAGCTGAGTTAAGAGCCAGAGAGAGATTTACAAAGTAACTTCTAAAGATAGATTGGACCCCGACAGACTGTCGCCAGTGTCCGGTGTCCCTCGACACGTGCATGACCCAATTCTCGTAGTATAAATAAGACCGGCCTTAGCAACAGAGTTAGTCAGTTCCAGTGAGTTCCCCATCAGCGTGTCGCCGGTTGTCACCAACTCATCGACCATGTAAAACAGTAAGAAACCTTCTCGATCTCCATCTTTGCTTTTGGCTCAACTTTTTATCTATTCAAGGAACTTTCTTTCAATTGTGTCGCTTCGTTTTGTGTGTGTGGACATTCCCAGCTTTTCCACTCTGCCTCGACCACGACTGCCTGTACTTTGTGAGAACTGTTAAAGGTCCTACAAGGTGCAGAGAGGCACTGGAAAACTCTCCACCCCTGACTGTCCCTCGCGGTTACTACAGGTTTGACCCTCGGTTGCCACAACTTATAGCGAGAGTCGACGAGGTTCTACAACAGGCTTACCAAACCCCAACGCATTATTACAGAGAGTCGACAGGATCCCTAATCACAGATAAGTCGACTCAACACAATATTACAGCTAGTCGACAGGATCTCAACATCATTATCACATACATTTATTTTTCCTTTCGAATAAACAGAATTGAGATTGAGGATCTGTATTTCTAGAGACAGCATACCATTATCTTATTGGATATAAGACACTCTCTGTACACATTCCATACTGATGAGCCAGCCCTCTAGTATGCTGGTCCAAGTCTGCGAATATAGGCATTTTAGGTGGGAGGGGCTGGCTCATCAGTATGAAATATGTGTATAGAGAGTGTCCTATATTTGGAATAATATATTGTTACGCTGTCTCTGTAAATACAGACCCGAATTTAGCCCCTCTCCCCAATTTTCCCTTTATAGAAGGAACATAAGAAATTTGTTTATACCCAAAGTATATAAGTTTTCAATTTTGATTCACATAATATAAAGCAAATCTAATACCCTTTGGGAGATTTTGCTCTCTAAATAATTCTACGTACATCAACATTAATTCGACCATCTAAACCGTTACCGTAGAGAATCTATTATTTGAACGAAAAAAAAAAAATCTAAAGAGCTCCTCACAAAAATGCAGCACGCGATAGATCAAGATTATAGGCAATTTTAAATCATCCTATCAATCGTCAAATTTGCATAATCTTTTAGGCGATGTGAAGACGTGTGTTTTTCTTGGGAGGCAAGAAAATAGAAACAGCGCTTCTATTAGGGATTCTTTTCGAGGATTTTGTGGCTCTTTAGGGATACACATTAAATTTCTAAATTCTTACAATATGTCGGAATATAGTTCGACATATGATGCTTAGAGATTGGAAACTTGATTGATCCCCTAATTGTCGTAGCTAGATGGAATTGTCAGCCTGTATAAACATACGATCCATTCAATGTTGACGATAAATTCTTTTGCAACAAAAACATCAGCATCATCATACGATGTATAACTCTAGTGCAGGGTGCAACCTGCGGCTCGCGACCATATGCGGCTCTTTGGATGTGAATCTGCTTGTAGTACTCACATAAACAAAGTTTCTATTCATACGAGTACTATTTATTGTTGGCAAGAAAAAAATTTGTAGCTCTTTAAAAACTTTGAAATTTTGTAACTTTTGACTCTTCCGACTTAAAAGGTTACCGATCCCTGGTCTAGTGTGAGAAAACAGAAATAAATGTGAGGCTTCAAATAAGTGCAGCAAAATATAGATGCCATGGAAAATCTATTAACATTTCATTAAATAGTTACTATGAACTTAAATGTATAAGAATCGAAGCAAGGATATACATCAGGGAAGATTTCTTATTGCATTCATGGTCAATATCATCGCATCCAAGAAGTATTTTAAAATTTGAGAACAGAAAAAAAAAAAAAGGAAAGCGAAGGTTCAAAATTTAAGAAGCAAAGTTAAAAGAAATATGTTAATGAGTTTGATAAAGTTATAAATTATTATAAATTAGAAGTTAACTCTGTGTGTGATATGACTCCATAATATTATAAAATAAATGAAGCTTCCAGGGTTAAGTATCTTGTGCAACTTTTTATTTTCAAGCTTTCGGACTTGTGAGTCCTTCAACAGGATTATCACGTTAATAACTTAATAATAAATACTATTTTTACATACACATTATTATATACATATTTCAAATACTTATTATATATTGAGAGAAAAATATATTACATTATTACTGTTTGAAATGACTCCATAATATTTCCTTACCTTGTCATACATACCCTAATTCCAAATCAATGTTAGACGTAGTTATTCATCAACAATAACCTTCAAATCTAATGGCATATTACTTGATTAGATAATAGGTGGTGTTCCATCGTGTTTGATGAGCATTTGGATTGAAATTTGTTTAATATTTTTCACTGATGTGTTCTGACAAATTATGTTTCATATTTTTGTTATTGTCTATATTTGACGACACTGTCATTATTTGATTTCTTTCGACATCAGCACGAAGAGAGACAATTTTTGGAAGGAGAGGTCGACGAGAAAATTTTGGGAACAATCGAGTGAGAAAAAATAAATAAACTTCAATATATTATAAAAGATGATCTACAAGGTTGTCCCAAAAGTTCATAAACACTTGCAAAAATTGAAATACCAATATTATTAGCTGAAATATTACTATAAAAGTGTATCAACGTAAATGTTGTTGGCCCGATGCAGCCAGTCTGTATAGGTTCCCAAGACGTAGTGCCACTAAATAAGGTGTCAGGAATGATGGATTGCTTGGGGATTATTTCATTTGGAAGAAGGCGGATACACAAAAAGTTAAATAACCGTTTTTTTTTTCTAAAAAAAAATTCCTGAAAATTGAATTTGGTTTTTCTATCAGTCTTGGAGCGTGTGGGAACTTGCAGGCTGGGCTATCAATTCTTTTTCGGGCAGGTTTAGTGGGAGGTTGTTTACTGTACCTCTGTATATGTTATGTGATGGCGCCGGCCTATTGGATTTATTCACTGAGAGGATAAACATTAGGTAAAACTGTCTTTTATTCATCTTGAAGATAGAGGTTGCCTTATTTGTCTTACAATATGCTAATATAGTGTGTCGAGCCTTGTTATTGCAACATTACTTGAGACTGTTCTTATACCAATGTTGAGGATACTATTATTTAACGATATTTTGCTCATTTAAAGTTCCTTGATTGTATAATATGTCTTCTTTATAATTCAAAACGATATATCATTGAATAATTCAATCCTCATCAGGTTCTGCGCTATGTATATTGTTTACTTATTATATAGTTAAATCTCTTAAATATCAATTAAACAAGTCAATAAGTCTCCGGAGATGAGTTTATTATTTCATTTTATTGCCATCTCTAGCTTTCGTAGCCCTTCTACAGGAGTACAGATATACATACAACAATATCACGGTAATATTATTGTATATCTGTACTACTGTAGAAGGGCTACGAAAGATAGAGTTGGCAATAAAAAGGAATAAGAAACTCATCTCCGGAAACTTATTGATTTGTTTAATTATTTACTTATGTTGACTAAACATTGTATTTGTTGTTTTGTCCTTTAAGCGGAATCTCTGTGTTCGAATCTAAACTATCCCTAAAATGTGTTCAATAACAGAAGTATATTTTGGTAATTTGATTGAACACCTTCACCATGAATAGGTTATATATATAACCGTATAAGCAGAATGAACAAAACATTATATATAGTGTTAGATATATCATAATATTCATAGTTGTTTCCAAACTTTTCCATTTCATCTTCATCTTGAGATCACTAATTGTGTGAACTCGTCCTTTATCAGAAAACAGCGTCGGATAATTTCATCATCAACATACAGAAAGTGCGATATTTATAATGTTTACTTATAACTCCATTCTGTTGTTGTTATAACCACAGTTCTAATAATTGGGACTTGAAAATTTATCTTTATGGACAAAACTTAAAGAAGTAGAAAATCTTTAATGTCGTCGACTGTCTGTTTTTTTAAGAATACAGAGATAATTTTGTTCACACTTTGTTATCTCGTGTCTTCAATAAAGGTCACTGTAATATCTTTCAGAGTTATTTGTCTGAATCCCGATATACATGCTAAAGGCACAATATACTTAAGTTTCGTCAATGAGTGTAGTAGCGTGATAACCAAATTGCTATTATAAAATGACCATTATAACTATTTTAAAAACATCATTCTTAATGTACAGTGAGAGAGCGTCATTAAACGCCTTTCCTAGCCGTTGAACTAATTCTAGCGACTGGTGTGTAAATACATAGAGTATATACCGACCGTGAATTTATGTAAGAGAATCAGAGGCTGGATCTCAGAAAAGATTGTTTAATTATCAATTATATTATATTAAGATGACAAGTAACAAAGAGAGTCAAACAAAAAGCAAGCGCAGTAGCAGAGAACAAAGGCAAATCTGAAACCTATATTACAGGTACGCCGGAGCGGCGCCAGGTCACGTGATGTCTGGGGGAAGTGGCCGTTGCTATGGTAACAGCCGATGTGCGAGTCACTCTTCAACACTCCCACCTGACGAGCACTTTGTTGTTTCAAACAGTCCAAGTTGGCTTCTTAGTCTTCTATACCTTTCTGGAGGTAGAGCTTTCGTAAATATGTCTGCAGCTTGATCATTGGAGCAGACATAAAGAAGGTCAATTGCATGTTTTTGAAAATGATCTCTGATAAAGTGATACGAAATATCAATATGTTTAGTTCTTTTGTGGTATTCTGGGTTGTGAACAAGTCTTATGCAGCTTTGATTGTCGCAAACAATTGTTGTAGGCTTTACCTGTTCTTGATGTAGCTCGCGTAGAAGTTGTCTCAGCCAAATTGCTTCTTTCGTTGCTTTGGAAGCCGCAATATATTCAGATTCTGTTGTTGACAGAGACACACAATTCTGTTTTTGACTGCACCAAGAAATAGGTCCATTATTCAACATGAACACATATCCGGTGGTTGATTTTCTTGTGTCTAGGTCTCCAGCAAAATCAGCATCGGAAAAACCTATCAGAGATGTAGTACAGGAGCTCCCACCAAAACAAATACCGATGTTTTTCGTAGCTTTTAAGTATCCAAATATTTTCTTTACTGCGGTCCAATGTGAAGGTCCTGGGTTGTTCATAAATTGGCTAACCCTGCTGACTGCGTAGGCAATATCAGGTCTAGTTCCAGTCATGAGGTACATTAAACTACCAATTGTATGTCTGTATGGAATCTTGTTCATTTCTTCAATTTCCTGATTATCCTTTGGGCACATCTCTTTTGTTAGTTTTGAGTAAGGATCAGAAGGTACAGATTTTACATCTAATTGAATCATTTCCATATCAAGTTGATGCACAAAGTGATAAGATTGTTCTAATTGAATCGAATTTTACTACTGGAGAAAAAGTTTCACCATAATCAAGTCCTGATTTTTGTGAATAACCTTTCGCAACTAGTCTAGCCTTAAACATTTTATTTGATCCATCTGCATTTTGCTTTATTTTGTATACCCACTTGCAATGCAATAGCTTTTCTGTCTGATGATAGTGTCACATAAGTCCATGTTTGATTTTTCATCAAGGAATTGAATTCATCGTCCATAGCTAGTTTCCACTTTTTTGAGTTTTGTCCTACAATTGCATCTTCATAGTTCAATGGTTCTTGGTCATGAACATAACAAGCATATGAAATAGCTCTTGTACAGCTGGTTGATGATTGTTCCTTTTCTCTGATTCTATTCCTGAGAGGGTATCGACATGATTCTTTTGGTTTGGAACTGATATTTGTGCTATCAACACTTTCTTCACTATATATAGTTAACTGCTCTTGTTGGTTATCCTGAATATTTTCTGATGTATTAGCTTCAGTAAATATTACATCTCTGCTTATGATAATTTTTCTAGCAATAGGATCCCACATTCTATAATTTTTGTTAGTTTCAGTATATCCAACAAAAAATGTACGAATACTCTTTTTGTCTAATTTCTTTCTGTTATCTTTTGGTATATGCACATAAGCGTTACATCCAAAAGTTTTCAAATGTAAGATGGAGGGTTTTCTCTTGTACCATATTTCATAAGGTGTAGAATTTCCCAATACTTTAGTAGTACATCTATTTAAGAGATAGACTGCTGTGTTTACGGCTTCAGCCCACAGTTCAAGCGGTATTTTTCTTCCATGTAACAAGCATCTAGCTGATTCAACTATTGTTCTGTTATCTCTTTTAGAAATTCCATTCTATTCTGGGGTATATGGAGCAGTGAGTTCATGAACAATTCCTAGAGATTTTAGATAATCAGAAAAATTCTTATTTAAGAATTCTGTGCCATTATCTGTTCTGAATATTTTTATTTTATTTCCAGTTTCAGTCCTAACTCTTTTTACAAATTCTTTAAATTTCTCAAGTACATCTGATTTATGCCTAATGAAGTAGGCCACTCTAAATCTTGAAAAATCATCCTTGAATGATACAAAATATAATGATCCACCTGGTGATCTTTTACTCATTGGTCCACAAACATCTGAATAGATCAGCTCTCCTGGATAGGTCGAATTCGGACTTGTTGACGCGTGAAAAACTTTTCTATTTTGTTTTCCATAGATGCATGCTTCACATAGTAAAGAATCAGGTTTTTCTCTAATTTTAATGTTTTTTTCAAAAACATTATTTTCAAAAACATTTGGGTTAATTTTATAGGATTTACATGACCCATTCTTTGATGCCATATATCTAGACTTAACTGAGCAACATGAGTTTGTGAAGATTGCTTTGCTTTAATAAAAATTCTATAAAGATTTGAATTGTCCTTTATTCCAGTAACTAGCACTTTCGAGTTTTTTGTCAATTTTATCTGATTTCCTTTACAAATGAGCGTCAAACCATGTTTTGTTGCAGTAGATATTGAAAAAAGATTGGTCTCTAATTCAGGTATATAGAGAACATCCAAAAGAGTTGCATTAATTTCCTGACTATCAACATAAGAGAGAATATCAATATTTCCCTTACCTTTTGCATAGATCTTCTTTCCATCTCCAAGGCACACAGGATGAACACCTTCTGGTATTTCTTCGAACGTAGAGAACCATTCTCTTCTGAAAGTCATGCGATCCGTTGCTCCAGAATCTGCAATCCAGGAATCCTTTGTTTCAGCGAGGAAGGCACTTGTCTCAGCTGAAAAAGCACAGCTATCATCTCTGGCTGAAGAACTTGGCTGTTGTCCTTTTTGTTCTTCCTTTCTTTTATAGCATTCTTTCCACCAATGTCCTTTCTTCTTGCAATATCCACAGTGTGTGTTATTCTTTTTATCTTTAATGGATTGTTGATGCTGCTGTTGTTTGTTGGAAGCTGATGAATTTATGTTGAACTTTGAAAAAGTCATCAAGGCATTATCTGGTTTAAAATTTCCTGAATAATCCCAATGATCCTGTAAGCTTTCTTCTTTCAGTAATCTTGCCGTCAAGTTTTCTAGTGTCTTTTCTTCGGATGAAACTGAATCCCATGCTGTTATGAAATACTTGTATTTATCAGGCAAGCTGCAAATTATCTTTGTAATTAGGGCAACATCAGAGATTGGCTCACCTAGATCTTTAATTTGTTGTGCCTGAGTTTCAACTTTGGAAATGTGAGAAGCAATGTTATCATTTGGATTCATTTTATATTCGAAAAATCTTTGTTGCAGCAAATATTTGTTTGTTTCAGATTTCAGTTCATATATTGTTGATAATTTCTTCCACATTTCTGCTGAAGTCTGGCAATTAACAATCTGTTGAAGATATTTAAACTCTAGAGCAGTAGTGATCAGCATTTTGGATTTTGCATCTTTCTTTTTCCATTCAGAGAATTTTGCAATATCCTCTATTTCAGGTTTTATTTCAGAGCCATCAGTTATACTGAGAAGATCTTTTGCTTTTAGAATAATCTTCATTTGAAATTTCCATAGATGAAAATTATCGCCGTTGAATTTTTGAATTTGTGAAAGTTCAGTTGTCATCTTGAGCAAGCAAAACGAATTTCAGCTTAGATAAACAAAAATATTTGATACCAACCAAGCTCTGCTGCCATGTAAGAGAATCAGAGGCTGGATCTCAGAAAAGATTGTTCAATTATCAATTATATTATATTAAGATGACAAGTAACAAAGAGAGTCAAACAAAAAGCAAGCGCAGTAGCAGAGAACAAAGGCAAATCTGAAACCTATATTACAGGTACGCCGGAGTGGCGCCAGGTCACGTGATGTCTGGGGGAAGTGGCCGTTGCTATGGTAACAGCCGATGTGCGAGTCACTCTTCAACAATTTGTTATAGACATCCTAGATGAGAAGCCAGTAACAATAGAGGAAGAAGCTATTCGACCAAGCCCAGAATGTGTCAGCCTTACTGCGACGTCAGCATTGTGTCCAGAGAGGCAGCAATACCCCAGTTAGTGAGATAATAGTTACCACAAATAATCAGAAACAGGGGTAGACCTATTTTGAAGATATATAAATACGATATGAAAATTCGAAACTAATATAGACGCGTATGATTCTTTTAAATATTAAATAATTCCTAATGTCCTTACTGCAATGGAAAAATGAATGAGGGGCCTGGTTCATCAGTGGTGAACCCTCCCAGCGGTTTCGCCAGTTCAATCTACCATACCGCTGTTATATTGTATTTTTTCGATCTTCATTTTATAGTGACGCTGATGCTAGACTCTTGGAATGGGTATTTTAGATGAACTAGCATCAGTATCAATATAAAAGGAAGATCGAAAAAAAGCAATATAACATCGATATGGTATATTATACTGGCGAAACTGCTGGGAGGGTTCACCACTGATGAGCCAGGCCCTCCCATTAATTTTTCCATTGCAGTAAGGGCAGTAGAAATTGTTTATTTTTTAAAAGAATCATACCTGTCTATAATAGTTTCGAATTTTCATAACAGATGGCGCGCTAATGCATCATAATAAATACGATATCCTTCTTAAATCTTAACAATTGACTGCATATATGTACAGTTCGCTAATCGAGTAGCTTAAAGAGTGAGAATTAGAATACATTTCTTGCCATTCGTGCGTTTTTTGATCCTTTTACAAATAAATATAATCATAGTTGCGAACATATGTATCATAATTGATGTGGTAAATATTTTTAAAATATTCGCTAAATTATAAGTAATATAACATTATTTTAATTTTTATTTTCCTCAAATTTATATAGAGACATCTAAAGAGTGAATGTTTTATATAAATGAATGTGTCTTAATTATTAACAATTAAAAAGCTTCCTATTTACTTTATATATATAATATTGGGCAGAGTTAGGATTTATATAATAATATATTTGATATATATATGACATAGAACCAATTGTTACAGATTTTCAGGAGTTTCCTCTGACCAATAAAATAAACTTCTATCTGGACAATTAAGTGTTGGATTTTCTTGAACTCCTTTTCACTTCAGACTTTATCAATATTTGTAAATGCTTATTTTTTCCGACGCTAAAATGGTTAGATGCCGTCGTTATCCAGGCATTACCCACAGCTGTTATCCTGAAACCATTTCAGCTCACTATATATATCTTTAACTTGTTATTAATATATTACCTTCGGTAAGATTATAAATACAATACAATTCGCTGTATTGCCGATATCTATATATATATAAAAATGAATGTTTGTATGTTTGTTTGTATGTCCTGTATACAAATTCGCTGTAGTTCACTAATTCAAATCAAAATTTCCATACATAGGTTAAAAAAATACGGGGAAGACGATAGGCTATTTTAAAAAATATATAAATCAATTTTTAAAACTATATATTCAAATTATTCTACTTAGCTCGCGAGCAGCGCCTCTAGCGGTGAAGATGGGAGGTAATATCAGCTGACCTAATGTACATGTAAAGTTTGGAGCGGGACGTTTCACAAGAGTGACATCCACGGCGCCAATTTATAATTGTAACGAATAGTGTTTGAATAAAACATTTAATCGGGTAAAACCCGGGCGTTGCCCGGGTCATTCGTCAAGTATATATATAAAAGAAACTCTTCCTTCAGCGAATTGTCTTTTATTTATACCTTCAACTCTTGAGAAGCAGAATGGCAACGCTCGTATTCGAATCGAACAAAGAAACCTCGGAAAACGGCCTTCTTTGTCATTTCTGACTTAGGAGACAACCATTTAACCTTTCCGGGTGCGAACCCCAATGGAGATCTCTGGTCCCCGCACGGTACTCCCTTGTTAAAGTCCGAGATCTAAATCAATCCTTGCTAACAACGATAGAGAGCCATTTTAACGACCAACAGCTTCTGTTTTATTTCTATATCGCAAACAACCAACAACTCCTATAAATTATCAGAAGATACCACGAGTGTCGTTTTACAATTCTTATTTGACCCTCTCTCTACCAATAATATCTATTGATAAAATTAATTTTACGAAAAAATATTATATTCAAATATTATTAATCAAAGATATTTTATTATAAAATTATTAAACACATATATACAGCAATAGGTAACATGTCATCTAAGTATCTAGATAAACTGAGCGACAAAACAATTTAATTGTTCGATTTCTTGTGGCAGAAATATCAAGTCAAACAGCTTCCAAGAACCACAATATCCACAACCAGTGTAACCATCGTTTATCTAAATTACAATAGGAGAAGAATCGCCGGATATAATTGGTTAGAAGACGGCGGCGAGATTCTTTATCTGAAAGGTATAAGCTTGGTGAGCTTTCTGACAATGACGTTTGATGAAGAAACACGTCACCGTTAGCTTTTGTCTCTTCCTAGAAAGCTCACGACGTGGCAGCTGAGCTTTTCCTCAGCTGTGAGTGAATAGAGTCGACCAGTGACCGCCTCCCCGTGGTCCCTGCTGGACACAGTAGATAGTTTTCTATTTTGCTGTGACTAAAAGCCATCGGTATAGAAATCCTTCCAGACACATTGTCTGGGAGGTGGTTTTTCCAGGTACAATGTTCAAGCACTAGCTTGGATACCGTTACTTGGCTTATGAGTTGAACAGGATAGCAGCGAAGGTCATGATTTGCATGCCGGTTTGTGGACCGAAAGGTCTGGGTGGCCATCTGCTTCAAGGGTGTCTCTTCCTAGACATCCTTTATCTATCAACAGAACACTGCCGACCTGGAACTACCAGGCATACAATCCGACCACGCAAGAATAGACAACTCGAAGCTATACCCCCACTACAATATTTGCATAAATCATTTGTTATCTACTCGCTGATCTTCCACCGCCAGTTAAACGCTTCTTAGCAAAACTAAGAATTATTTTCGTCTTCTACAGAGAAAATTATATAAAAAACTTAAAATCAGAAGATATAAATATTGTACACTATGTAAAAGCATAACCAAGGCAGAACTTTAACACTACATGTTGGAATGTTCGTTTCTTGACTTAGAAAGATATTTGCTTCTCCCGGGAATTGTTTAGACACGCCCCTCAATATATTATTTAATATCAAACCTGGCAGATAATAGGTTATTCACATTGAATGTATATAAATTTTACATGAAGGCCTTGAAAATCAAAGACATGTCTAATTTACTGGATCTTTCTTAAATTTCTTTTTATTGCTTTTTTATTTATATAATAACCCTTTTCATATAATGGAGAATCTGTGTGAGACCAGAGAGTCTCAATAAAGGCTTTGTGTGTATGTGGAACTACCTGGCCAACTGGTTTACCGCAGTAATCTGCCCTCCCCATGACTTAATATCTTCAAGACTGTTGTACAGCCTGGGTAGTTGGTGATTTACGCTCCAGGAACCCGGTTATCTCTTTTCTCCCTCTCTTCTATCAATCAAATACTCCGTCTTATCCATATTGTTCTCGAACACTTCTATACCTCTGCTAGATTTACACCTTGTGACTGAGGTCTTGTTAATTATTTATTCCGTACGACTTCCGCGTATTTTCCTTTGTTTTAGGACGAATATCTACATGGTGGTAGACTTAACCTGTCTTTGACGGAAGAGAACAAATGAAACATTTTAATGTTTCTATTCCCTGTGGAAGATTTGATACAAGTGAAAGCTTAAAGCAGGTATCAAATAAGTTGTTGATGTATTTCTCCTCAAAAGGCTAAGTCACCATGAGTAGAGAAGACTGCGGATATGTGATGTTACACTGATCAAACGATAATCATTATTATATTGTATTTACAGGGACATAAATAATCATAATATTGTCGCAATTAAAGAACTGAGGCAGAGAGAGTTATTTTAGCAGGTTTTATCATTAAATTAAAGCACGAAGTGAGTAATGTGTTCCTAACAACAATCTAAAGAATAAATATTTCCAGTTACAGAATTTACATAACATCAAACTATTAAAACATTTAATAATAAAATATTACTTTGATTTCACTCTAAACAAATTTCATGACAATATGAAAGACTACACAATGCGTTTACTACCAGAAAAACACGGTAAGCTATCAAATTTTTGATATTATTTTATAGAAAGTTGAGAGAGACATAGATAGAAATGGCTGAATAAATCCGATATTTTCTATAAATGGTTCTAGCAGTTCTGTAAAAACCTCCATCAACAAAATCAACCTGTCTTTGACGGAAGAGAACAAATGAAACATTTTTATGTTTCTATTGTCTGTAGAAGATTTAGCATAATTGAAAACTTAAAGCAGGTATCGAATTACATTTTGAAGTATTTCTCTTCCCAGTTCAACCTTGTGTTTACAATAGGTCTTATAACATGAAGACGTTGAGACCAGTGTTGGATTTGTCATCTTCTCAAAACCTCCTGCTGCGACATCTCAACGCTCTGACCTTATGTCAGTTTCTCGACTCCACAATTATCACGGCAGGGCTCAATATGACAGCATGCGATATTTGTTTGAGAACCTATTCCAATTCATGAATAATTAAAAATCAACAATTAGTAGATATTTATTCCGATAGATGGCGCTTGCCATCCTAAAATTTTGGCTGCACAATCAGGTAATGCCCTTTTCTTCAAATTAATGTTGATTCAGGCATTTTGCAGCATGCTATTCCATAAAGCGGTGTTGAAAAAAAGGTATGCTGAACTTGAAAACCGCGTTCCTTTAGTTATATAAATATTTTGTCTAAATAAAATAAAGATACCAAATAAATATAGACAAGAACAATATACAAGCTGTATATAGCTTATATCATTGTTTAATCCTAATCTCGGGGTTCGTGGAAGGATGGTCTAAACCGTTGGTTTTCGACCGCTACGACCCGGGTTCGATTCCCGCATTGGGCCCTTTTTTTCTGTTAAAATTGCTCCAATGGCCCCCGATTCTTGCAAAAGTCCAACCTCACCAGCAAGTGCAAGTAACCAAACGGGGCTCTGGTACATTTGTAAGTGCAAAGACGAACTGCTTTTCACATGTGTCGATATGTGGTGCACTTACAGTAAAAGCAGTTGTCTACTTCTACCCACCATGATTATCCTGGTCTGTACTACATGTACTAAGGATACGCAAAAAATAAAAATTTTCAATCTATAAATATATTTATATTAAAGAGAAAGGAGATCATTTCCCTTTTCTATTCAGGTTATACGTAAATGTCTTGTAATTTATTTTCAAAATCGATGAATATTGCAGTCTCTCTATTTGAAATAAATATAAAATATATCATCACAAAACATATTACCTCCATACATGCCAAAGAACATTAAAGTGGAGAAAATGGTCTTAAAGTCGACAATATTCGTCATTTAAGAAGAAACCGATTTAAGCCTATTATCGGGCAACAAATGGGCGTCTTCTTTTTTTTTTTTTTTCTTTCCAAAAAGAGAACAGATGAAGCTCGCTGGTATCGAGATTAAGACGGCCATTTAGCCGCACCACCGGAGGAGATTATAGGAATGGTCGTCTGATTCAAATTGATATATCCCAGCATCCCTCGGGACAGGATAAATCCAAATTTTCTCCTGCAGCCAGGAAACTATGTGGGGACATAAATTTAAGCCGTTAGATAGCGTCTAACACGTACTAGAGAGATAGGATGTTTTATATACTCGCAGACGGTTAAAACATAGTTTCATATTCTTTAGAGTTATAGTGTTGCCGTATCTCTAGCTGAATAATATATATGATTGATGATTCGATAAAATATTCCTTTGTATAAATATTTAGCTTGATACATCAGGGATAAATGTCTTAGCTGTTTTAAAGAAACTTTTACCTGAAAAACCAGTACAAATGTGATTTTGTACTGGGATAAGGTTCATAAATTAAGAAAAAGACATCTCCTTATCGTGCAACTGAAAGTTGCTGATGGCTTGCGCCATCTATCGGAATAAATATCAACTATTCGTTAATTTTTAATTAATCCAGAATTGGCAAATATACCCATTCTTGATTAATCAAAAATGGGTATTTGTAAAAATCAACAAATAGTTTATATTTATTCCGATTGATGGCGCAAGTCATCAGTAATTTTCAGTTGCCCGATAAGGAGATGCCTTCTTTTCTTAATTTATCCCTGAAAGCCTGAGGTTTTTCACCATGATATTATTTATAATCAATTAAATATAAAAGGTTTATATAAATATATTAACACAAAGCAATAACGCGCCATCTATACATGTAAAATAAAAGGATTTAAAAGCGCGTATGTTTATTTTATACATAAAACGAACTTCTACTGTCCTTACTGCGATGAAAAAATATATTGGGAGGGCTTGGCTCATCAGTGGTGAACCCTCCCAGCGGTTTCGCCGATTTAATCCACCAGACCGCTTCTCAGAGCTCTAATACTGTATTGGATCATTCTGCTTTTATATGCTACACTGAAGGATGGAATCTTAGAAAAGGTTTTCAAGTAAACTATGGACATAGGCTTATAGGACAGTAGATTTACATTCAAATATTTGCTTCGAGGAATGCTCTTCAGCAAACTACAAAGACAAGGCCAACTAGGAATAAATTAACACAAAGCAATAACGCGCCATCTATACATGTAAAATAAAAGGATTTAAAAGCGCGTATGTTTATTTTATACATAAAACGTACTTCTACTGTCCTTACTGCGATCAAAAAATATATTGGGAGGGCTTGGCTCATCAGTGGTGAACCCTCCCAGCGGTTTCGCCAATTTAATCCATCAGACCGCTTCTCAGAGCTCTAATACTGTATTGGATCATTCTGCTTTTATATGCTACACTGAAGGATGGAATCTTAGAAACTTTTATGTATAAAATAAACATACGCGCTTTTAAATCCTTTTATTTTACATATATAAATATATGTTTTTAAGAAAAGCTTATCCCTTAAAAAAACTTTTAAATTACGACCCCTTAAAATGATTTGATGGCATAGGGAGTTGTGTGGGTATATATTTAACAAACCTATAAAACAATTTTGAATGTATTAAGTAATTAATATTCTATTTTTGAAGAAAATCTGTTGGTTGAAGATTTGCTAATAAAAATAAATGGTTACTTCTCAACCATTTTTGTGTTTAGTTCCCGTCGTATCAGTGACTTGTTACCACTCTCCTCAGGGAAATGACATCGAGTCACTAAGACGTCTGCAACTAAACACAAAACATTGGTTGAGATATAACCATATATTTTTTAAATATTCTATTGGTTTGAATTTGTGATCTCTTCAAATCACAGGGACTTAATAGCTTTTAGAAGTAGCAGGTAAATTGGAACTAAATTTGGCTTCTCAAATAAAATAAATAAAAATGTATATACAGTAGAACCTCCCTTTAGCGGACACCCTGCTAGCGGACACCTCTCCCTAAAGGACACTTTGACTCTGCAATTAAGTGTCCATTACAAGGAGGTTTTACTGTACTAGCATTTTATTTCTATCATGTAAAATGTATCAGTGCACACACACATATGTGCAGCGAATCTATGAATAATAATCGTGAATACATAAATCGAGCTTCCATATCGTTTCTCTGCACGCCGGAAGGATCTCAAAAGAGATATTAGACTTTCTTAAATGCTACATATTATTGTTTATTGTATCAATAAACAGCTTGATAAGAATGAATGTGTCAAAGAAGGAACGCCCGCAAGGAAAAAGCACTCGCATCAATCGCAGAGGGTAAGAGACGAAGAATCTGCCGTAAAGGTAAAGGAGAAGATTGAAGAGACCCTGGATTGAGCATGAGGGCCATTTACAAAGAGATGGGCGTTGATCTTATGGCAATTGTGAGAACTATAAATAATGAACTTGGCCTCAAGTCCCATACTATTCAGAAATGCCAGTTGTTGACTGAGGGAAGAAGGAGAACGTGAAAAGGAGAGGCTGCCCTTCTCACCAACCTGGAACATGACTCTGGTGGTATGCTGAGGTTCTTCTTTGGTGAAAACAAATTTTCCCCAGGACCAACATGTAAATCCCAGTAATGATCATTGGATTTGTGATGACCCCTCAGAAGTACCTGTCGTGGTGCACACGATTTTCGTGAAACCGTGAACGTACATGTCGTCGTCAGAAGGTGATGTCATACTTTCCACTCCTCTGCGCATGCCTAAAGATGAATGCTGACACATACATCATAAAGACCGCCTTAAGTATTTGGATGGACATGATAGACGTAGGCTTCCAACAAGGCTCAGCTTCACAAGATAGGAATGGCTGACACTAAACGTCCCCAACCTCTAGAGTCCTCATATTGGGCCTCCCAACTCTCCAGAATTCAACCACTCTGTATGAAGCGTTGTTGAGAGATCTGTCGATAAAGAGCTCTCTCTCCATAACACCCTCCAGTCTATAAAGTTTCACGCATGATGACCCGAATGGAAAATATCATCGTTGTAAAGGCCAGTATTTCTTTCCGCACTCACCTCAAATCTGTAATAACTAATAATCAAGGCTACATTGAATAAATTAAAATATATCAATTTATTTACGACTGGTCATTAACATTTATTGATTTTAATGACAATATAATTCGTTTAAAATTTCATATCCCTCCCAAAATCCTATCCTACAACCTCAAAGTGGTGGAAGGGTGAAAACAGGTAGCACAGGACGTCGGGAGTTTAACTCCTGGTAGGGCCACCTTGTGCTACATACCCGGCTAATGTATCAATTGGTAGCGTCTGTTCTCTATAGGAGCGGCTGCACTCCATGTCAGGAGACCAAAAGAAGCAAAGTCACACTGAGTGGTACTTCCAAGTCTTCAGACCAACAGCACCCCTCTTTACTTCTCCAAAAAAGACCTCTGGGAAAACCCCAAGACTATAATAGAAAAGCTGAGACAATGGAACCTAATGGAGATCGTTTAAACGACTCGAGGAATAAGCAACGACAACAAAAAAATTCCATAGTTTTTATAAAAAACATTCTACACGATATGAATATTTATTTAGGTATAAATATTTTGTCTTTTTCCATAATGAATTCCAAAAATCTCCATACAGTTTGCCTAGGTTCGCCCCTAGGAAATTTTGCAATAATTGGAACGATATCCTAAGAAACTAAGAAAAACGCCAATAAAATAAGATAATTTATAGAATAATGGTGATGATTTTGAATAGTAATTAAGATAATTCTCATCCTAATGAATCTGAAATACAGTTAATCCAAGCCCCCCAATGAAATAAAACTACTACAATATTTTCGCATAGAAATTGATTAAGAATATGAAAATCAAGGGAGTTGCAGCAGTCGCAAAGATATATATTTACAAGACTTAGGAAATCTACAAGCTCAACCATATGTGAACGCCATATATAAATAATTCTACATATTCAGAATGAAGTAGAGCAGGCGAAGATGAAAAAATCTCAAGTAAAATAAAAAAAAAAAAACATTTGCAGGATATTTCTTAAAATATTTTCTTTTCTATAGGAAGCAAAACATGGCAATCGAGGCAGATGTTAATTATTCCAGCTGTGGATGATGCTAGAAGTTCTTGCCTAAACAAGATTATACTGAATATATATATTAGCAGGATAAGGATTTTGAAAATAGATCAAGTGTGCGCCATCGCAGGACAAGTTGCTCTTGGAAACTGAGTTACCAAGCATAGTGGCAACACAATTATCTTTTTTTCGACCACCCTCTAGGCTGCTAATAAGCTGACATTTATTTCTCTATGTTTCCATCTCCGCCTGTTTAGTCATCATCAATCAAGCAAATGTTTGAAAATGAAGATGCAAATTTCCAGGAGATATGTATTAGGCGGTTTCATAAATAATGGCCGAATTCGTTCTGTCGAACATTAAGCGCTGATATTTGCCGAATAATGTGTGTAAATATATTCACCTATATATATAATTTTGATATTATACTTTTGTCTATCCTTTAGGCATATCACGTTTCTCTGATTCTATATATTTCCTGAATTAAGAGTTCCTTAACAAATACTTCTAAAACAAGAAATAACTCAAATTTTTCGACGTGAATTCAAATTCGGTAAATCCCGCATAATTTTACTTCATGAAATCAAACTTGGGCACAACGCTGCTTAAAAAATTTAAAATGTGATCAGTACATGGAGCAATGAAGCCAATTCGAAACTCACCACTAGCAGGTGATTGGCAAAAGTCCGTGCCGACGATCCATTCTTGAAGATAAAGAGGTTCGTGCATGGCTGTAGGCGGTTAGCATCGATAAATCTAGGACAATAATCGAAGCAGACACATTAAATTACACGAAAAGGGTCCAAGGCAATCAACGTCGAATAATGAATAATTTTTCGCCTTTGTATCAAATTTAAAGGTGAAAATATCGAGAAAAGTTTGACGCATGAAATTAATGAAAATCAGAAAATACGTAGTTTTGAAGTGTATTTGACTCTACCTTTACGCAACAAGAACGACCTGTTTAACACATATATTGTAACTTAGGACGGGATGTCTATTCTCTTTGACAATCGGCGACGTTCAGCGCAATGATTGGACCATGCCATGGCTTCGAAACACTTCTCGAGGTCAGAATTGCACCAGAAGAAGGTAATTGTGTCCTAAACATTTCCTTGTTGAATACAAACTAAGGGTTGATAAATCAAATTGTTATGTTTTTGCAAGTGACTCGCTAGCTTATAGGCCATTGCTGAATTTTTGAATCTAATAGGGTTTTATAATTCCACACCTCAAACAAAGGCGCCATGTGAACTATGCACAAAACTCTGTTTTGGCTGAAGAATGGTTCGATTTACGGTTTAAGATCGAGTACACCATTCATACACGATGTCTCTAATTTAGACAATAACTTATCGCGACCTGAAAACATTGGAGTATTTCAACTTGAAGTAAGTATACTTAACATAGAAAATCACATGTCCTTTGCTTCCATACAGAAATTCCACAAAATTAATTTTTAAAGTAATTAATAAATTATTCAAATTGTCCTTCAAATTGTACATAAAATGTGAGATGAAGTAAGGTAATTAGTCAGAGCTCAAATCGAAGAATACCTCGACGGCAATGTGGCCTGAAAGATAAACAAAGATGAAGCAAAGAGAGGTGGCACACCTCATAAGATAACATCACCCAAGCCACCACCATCAACACACGCACATAAAGTTCTGGAAACGCTGACAACACTTTTCGAAATATTTCTTTTTGTCCTCGTTTTCCGAATCAGCGCCGCCATCTCTTCAGCTCGACTAACTTTGAATAAACTCCCACAAGTCCATTGATCCAGGATCGAACCCAGGATCGCAATTTGCCGCCGCCTCGCTGGACTTAATACCTCCTCTCCGACATCGGGGAAAAAAGAAGGTTCTGGAAATGAGAAGTTTTCCTCGAGTCCGCTTGGATGGAGAGCTAATGGGATAACTCGCGGGTGGCTGCTCACGGGGTATGGAGATTGGTCCTACTTCTTGTTCGGTGAGGCTGGTTGGTTTACTCGAACCCACGTCTCTATGGCCGGTGTTTTGTTGTTGTTCTGAACAGTTGAACAGTACCAGAGCCGCCCCGGGGCGTGGTTCCTGCGACACTTCCATCAACACCTTCTGTTCCTTTTACATCTTCATTCCAAATCTTACAATTAGCTTTCACCATTATCGATTCAACTTTCAAATAATATAATGTGGAGTTTTAAGTTGTAATTTTGGTATTATGATTTGTTGTCACTTTGCAACCTTTTTAGAGCGAACTTCCTCTGATCGCTCTGCCCTGAGGCCTGGATATAATCAGAGAGTGTAGGTACAATAAAATCACCAATGAGAGGACCTAACCATGGTCAGGTAAGCTCTCATTGATTATGTTAGTTCAAGTCATTTTGACACAGGTGCGGTTATTCCTTGTGTAGACTTTGATATATAATTGTCAAAAAATGTATAAATTTCTAACAAAAAGGCTTCCGAGGGCGAGTTTCTTGTCATAAAATGTACCATTTTATATTCCATCGCTGTTAATTACATTCACTCACACACTGTCTAGCAAAAATAATTCAAAGACATAACTGAAGATACGGACGGCCAAGCACAGAACTCATCAATCAGACAAACATGGATGATGGTGGAAGTGACTGATTTCTAGTGATAACTTCATCAATTTGGCCGGTATAGAAGGACATTGGATCCTTACTTGAAATGAAAAGGGTGTGAATCTTGGACGTCCGATCTCCGGTTCTTCTTTTTTATTAATCAACCAGGCGCAATAATGAAATATTCGCACCTATTGCAGAGTGAACAAACAAATTAGAACTTAGAATTATATATGTACAAATTTACATGTATTAAGCGACAGAGTTCATAAAATTTATATAGACAAAGTGGCTGATGTAAGAGAGTTAAATCATTTAGATCAGGAAACAAACGATGTCTCACTTCTGTAAAGTTCGGACAGTCGTAGATAAGGTGAAGAGCAGTTTTTCAGTTTCTCTGCAGGAACAATTTGGTGTTTCTGATAAACCTCTTTTATGTAACTATTTCTGAAAATTTCCGTTTGATATGACAAATTGAATCACTATGAAATTTAGATGGAACTGTGTAGGAATTCCGGTCTCTGGTTCGGCGACTCAATCAGACATAAACGTGGATGATGGTGGAAGTTGTAATGTCGCCCGTTGAAAAGCGAGAGATCGAAATCTCGAGTTATTTTTGTAATAAAGTAACTTATTGCGTACGGGTTTTATATATTTTTATAAGAGTATATCACAATTTTCTTATATTTGAATATGTAAACACGTCGCGTCTATCTTTGTTCTCTTCAAACAATGCTATCTTACTATTCCTCCAATTGTAAACACCCTATAGATGATTTGCTTATATAATACTTATGAGGTCTACAGAGTAAGCGTTTCTTCAAATACCTTTTTTCGAATAACGATCAAAATATCGCACAAAAAATCATATTTAATGTTTTATTATTATTTTCATTTATCATTCACAATTTATTCTTTCAAATTTCCAATAATTAAGTTGGTAGACGATTTTCTTATTTAAAATCGTTCGTACATAAAAAAAAAAGTTTGATTACGTTATTCAAATTTCAAATAAAAATGCGTAGATGAAATATTCACTGCGATAAATGAATAGGAAAAAAAGATATTTGACTACAGACCTCTCAGTTTTTATCTAAAAGGTCGAATGTCTCTAAAGCTGCCCTCAGCAAACAAACGGCGCAAGTCAAATAGACGCCAACTTTTAAAAATCCTTTCCGATTTCCTTTTGAGAGAATTTTTCTCCTCTAAGATTTATTGGTCTTAGAACCTCAGAGTAGTTTTTCTTTTCAGAATATCTCCTCACAGTTCCACGGGTGTGTTTAGGACTAGACTTTATCAGGAGGTACTGGCTCATATAGGGTTTCTAATAAACATTTTATATAAGACCTTTTATACTCTGTTTTATGTTTTAATTTAAAAAGGTTTTTAAAATTATTCACACAATATTTATACAATAGGAAAGCTGGCCACCTATGCGTAAAATTTAAAATACTTTTTGCGCGAATTTGATTATTTAAATATATTAATATATGCAAATATTAATAAAAAAATTAATAAATATTTGAGAAAAATATCTATATATATAGTCGTGGAGACAAAACTTAAGGAAGGTTAATATTTTGATGTGTTTAGTCGTCTATATATATTTTTAAGAGACAGAGGCAATTTCGTTTACACTTGGTTATCTAGTTTGTCTTCAATAGAGGTCACTGTAATATCTTTCAGAGTTTTATTGTCTGAATCCCAATATACATGCTAAAAGGTATAACTTCCTTAAGTTTTGTTAATGAGTGTAAAAATATAGTTATGAGAAAGGATTTTAGAGATGAGAGTTATGTTTTATTCTTTAATATATTTTAGATATTTGTTTTATTTTTTCTCTTATTTTGAAATAAATATTCAATATTTTAAAGAGTTTATTATATTCAAAAACATTTATTTCCTATTTTAATAATAGATAACGGTAAAATATATAAAAATAAACTACTACTGCCATTTCTGCGATGATAAATGTTGGGAAGACCTTGCTCATCAATGGCTAATCTTCCAAACTTCTCTACTATTCCATATTGGGCTTATTATATATCCGTCGCTATTGCGGAAATTTTGGGTATAAGGTATTTAGGGAACCGTGGACATATAAGTGTTTTGAGGATGGTTGAAATTTGTAAAAAAAAAATGATACCTATTTTTATTAAGGAAGTGAAAAGCCTTTAATATCGCCGGTCATCTTTTTTTTTTTTTTTTTTCAAGGAGACAGAAGCAATTTTGTTTAAACTTGGTTATCTGGTGTGTCCTCAAAACACTTTGTATCAAATATCTTTCAGAGTTGTCTGAATCCCGATATACATGCTAAAAAGTACAACTTCCTTAAGTTTTGTTCATGAGTGTATCTTTCAGAGTTATTGTCTGAATCCCGATATACATGTTAAAAAGTACAACTTCCTTAAGTTTTGTCCATGAGTGTATCTTTCAGAGTTATTGTCTGAATCCCGATATACATGTTAAAAAGTACAACTTCCTTAAGTTTTGTCCATGATTGTATCTTTCAGAGTTATTGTCTGAATCCCGATATACATGCTAAAAAGTACAACTTCCTTAAGTTTTGTCCATGAGTGTATCTTTCAGAGTTATTGTCTGAATCCCGATATACATGCTAAGAAGTACAACTTCCTTAAGTTTTGTCCATGAGTGTATCTTTCATAGTTATTGTCTGAATCCCGATATACATACTAAAAAGTACAACTTCCTTAAGTTTTGTCCATGAGTGTATCTTTCAGAGTTATTGTCTGAATCCCGATATACATACTAAAAAGTACAACTTCCTTAAGTTTTGTCCATGAGTGTATCTTTCATAGTTATTGTCTGAATCCCGATATACATACTAAAAGGTACAACTTCCTTAAGTTTTGTCCATGAGTGTATCTTTCATAGTTATTGTCTGAATCCCGATATAAATGCTAAAAAGTACAACTTCCTTAAGTTTTGTCCATGAGTGTATCTTTCAGAGTTATTGTCTGAATCGCGATATAAATGCTAAAAAGTACAACTTCCTTAAGTTTTGTCCATGAGTGTATCTTTCAGAGTTATTGTCTGAATCCCGATATAAATGCTAAAAAGTACAACTTCCTTAAGTTTTGTCCATGAGTGTATCTTTCAGAGTTATTGTCTGAATCGCGATATAAATGCTAAAAAGTACAACTTCCTTAAGTTTTGTCCATGAGTGTATCTTTCAGAGTTATTGTCTGAATCCCGATATAAATGCTAAAAAGTACAACTTCCTTAAGTTTTGTCCATGAGTGTATCTTTCAGAGTTATTGTCTGAATCCCGATATAAATGCTAAAAAGTACAACTTCCTTAAGTTTTGTCCATGAGTGTATCTTTCAGAGTTATTGTCTGAATCGCGATATAAATGCTAAAAAGTACAACTTCCTTAAGTTTTGTCCATGAGTGTATCTTTCAGAGTTATTGTCTGAATCGCGATATAAATGCTAAAAAGTGCAACTTCCTTAAGTTTTGTCCATGAGTGTAAATGCATTTAGCACAATAGCTCCTTCACAATATTTAAATTGTTTTCCTTTATTGGAAATGCATCATCAAGAAAATTTCTAAACAGATTAGTTTTATTTCCACAGCATCTCACCTTAAAATAAAATAAAATAAATCATTTATCATAATATTATAACTTTATAAACAATTATTCCTTATTTAAAAATTATTATTATGTATATATTTTAAGTACAATCTTTGTATATTCAGCTAAATCTAATACGTAAATAAGAGACATACTACACATATAAGCACTGTATATTTACAGTGAATACTATCCAATCTGGTAGAGAGTATTTAATTTGGCGAATATTCTGTTTTCATTTCAATCTCTTAAAATGTTTGTTTTCATTGAGGGTGAAGGGTGCATTATCACGAAATATATTCCACAATGTTTCTAGGATTATTATTATATTTTTTTAATCTAAAAATAAACTGTTATATATTTTCAATATTTCAGTATTACACGAGAATTTCTTTCTAACCAAGAGCGTGTTTTTCTATTTGAAAATTCATATAAATAGAACGAATTATTCGCCTAATTTGTAAATTGCATTTAGGCACATTTTTGATTCTTACATATTCGTGATTATTGATATTTTGTGATATTATTATTATTTATCTATAGACGCACATTTCACATTCCAAGAATAGCTCTCGAGGTGATTTCTTTGTGCGCTAACAACAAAAAAGTTCTTTAGAAACTCTTTTATCCGAAATAAAAAACGTAATCATTTTCTCTTTCTCGAATAATATCGATGAACCAAAGATAGATCTCTCTGAGATAAGTCAGTTAGACAAAAGTTTATTCTTTTAACCAAAAGACAAAATAAAGCCTCCAAAATTGAGGCACAAGATCCGATAAGGTTTCAGACGAAGGTTTTAAACGGTTCTTCAAGGTTTTTTTCTTTCGTTTTTCTCCGATATCTCGCGTGGATGAAAAAATATAATTTTACACAAGAGACTCAATCCGCCACCAAATCATAGAATTCCAATACGAGCTAAATCTATTTCCTCAAACTAACCAATTTTTCAGTTATTTTCTCTCCATCTGAGATTGGATTTGGTTCACAATCCTTAGTGAAACTACGTTTTTTTCACTTTACTGATAAACACTATTATCATTATATTTTATTGTGTATGTGCTACCGCTTACAATTTTGGAAAAATGTCTGGAGTATAAGAAAAGTAAAATATAGAAAATAAAAAAGAGACACACTGAAACTATATCTTATAATGAAGTTTCGAATAACTTTTGGAGATGTTTAAAGAGAAAGTTCCAAATAGAAAGAAAAGCTGTTCCTGTTCAGAAAACATTGTAAAATACAATATTTTGCCATTTCCCACAAAGATAGGTAAATCCTGTCGACTTTAATGAGGGTTAACAGTGGGATTTACGAGCAGTCAAGGTAGCAATGTTGTACTCAGGATGAGAGAGTCAGGAGTAATAACCTGTAAGGAATATCGAGAAACGGGATAAATAAAGTCCGAGGTCCAGCAAAATTCTGAATGTAATAATGGTGGCGTATAAAACATTTCTCTGTAAATATCAGAAACAGGGGCTTTTTTTCAAAAGGAAAAATAATTTAACGACCTTAATGTAAAATTACAAGATATTGCGTTAGACAACGTAAATTGATTAGGCTTAGCTTATTTCTATTTGTAGATATCTTTCTTATACATATTCTTGCAGGTTATGTTCATCAAAAAATTATTTTTACGTTACAGTTTCTCTGTGTGACATATATATATGTTGTAAAATGTGAAGCAGACATCGTCGAAGTAGGATCCTCATCCAACTTGCCGTCACGGGCTAGAGTGAGAGCGCACTAGCCTGAAGACAAAAGGAAGACCACAAGCATAGGAGCAGGGTTACCTTGGTTTAGGGGCTGCACCCTGGGAAGGTGAGAGTGGACTATGGGGAATTCCTGAGATTGCTGTTCAATCAGGCAGCATTACGACCTTATTCCTGAGATTGCTGTTCAATCAGGCAGCATTACGACCTAACCTGACTTGACTCTTGACTGTCATGCCTCCAGGGCCCAGTAACAACCCAGCTTATATGCTGATCGTGATGTCAGAGAGGGTGGACTGTTTTGAGCGTCCATTTCCAATCAATGACTGGCTTGGTAATATGTTTACATCCTGCCTTAGCTTCTTGGGCAATGTTAACGACATTTCTGGTAGCCGCCCTGTACTTTCCGTTTCTATATTTTATTGACGCCCTTTTTAAGTTGCGCCAGGGTTGGTTTGAGACGAAAGGCGATCTTCATCAGGCTTTATGTTACAATGTGAAATATTCCTATGTACAACCTATCGAATAAAACAGATATGCCTCTAGTGGATGAGACAACGGTGAGGCAGAGTGAAAGCGTAGTAAGGCTATCGTTTAAGGAAAATAATTTGTGGGAAAATTTAGTTGAGATTTTCAGTTGAGGTAACATAATGAGATAAAATTTAAAAAAATCTATATTTATCAAAATATTAAATTAATACTCTCTCTCTCAAGCGAGTTGCATAATTTATAGAAGGATAAAATAATATAAGGTAATTGCAGGCAAATATACAGTGAGAAGTTAAGGAGGTAGGTGTTATGTAGGGAAAATGATTAGTTGCAAATCTATACAGAGTTGTTCTTAGGTAACGTTCTTCTCGATGAAATGTGAGGCAATGCGACTCTGGTTTTACGGACCATTGTTGGCTTTATTCCATAATCGTAACTCCGAATTACTCCGTTCGTAATAATCTGTCTGACTATAGGTAAGATAGAGAAAGGTGCAGAGAAATTCGAAGATTTAGATAATAAACACAAGTTTCTAAGATTGGAAGATGGTCGTAGGCGAAGTTTGATATGTTCATCCGAAATCAAATTGATTGGGCCGCGGTTAAGAGGTATTGAAATCTTGAGTTTCGTGAGAGACAAAAATGCTTAAAAAAGAGCTTTTTTTCGCTCGAACAAGGCCGTAGACAGAAATAAGTAATGAAAAAATCACTTCTTTAAAATTGTTTATCAAAATGAATGAAAAAAGGAAAAATACATATTTAGCTACTGCCATTGTGTGAGGAATTAGATTTAAATAAGTAACAATGAAAGCGTTCCTTGTGAATTTCGAAATTAACGTGATTGATGTAAATAATTATATAATTTTATGTTTACTAAATTTTAACTTCTTCGCTCAGTATATGTTCGTATCCACGCCCCTTTTATTTGTACTCACATAAATCTGATTGTTCAAGGGAAGACGATAAATTATCTATTTTTACTTTTTAGTATAATTAATATATTGTAACAAAGTATTTATTATTTTATTAACAGAGTATTATTTCTTATGTTTATATATTGCTACTCTGTAAACTTCCCTCATTGCTTATCTTGAATTTTATCATTCTTAGTTTGTTCTTGCCTGAAATAAATTGCTGTCTCATCCCGAAGTTGGTCTTCCCTAATTTTCCACGTGGCAATATTGTTGCATCATGGCTAATGAACCTATTTTATTTTAATTTGTAATATTATTTTTCATATATTTTAAATTCAAAATTATATTTTATATTTAATTATTTTATTAAACAGAATATATGTATTATAAACAGAATATATGTATAATAGAATCATCATTTGTATTTAGGTAAACTGTGTGACTTCACTGCTCTCTTGGATGTGAAAAATAAATAAATTATTCTGGAGGCTACTTAAAGTAGAGTTATCTCATTATTCCCTTATACAAAATTGTAGGATGGTTGAAACACGCTCTGGTAAGATGCAAGACCCAGCACAGGAGAGAATCATGGCTGAAGAGTCTGCCAAGCCGCAACCTGGTGCAACAATATGATATATAGCAAAGGTGTATACCTCAGGTTATAATATTCATTGCATATAACATATATAATACAAATGAAAACACCTAAACGCGAATGTTTCTTTTCACAAATGAATCAAACCTCTACTGTCCCCACCGCAGGGAGAGTTCACCACTGATGAGCCAAGCCCTCTCAATATAATTATTCCATCGCGATGGGGACAGTGGAGGTTTGATTCATTTGTGAAGAAACATTCACGTCTTAGTGTTTTCATTTGTATTATATAGATGCCACGTTATATAACATGTCTGATTAAAAGTTTTGATAAACTCGAATTAATAAAAATGGTTATTTAAATTTAATAAAGTATTAAAAACATAAAGTTTTATACATGAAAAATGCAAAATTTGACATATTTATTCAACATATAATTAGTGAAATCATGATTCTATTCCAATAAAAAACGTTGCTGAATTCTATCAATAATGATTAAATCATGATATTTGTGCTATAATAGTCCCTAGATTTCACTCTGTTATATGATTAGGGGTCGGTGGAAGGATGGTCTAAACCGTTGGTTTTCGACCGCTACGACCCGCGATAGAATCCCGCATTGGAAACTTTTTTTCTAATTAAAAAAAAAAAAAAAGCTCCAATGGCCCCCATTTTTGCAATAGTCCAACCCCACCAGCGAGTGCAAGTAACCAAACAGGGCTCTGCCACATTTGTAAGTGCAAGTTCGAACCAAACTCCGTTATGTGATTTGATATCTAGAGTCAATATTCAGAGTCATTCATATTATTTGTTTATCATATATAAAATGGTATTATTTTAATTGATACTTATTGTTGATAGAATATATGATCTATTTATTTGATGCGATAATTAAATCACTATTAATGTATGCTGCGCCAATTTGGGCAGCTGACAATGCTAATATTATAGACCAATTACAAATATTTTTTTATTAAAAGTCTTCTCAATTTACAAAGATATACCCCTGGCTATATTGTTAGACTGGAAACGGGTAAAATATCACTTACACTAAACGCACTAAATTAACCATGAAATATCTTTTAAGATTACAAAGAATGAGTAACCATAGGTTTCCCAAGATATGCTGGAATATGTTAAGAGAAAAATATCCATAAATACAGGAAAACCTATTGGAATCTACAGGACTATTTTAGCAACTTACCACCACTGCGGCCTTGCCTGGACAAACAATGCTATCGACTATGAGACCATTTAAAACGAATTACCTGGGATTTTTCGTACAAAAACTGAACAATTAATTCAGATGGACTTAGCAAAAATAGATCATACAAGATTATATTCTAATTATAAATTATTACATAAGTATTTAATACCTGAACAATTTTTATCCTGGAACCTATCATTAGACATAAAAGGTTACATTACCCAAACAAGAATCACTTCGACTCTACTAAGAGAAGTCGCATTCAAATAATTAAAAAGGAAGATGTAATTTGTAAATTATGAAATACTGAAAGCATAGAAGAAATGACCCACTACATCTCTGAATGCACAATTGTTAACGAGGAAGGGAATAAGATCTTAAAGAACATTATCCAAGTCTACCTGAACCCAGTTCAGCTAATCAGAATAATGTCTGAGGAAAATATATAGCGATAGAATTGTTTAACTTTCATAAAGTGTTAGAGAACAAGGTAATCTCTAAAAACTAAAATTACAGAACAATTTCATTTCATAGTTAATTTGTATGGTTATGTTGAATACTTTGATTTCCTTTTCATTTCCCTTCTCTCCTTTGTTTATGTTTCTTTTTTTCCTTTTCTCCATGAAAATGATGTATGGCGAGTCCTTACAGGACGGAAATGTCCTATATAAAGCTGTTGATGTTGTATATATGATCTAATTTATGAGAAAAAATATACAAACTTACCTAACTGGCACCGTGAGAACCTAATCAATTGAGGTATTATTGCTTAGATACCTATTTGGTTCTTGAATGGTGTTATCTCAGTTTGCAATATTGATTCATTAATAAGCAGGTTCGTTATATTCTTGCATATGGATCAAGCAACAGTTTGATTTCTTTTGTGATATGTTTAGTATTAGATTCTTGGTCAAACAACTGGCAAATTGATTCAATACAGTAAACCCTGTACAATTAATAGAAACAAATCGGTATATAGAGCTTAGATACATTAATTCAAGTATTCGGTTTATAAATAATAAATCAATTTTCTTTTTTCTTGATTATATAATCGATATATTATTTTGTATTCTGTTTACGAATGGTTCATTATTTGATTTAAATTGATCTAGTAATAGTTTAGTTCCATATTAGGTTGGTCATATAATCAATTGCCAGATGTATTTCTCTTTATCTTGGAGCGATTTGATGATTTATCAGAATCTTTTGTTAGATTCTTGAGTGATTCCATATAATCACCGTGCATTTGATCAATTCGAAGAGTGATTCCATATTCAGTGTGGGTTTGTTCAATTCATAGATTGATTCCATATCCAGTGTGCTTTTATCATTTCAAATATTAATTCAATATATTCAGCTTATATTTGATCAATTTATAGATTGATTCCATATACAATGTGTGCTCTTGATCCTTTCATAGATTGTTTTCAAATCAAGTGCAGGTGTAAAAAAATTTAAAGATTGAATCCAATTCCATTGATTCCATATCCAGTGCGGGTTTGATCAATTCATATATTGATTCCATATCCAGTGCGGGTTTGATCAATTCATATATTGATTCCATATCCAGTGCGAGTTTGATCAATTCATATATTGATTCCATATCCAGTGCAGGTTTGATCAATTCATATATTGATTCCATATCCAGTGCGGGTTTGATCAATTCATATATTGATTCCATATCCAGTGCGAGTTTGATCAATTCATATATTGATTCCATATCCAGTGCGGGTTTGATCAATTCATAGATTGATTTCATATCCAGTGCGAGTTCGATCAATTCATATATTGATTCCAATTCCATTGTGCATTTGATCAATTCATATATTCGATCCATTTCCAGTGCGTGATTACTCAAATCATATTTTGAATCTATATAAGGTTTGTAATCGAAACCATTATTCCATGTCAGTTTGAAATCAGAAATCAATTAATTCTATTCAAGTCACTCTCCACAAAATGCTCTTCCACCAGTTAAGCTAAGCAATGAAATGACTGTCATTGTTGGGAAGGAAGCTTGGTAACCTTGAACATTATAATTTGAATATTTAGAAAATATTTTTTAAATATTATTGATATATAAAATGTAGAATAATATTGTGATGTTAAAGAGATAATTCAAAACTCACAAATACATTAAACTTTGTCCCCAAAAATCTAAACTATGAATGAAAAAAATTAAAATTTACTTCAAAATATATTTACTAGCAAATGTACCCGGCTTCGCCCGGTTTATACCCGAGTAAAAGTTTGCCTAACAACATTATTTTAAAACAATATTTTCGGGGCAGACATCCATTCCCTAGTGAATCTATTCTTTTCAACATAAATATATCATTTTTTACTTTTCTCTAACAAAACTACTGAATAAAATATTGGAGTTTTTTTCCATGTGTAGGTAACTGAATATATACGAGTAAATACGAATATATGACTCGTAGGTTAACATATACAGGGTGGCCCATAAGTCGCGAACCCTTTTATTTTTTTAAATTAAAAATTCAAAAACAAACTCGAATAAAATATATATCGTTTTTTATTCTAGTTTGTCTTTTAAATTTTTATTAAAAAACAAAATATTTCGGGAATTATGGGCCAATCTTTATATAGGATATTCAAAGACTGAAATTAGACATTGAATAAATGATTCAGGATATTTGGGAATTATAAATATATATGCTCATTCTCTCTAAATGACTCGACTTCGCCCGGTTTCTCAACTTGTGAATATATCCAAATTTGCTTTAACATCTATCTATCATCATCATATTGAGTTTCATTTATTTTCAATTTTTATTTTTAAAATTATTTTATGAGTGATAATAAAATACAATCATAATAAATAATAAAGCGATATATATCAATCGAAATAATTGCAAAAGGTTCTTATAAAGAAACTTTTTGCAATTATTCCGATTGATATATATCGTTTAAATCTTTTGCAATTATTCCGATTGATATATATCGTTTAAATCTTTTGCAATTATTCCGATTGGTATATATCGTTTAAATCTTTTGCAATTATTTCACAATCTAACTTAATAAATAATATTTGTTAAAACATTATTCGTTAGACAAACATTCATTCATGAGAATCCGAACGCGAAGCCGGTTTATAATACATCATTGTAAAAAAAAATATATATAAAAAAACAAATTTTATATAAGTTTGTCCCAAAGGTTCGTGTTTTTCTTATTACTTGGCGAATAATATTATTACGCCGAATATATAATAATACATAATACAATTACTTTATACATAATACAAAGACATTATACATAAAGGCGAATAATATTATGACGAATAAAATTGGTATTTTAATTTTTTGCAAGTGTTTACGAACTTTTGGTACAACCTTGCAATATACATATGCACTCAAGTTACATTCACGGACATTACACGAGTCATTCGGCTGGATTATTATAAGAATGGGGTGAAAAGGTCCTTGCAACCTTAGAACAATTTTTAACGTCTTGACAAATGCTTTAGTTTTATTTATTTTTCCTGACGAAGACAACATTATTTTGTTGAAATTTTGAGAAAGAAAAAACTCTAACTGGCCTATTTTTGTGTGCCTAAGTGTCTATTTTTCACAGAAATATTATAAGAATGTATTATTAACAAATATAATGTATCTCAATATTAGCGCGCGTTACCCTTTCTTACCCTAAAATAAAGAAATCAGTCCTTTATTTGGTTATTTTCAAATTATGGGGTGTAATTCCATCCATATCTAACTACCATTTTTATATTTTACCTATAAATTCATCTATCACCTCTATTACATCTATTCATATACCTACTTGCAAATATTATGCCCATTTTCATTAGAATATATAATGGAAAAGAGTGAAGGTGCCCTTTTAACCTACCTTATTTATATACTAGCCGAATGACCCGGGCAACGCCCGTGTTTTACCCGATTGAATGTTTTTATTCAAATTTTTTTTTTTGCCGCTAGGAGGCTGATCCGACCGGCTGCGTGTCGCCTTAGCTCCGGTAAATATTTGTTTTGAAAATTGTTTATATCATAGTTATTATATATTATATATTCAGTTAATTAATAGTTATTGTAATACTACATTATTCTTTGTTGAATCTATTGGATTTTTAAAAATAAACACAATTAAATTTACTACCGCAAATTTTATGGAAAAATTTCATTTTATAAAAATATGCAAATTTACTGCTCTTTATTTTAGATTCTTATACGAAACTAAATAAATGGAATCAGCTGTAGATTCAATTAAATTAAAACTTGATGAAGTTCTTGAATACTTCACAAATAAATTTAAAAGTACTCAGAAAAATTTAACCAAAAATGATCTGACATTTCTTGGCACAAATATAAACCAAATAAAAGATGGTATTTCCTCCATAACAGAAATAAAAAAGGAATTTGAACTAGAAACAATAACCGAAGCCATCAAAGAGGTAATGGACAGCAGGATTGATAAAATAGAAAAGGATATTTCAGTTCATAGACCTTCTTATGCACAAATTGCAAAAAGAGAAAATGTATCAGATTTGATCGTAAAACATCAGCAAATTCAAAATAGAGAATTCACGCTTATGGCAACACCAGCCAACAATGAACCTACTTCAACCATAATACAGGCTATTTCTAAGGATATAAAGAAAATTAGAGACAGGGGCACAAAGATAAAAATCAACAAAATGTTTAACACAAGAAGCGCAGTAATTATAAAATTGCCTAATATGACAGAGATGAATTCACTTCAAGAGGAATTGAACAAATCTGAGGAATTAAAAACAATAAGCAAAATTTTTGTTCCAAAGCAAAGAGATCCAACAGTGGTGGTGAAAAACGTTTCCAAACTAACCGATACAACCACATTTGTAAACACGATTTGCAATATGAATCAGGAGCTGAACGGAATGGAAGATGAAATCAAGATATTATTCGTAATGAAATCTAACACACCAACCCAAAGCATAGTCCTGAGAGTTTCCCCAAAAGCCTATCAACTTATGAAAAGAATGAACAATACATTATATACAGACCTGGAACGTTGTCAGATACAAGATAAAATCCTAGTAAAACAATGCCAAAATTGTTTTCAGTTTAATCCAGACCATAAAACAAAAGAATGTCCAAATGTACAAATATGCTGTATCTGTGGAGCCCAGGGCAATCACGTCTGTACAAAAGAGCTAAGATGTCATAACTGTTCAAAGCATCCAAGACTCAGGAATAGTCCGATTAACCATAAACCAAATACAAATGACTGTCCTCAATATAAATTGCAGGTTGATAGAACAGTGAGAAGAACTCAATATCTCATCGGTTCAGAAGAGGAATGAATAACGAATTTAGTTATTTGTAATCATGGTGATCACTGCTCTACCATATAGAGGAAACATAAAATGTTTACAACAGAATATTAGAAAAAATATGACAGCTTTAAACGAACTTTCAATTTCAACGAATAATAATCCACCCGATATTATATTACTTCAAGAACCATATGTTTTAAATAAACAGGTTATATTTGATTTAGACTCACCAATAATTCATTCAAAGACATCAGAAAATATTTACACAGCAACAATCATTGTAAATAAAAATATAAAATTCAAAAAATTAGATAATTTTACGAATCAATTCTGTACTGCAATATCTGTCATAACCTCAAATTCGTTTGTAGTAATCGCAAATTTTTACCTTCATCCCAATTCCTGTAATGATACTCACTTAGATTTTATAAGAAACTTGATTAATACTTATTCAAATAACCCTATAGTCCTATGCGGAGATTTCAATTCCCGTCATCCAATCTGGTTCGATAAAATAACAAATTCAAATGGTTACAAATTGCAAACAATAATAAATGAAAATCACTTGTACATTCACAACGATAAAACTCCAACATGTAGAGGGGCAAGTATAGTAGATCTAACAATCTCGAATAGACTTTCAATAAATATGATCAGACATTGGGCCACCTCATCACTGAAGAATATTTCTGATCATTTGGCAATTCAATTTGAAATTCACTCAAAATTTAATTATATAAAAGATAAACAGAATTCTACATGGAAATTCAATGAAAAACACGCCAACTGGACAAATTTCTCCAAAAATCTCAAGTATCAAGAATTTATCAAATTAAAGAATGAGGCAGATATGGTGGAAAATTGCACGGATATTGATAAAGTTGTAAACAAACTCACGGATAACATAATAGAAGCAGCTTACATATCATTAAAAGTAAAATCAAACAACTACGCATACGATGCAGGGATAAAGTGGTGGAATAAAGAACTTGAACAAATGAAAACACATTTTCATTATGTAAGAAACTTATTTTATCACAGTAAGACTATCGATGCAACAAGATTTAAACAAGTCAGAAACAAATTTAATAATATGATAAAGAAAGCAAAGAGAAATAGTTTGAAAATTTTCATCGAAGAAAATGAATCAAATGATCCTTTTGGTAACGCATATAAAATTTTCAAAAAGCTCAAATCCTCAAACAAGCAAAAAGGACTTCCCATAATAGACAACAATCAAGAATCAGAAAAAGAAAAACGCATTACAGACATAATAAATGTATTAATTGCAGATGACAGAATTGATCAAGACAACCATCAACAAGAATTGGTTAGAAGTTACGAACCTTTTCTAAGGAATTCAAGCGCTATCCATATTGATACCGAAGAAATAGAATATCTAATTGACAATAGCAATGTTAAAAAGTCACCAGGTCAAGATAATATCAGTAATAACATGATAAAATGCGCAAAGACTCTGATACTTCCGGTGCTACATTCGTTATTAAATAAATGTATTCAGATGGGATATTTTCCAAGGGAATGGAAAACGACAGTTTTAAAAATTCTAATGAAACCAAACAAATCTAACGTCGAATCAATAAAAAGCTATCGACCTATTTCGTTAACATCTAATCTGTCTAAGATCTACGAAAAGGTTATTAAAAAGAAAATTTATGAATATTATATGCAAAACAATTTATTAAGTCCCAAACAGCATGGATTCATCAAGTTAAAATCTACTATTACAGCCTTGAATAATATAATCGATATAATAATGGAACACAAAACCAAAGAACTGACAGCTCTGGTCACAATAGATATTGCGGGAGCCTTTGATAATGCATGGTGGCCTGCGATCTTAAAAATAATAGATGAAGATAACTTGCCGGAAAGTTTAATAAGGACTATTCAATCATATTTCAAATTGAGGAAAACGAAATTTACATATGAGAACTTAACAATAAATAAACAAATTACAAAGGGATGTCCGCAGGGTGGCCCGCTATCTCCACTACTATGGATAATATTACTAAACGATCTTTTGATCAAATATCAAGTTCCTAATAGTGAAGTGGTATGTTATGCGGATGATGTATCAATTATATGCTGGCACAACAATTGCAAAGACCTGAAATTAGTTATAGAAAAGGCATTAAATACGATTGATGTATGGTGTAAGAGTAACAAACTTGAAATAAGTCTAGAAAAAACTAATATACTTTATTTACATAACAAAGAAAAAATTCCAATCAAATTTAATAATGAAATAATCATACCAACTCTGAAGACAAAAATTTTAGGAATAATAATTGCAAATCACAGAAGAAGAAACAAAATAAATTTTACATACCACATAGAAGAAATAGTAAATCGTACAAAACGTTTTAAAAATTATCTCTTCTCAATTTGCGGGAAATCTTGGGGTCTAAGCACCCAGAAAAGGCTAACTTTATATAAATCCATTTTCAGACCAATACTTACATATGGAGCCGAAATTTGGTTCAAATATTTAAATAAAAAATGTTTACAAAAACTAAATTCAACCCAATATCAAATACTGACATGGTGTATACAAGCCTATAAATCCACATCATATAGCTGTGTTCATAGTTTGGCCAACATTCCTTTGATATCAGACTTTATCGAATCCAGAATCATGATATCTGATCTGAGAAACTTATCCCCAGATGATCAACAAATTTATGACCCATTTATTCCAGGAATTATAGATACCTTTCTCAAATCAAGAATGAATGTTCTGAAAAACGAAGCAAATAATACTTTCTTAAGCTTTTTTCCCCAAGAAATCCCTAAATACTTTCGTCCAAATTTTTATAATACTCAATTTGTTACAAACCACGGAAATTTCAAAAGTTTTCTAAATAGAATAAAGGCAGTGGAGGATTCAAGTTGCTTTTGTGGTATGGAGGAACAAACCTCAAGACATCTACTGATCGATTGCCCAGCATTTCAAGATTATAGAATGAAGAATGAACTAGTTGTTTATAATTTAAACGATTTGATTTCCGATAAAAAATCATATCTAAAGTTCAATTCATTTTGTAAATACATTCTAAAATTTCTACAAAATCTGAATTTCTAATGTTTTTATTCATTGAATAATGTAAATAACTTATGTAAACAAACTTCTCTCCTTGTTTGGCGCAAGTATCCCTTGCGGGATATAGCGCTTTGGAAATAAAATAATTGTAATTGTAATTGTATTCAAATACTATTTGTTACAATTATAAATTGGCGCCTTAAATAAATGCATATATTAGTTAATAACTATAGCCTATGTGCTTTATCTGTCTATGTACTGTTGGCTTCCGTAGGCGTCTCTTACTGGGAAAAAGAAAGAGAGGATTCCATTTAGTTATTAACTAATATATGCATTTATTTAAGGAGCGACCCGCTCCAACACAATAGTTACAAAAACGAAAAAGCGAGTGGGGGGGGGGGGGGGGCATGGTGGGGGGGCAAAGGTGGAGTGATCGTAGCCAACCAATAGGAGAGCGCCATTCCAAAAAAAAAGCAAACCGCGACAGAGATGAAAACTGAAGAATTAAGAAATGAAGAACGCATAACGCTCGTAACTGTATATTGGATGCTGCTCGAGGGAATGTTGAGCCGAAAAACCTTGTTTCTGCCTACCAAACATGATGTTTTTATTTTATTATAATTATATTTTTAATAACAACAACAACTAACAACAACAAAAGTTTTATTAAGACATTCCGCCTTGTAATGATTCGCCGTACAAAAAAATAAAAATGAAACCAAATATTTACATAATTAAGGGTACGAAAAGATAGTTGTTTTATATATACATATTTTGACTTTTATTTTGTTGGCTATTTTTCTCAAGATAGCTTTATGATAGTTATATAGTTCTATTGCTATGTTTTTATTTTCTAATTCTGATATCCTAAGTATGTTTTTTTGGAAGATACATTCAGTAGAAATTTACCCCAATACAAGTTTTTCACTTCTGGAGGTCCTTCCCCCATTTCTAAATATCAATATCTTTGTCTTTTTCTCGTTTAGAACCAATTGATTATTCTCCAGATACCACTTGAATAAGTTGATTTTACAGTTGATAGCAATGCCGTCAGAATACATGAGTATATGTAGACATCCAAAGTCCGCTAGGTAGAATCCTGAAAGTGATGAATTGTTGTAAGATTATATTAGGACCACCATATAAAGTATAAATAAGAGAGGAGAAAGTGGTTCTCCCTGTAAAAAAGTTCTCATTGATTTTTAAATATTTAAAGTATTGTGTTTGCCATCTAATCGTAATCTTATTATCAATATAAATTTTGCACTCAAACCCAGTTTGTGTAGTTTTTTTTCCAGAGTACTACGTCTGGGACTGCATCGAATGCTTTGGTTAGGTCGACGAAGAAAACATATAGTTTGCCTCGTTTCCTTCCTAACGATAATTGGATTAGTGTATTTAATGTGAATATATGGTCTTTGCATGAATAATTTTAATGATATCATTCTTGATTTCAAGGTCTAGATTGTTTTACTTCGATTCACTCAGTTGGTTTTTTATATTGTACTAGCCGAATGACCCGGGCAACGCCCGTGTTTTACCCGATTGAATGTTTTGATTCAAATACTATTTGTTACAATTATAAATTGTGGTCATGTGGCCTAGTGGTCATGGCATCTGCCCGGTAAGCGGAAGGTCGTGGGTTCGATTCCCATCCCTTGACACAACAGGAAAGGTTTGCCATGGTGGAGCATGGTCTCCGATCGGGACATCAGCCAGATTGGGAAAATACTTCCACTATTCACAGGGGCATCCAGAACTCGCACCAGAGGAAGTTCCTGGAGGCCATAGCATCAATGAAGGACCCTGCTAGTGTAAATAGATACGAAGAAATCCCCGAACCTTATTTTTTTTCTAATAATCGCAGTCAACTTAATTTGTTTCTTATTTTTATTTCCTTAAATTTTGTTTCAAAAACATTAGAAAATACTGCATTACAAAAAAGCCTTTAATTTTCAATATATTTTATTATATTATTATTATTTTTTTATCATTATCAGTAATTATTTTTGACCAATGACAAATTTGTTTCCATATGATGTACAATAAATTGTAAATTAAATTCACTGTGCAATAAATTGATAAAGAGGGAGCAATCTCTCGAAATATTTTAAGAAAAAAAAAAAGTTTTTTTTTTCTTTACAGATCCAGGTACGCCCTTTTATATAATTTGTTGAATATATTTCTTAGCTTTATTAAAGTAGGTTCTGTTAGTTCCTTTGATAGTTCGTTGGGTATATTATATTCCCTTCGAATTAAATGCCTTGCCATTTGCTATTTTTTATATCTCGGCAGTTATTTCCCCATCTAAAACTGGGTCTTTCCAACTGATCATCGAGTTTATATTGAAGTTAAATTCCTTATTTCCTTTATTTAATAAATATCTGTAAAATGAAATCCAATCCTCAGTATCAAAATCTTCTGGTATCGTAACTATTTCCCTGAGAGCTGACATAGCGATGGGTGAGCAAAGGATAAACAAGGAAGAGGGAACAGTTGAGGAGGACAACGAGATGAGGCAGTCACCAGCGTGACAACGAAAGGTCGGAATGTTCCCGAGCGGGAGCTTATAGTCTGGCATCAGTAGAAGAACTAACATTTCGTATGTTTATATTTTATTGAATAAATGCTTTGTGCCCTATATTTGTATTGGATTACTACCAATTGCTCCACCGACTATAGACTACAAAATAGTCAAGGGAAATTTTGGACAATTGCGGCCTTTCCTGCCAACCAATTTTCAGACCGTCTAGGGTTTTACCTTCTGGTGCATCGTTTGTTCATTTGAGCATGAAAAAAAAAAAGAACAAACCATTAAACCAGACTCTCTACAGAGGAATTTATCTCGTATGTTGGCCGGTTGCCCCACGTTCTCTCCAGATCAGAACACGTCAGCAATCTGAATAAAGACTGAAGCGCGAGGCGCATCAGTGAAAAGAACAATGAGAAAAATTCCTATAACTAAACATATACCTTTATATCAAAATTTATGAAACAAAATCCTTTATTTAATTTTTTTTGTTTTGGATTGTCTTGTTCTTTGATAGATTGTCTTTGTTTTGAATTGGAAGTTCACAAAAAAAATATTTTCCTTGAATATTCCGTCGCATTTGTGATTTTTTTATGTTTAAAGTTCATTTGAACTCTTCAAAAAATAATGTTATCATTTATATGTCTAAACTATATTCCAATGCATCTACCATATCCCTACTCAACTATCTCATAAAAAAGATCCATGCAAAAGAAATAACAACCGTAAAGAAAAGCAAAAATAACATGAAATAACAAACCAACAAAAAATAGCAATGTATAAAAATGCAGTTCGCCAATTGATAAAACAAAATTTACGGGGAGGCTAGTCCCTTCTCCAAACAGCCCTCAGGGTTACAGAATCCAATCACAGACCAAATCTTTCATCAGAAAATATTCCGTCAGATAACTCAGTTTGAGGACTTTTTACTTATTGGTCCCGCGATCAAAGGACTTTCTTTAGGACATTTTCTTTCCAACGGAATAAAAGTTATTTTTAAATGCGATCAATTGGATCTCTGAAATCTTTGTTTACAAAGTTTCTTGGGAATTAACTCAATAAAGACCGTATGTCTGATACTGTATCTACACTAACTATTACAACACAGGCAAGCTGGGTATATATTTACATATAGTATGATATATTAAAATAAAGGCATATTTAGGATCAAATATATTTATTGAAAATCAAAATTCGATATTTCGATGAGGCTGTCTTCTTCTAGAAAATCAAATTCCTTGTAAGCAAATTATACGCGTGATGTACGAGAAGGGTTGTTGGTATAACATCTGCTGGATTGTTATACAAGCTCCCAAACTCAACCTCAGCATAGAAAATTCTGGTCAACTGATTCAACTCAGCAATTAAAACAGGACGCGAGTAAAAGCACTCAGCACTAGTCCATACTAGTGAGCTGGACTCCCCGGGTAGTTGGTGCTCTGCGCTCACTGGGTTATAAATATCTCTCTTATACAAACAACCCTTTTCGTGCATCACGCGGATGATTTGCTTACAAGCAGTTTGATTTTCTAGAGGATAGGCGAACGGCTTCGTTGAAATATCGAATTTTAAATTTTAATAGATATTTTTGATTCAAAATATGCCTTCATTTTAATGTATTAAAAATGGATTACTCAATATTCAACAGTATGATATATACGTATTTTTTACGCTAAGAATTTTTAAAAGAAGAAATTTATGGCACACGCGCTGGGGGTATAATTTGTCACGCTAATACCAATATATTGAAGATTATACTGTGTGTGAATATTGATGTCAAATCTTAAATTAAATGCTCACACAACACACGGGTAACACACAGTAATTCCTATTTTATTACTACATTATAGAGAATTTCAAAAATCTCCAATATGGAATCATAAAAAAATAATTTAGTTAATTACAAGCAATTAATTGGTAAATTTAATGATTTAAATATTTTTACAATTCGTAAAAATGATCTCTTGTATCAATATTAAGGTATAAATATAAGGCTCTTAGGAATAATATTTCAAAATTTTATTTTTTAAGAGAGAAACTTATCTCTGAAAGCCGGATATTTTGACCATGATAATTTAATGTTTGTTTACATTTCCATAAATGTTTCATTATGAATTCAAACACAGAATATTACAATTCAAAAATAATATTAAAGATAAATATATTTTAAAGTATATCTACAGCGGCTTCTAGACACCTCACCTTCCTGAGATATGCCAATGCAGATAAAGTCTAAAATTGAAAACGTGAGCAGCTTTCAGATTTTTTCTCTCTCATATGAGATCCATATTTCCCATATTTAGGACGACCATCCCTATTGGTCATATCCGTCACTCGGTGAGGGACAATGTGTCACCATTATTCGGCAATTCTTCGATGTCTAACGTCGATCTTCAGCTCGGAAGTCATCGTCCTCTAATTACGACTTTGTTATTTGTCGAGAGAATGTGGAGTTCTGCTCTATTTGACTTTTATCAGTTTCATGAAGACGGTGATACTGAAAATCGAGTTCCTTATCTTCAGGTAGGACTGGTAAATGTTTTGTGAGTTTGAAAAAGAGGAATAACACAGGTAGAGGAATTATATAATCTATAATGTACTGCTAGTACAAGACCATTTTTCACCCATATCCAAAATGAGGATGATTAGAAAATAAATCTATAGAAAAATCATTCCCTGCGAGTTTTTAAATGTCCTTCTGATAAAAATCATCATGATACATAGATAAAATCGAATTTCCATATTCATAAGGAACAAAGTGCTTTTCGTGGTTTCTTGATTTCAATGAGATGCTCTGAGGCTCTTTTTTCCCTATATCATAAAAACTATTCCCAACCTAGATCCCTACTGACACCAGCTATTAAAGAATTGGAGCTGTTTTATAGTAGATCAATGGCGGAAGAGCGGCCAGTTGGTTATGCTTCCAAAACCTCATCTAAGGAGAAGAATAATTACTCAAAAACGGATATAGGCCATCAACAAAAAGACCGTAAATTTTTGTTCGTTAATTCACCATTGTTACTTATAATAAAACTTTGTTCAGGTTATCTCACCTGAAAGCCCCGACAGGAAATCTAGCGAGAAAGGCCTTAAAACTACAAGAATACGAAGTTCAAGTGAGCGGAAAACCAAGATACCGGCGGTCTTACTCGAAAACCCCTCCGATGATCTACCCCTACAATAACTGCTCTGAATTACTTCGCGGATATGAACAAAGATCAAAAATAATAAAATGAGATACGATATGAATAAAAAAAGGAAGTTTTGTTGGTGGTTATCCCCAGGATGAAGTAGGCCTTCTCCTACTGTTCCAGCAATCGCCAGCGACAGGTCAGAGCCAGAATCTCGAAGATAAGGAGACCTATAAACATGGTAGAGTTGGGTTCTGATGCCCAAGAGATTCAGGCCACTGCACAGGACGAGCCAATAGACAATCCGTGAGCAGCAGCTTGATGGCAGGGTTCCCCGAACGAACCGCGTCAGGCTGGCCTGCATTTTAGTGATTGTACCGTCGCCCGGCAAGTGGCCGTCCAGATAGTGGAGCACCGACGCCAACCAAGTTTTTGCTCATGCTCTTCCGACTAGGAAAGGAGCCACGGATGTAGAGAACCTGGAGATTGCCCTCTGCAAGATAACCAGATGGAAATTTCCTGGACTGATGTTCCATGGCCTGATGAGATCTCGTAGCCTAGCACCGTGATGAATGATCTTCTCCATAAGGCCTTCCAGCTGCCGCCACACAGTTACTTGCTCTTGGAATGTTAAAGCTTACTCTTGACGCGCGCCGGAATCGTCGAAAATGATCTTCAAATTTTTGAAATCCCAATCCTTCTTTCTTCTTACAGATCAACAGGGGCATTTTATCTGTGTACACCGAAGGTTTTCTTCTTTACATAACTTTCTCCAGTTGACGCATCACTGGAGCGGTAAAGATGGAGAAAAGAGAGGCGTTGGTGGCGTATCCCTGTCGAAGCCCTATGCGCAGTTCAAACAACTGAGTGTGTTAGCCGTCTTCTTTAACAGTCGCGTCGGCCCCCGCGTAGAATAACTGGAACCATTCCATGAAAAGCAGGGGCAGGCCGATAGAGAGACACTGGAAGGCCAGGAAATTCCAGTCTACGTGGTCAATGGATAACTGCAGGTCAGTGGATATTACAGCCTGCAGTAACTGGTTCATGAAAATCAGAACCACCTCACCAGAATCGTAGGTGATACTCCAGTAAGATGATCTCTCCTGAATATGTAGGTCTGATATTGCGGCAGGGTGGCTGGCATGTGAAGAGGCAGACGAGCCATCAGGTTAGTGTCCTTCATTTCTCTCAGTAAATCCCTCCTGGAATACAGCGATGTTCTACGGGTTGCAGGTAGAGCTGTCGAAAGTAGAGAATTATCTGAGCGTAAAAAACGGTCGTGAGTCCCAAGAAATTTGTTCATAGGTCGCAAGTCGTGCCCAAGCTCAGAGAGTGATGGGGAGTTTACCTACACGGTCTGTGCCTCAAGATTAGAACGCCGAAACTGCCTATTCCTGATAACGTGATATTAGTCATCAAGCAGACCCGTTTCGTTTTCCCCTCTATACTCTTTTATAGATCTACAGGTAGAGATGTCTCCGATCACTTCAGCGTTGCTTCATGAAGAAGCGCCTTTCCTTTCAACTCTTGACACTAATCGAAGAAGCACTGAGACTAATGGCACAGATTGTCAAGGGCTATTCCTACATTGAAAAATAACTACACAGTTGTCTGAGAAGTGGTACTTGAGGGTCCATTAACGGTTGATGCGTCCAGAGATACTTGTTGGAATTAGGAATCCATCCAGATATCTACCCGGAGTCCGTAGCTGGTAACTCTCGTAGACAGGCGCACAGTATCGAATATGATGGAGATGTCAACGGTTGCAGTGTTGGGTCCAGAAGATCCGCGAAGGCTTCCATTGAGACAGACACGATGTCGTTCAAGGAACCTTCGGAGATGTTGAAATCACCGAGGATTCTTGTATCCTCCCTATTGTATTATTCTGCGATGAAATGCAGCTGAAGATGCTGTTCTTTAGGAGTGTAGATGAGGTAATAGTAGACCTCGCGATCTAGTGGTTGATGATGGCGAACTTGCCCGGCCATAGGGTCCTGTGCCCGATGACGGCGAGGCCGGAACCCCTGGGAGTCGACGCTAGCACGTAGACAGACTCTAGTCTAGACAGAAGTCCCTAGAGTCAGATCGCTTGTTCGTGGACGAACGCGATATCAACTGCGCGATGCTTTGAAGGCAGCACATCTCTACATCCTCTTGCTGAGAAATCAGACACCACGCACGCGGTGTTCGAAAAAAAAAGCGTTTTAAACATGAACTATTTCCGCTTAAAATTTTACTACAATTGATAATTAGATGTAATTTATCATTTTAAATTTAGTATATAATCCTATTAGTTTCAAACTTTTAAATTTACTATTAATGTTAATTCATATAGAGGTTTTAAAAAGCTTTAGTATATTCTTCTCTCTAGCATTATAGAGGATAATAAGCCATTGTACGATGACACCACTTGATCTTTAATTACCAAGAAACTTCAAGAAGCCAACAAATTGCGAGGATATTTTTGCATATATATCAAATGTTTAGGAATTTTTATCTGGGTCAATAATTCTGTTCTTTCTCATTATTAGAAATTAAAAAAAAAATCATTGTTAAAAATAAACAATTAATTCATTATTGCAGGATTGCGGTTTTAACAAATTACAAAAGTCATATAACGCCTCAACTCTTTTTATTTATCTGACCAAAGGAAGCTTTCGGGCAAGCCTTTCTTCAACTAACTAAGACGTGTAAACAAGGAAACGGAGAGATATTATATAGTATTTTTAAAAGAGGAATCTATGTAAATATGGTACATAAAATATTAATAATAAAAAAATAATTTACATAATTGAATAAATTTGAATCATCTATGAGCGCAGGTTAATAAATTTAGAGTTAATAGATTATTCTCTAAACATACTGTATAATCTCTCTCTACATTGCCTTGTTCGTATGTAGAAGTTAGCTGAAGAAGGATTTGCCCGAAAGCTTCCTTTGATCAGATGAATAGAGTTGAGGTGTAATATGATTTTTGTATTTTTTAAACAATTGATATAAAATTGACGATCAAACAAAAACCTAAAGAAACGATCAAGCAATATAAACCCATTGTAAATGTTTGATAATCATATTTAAGAAAGGGTGTTTGCACGAGATTTGTGACAAAATCTGTGAACGGGCCTCGGAGAAAGGTCGCAGACGACACACAAGAGGTCGCCATCCAATTAAGAGCAGCCGATGATCGGGTCAATCAATGTCAGCTGCCCGTGACACCGGACAACATTTGGTCAAATCCCAATTTTTCTCCACTCTATGAGTTTTCGCCTCTTTAAAAAATTATTTCTTTTAGTTCTAGTTGTTCTTTTGGTATCAAGACTGTGCGATATTATATTTGATAAGAATTACATTTAAGTTTTGAATCTGTACAAAATCTCTATATATACGTTAAACACTTTTAAGTGAAATCTAAAATATATTTCTAATATATAATACGTTCTAGAAATAATTTTTTCCTTGCCTTTAGAACTTGAGAATTCTAAAATAAAACATCAAATACAGAATAAATGTTTCCTTTTATATAGACACAATAATTTATTTATAGCTGTGGTGTTTTGCATAACAATAGTTATGTTTTAGATAAATTGTCGAGATATGCAAATAAGGTTTTGCATAGTGTTTGTTTGTTTGTATGTTAATTATTTTTATGTATATATATGTATCATTAAATTGTGAATATTCAGTCATATTAGTGTTATGAAGCAATAAAGGTTTTATCTCTAACTTAGTGGATCTCGGTGACCTGGAGTAGTTGTAGAGACACAACATTGGCGACGAAGGTAAAGTGAGTGAACAATGATGAACATTGAACAATTCAACCCAAACAATAGAAATGAACGTAATGGGAAGAGCTGTTAAGGTGAGACGGAGGAATGAGAAGATTTTTAAATGTTTCCGCTGTGGATACACAAATCACAGAGAAGAGCAATGTTTCTTTAAAGATAAAAGATGTTTTAAATGCCAGAAGTTAGGGCATATATCTAGGGTCTGTAAGAACGGGAACTGGAGGAGCGATCGTAATAATTGCTCGATAGATGAGGAGGCAGAGGCAACTAATGGCCTTTTTAATATAAATCAAGTGAAGGACACAAGTAACATGCGGAATTATATGGTAAAAGTACGGACTAGCGGTCGAGATATGAATATGCTCATTGACTCAGGAACAGGGAAAAATATTATTTCTGAGAAGACGTATATAGAAACTTGGGTGAAGTCAGAAAGGCCTAGAATAGAGAAGGATTCTACCAAGTTGGTGCAATGGAACAGACAGAGGTTATCCATTCTGGGTAAAATAAAAGCCGACGTAAAAGTGAACAAAAGAAGTATCACAATGGAATTGCTTGTGATCGAAGGTCCGGGCCCAAATCTGATTGGAAGGGAGGCGTTTGACCAGATTGGAATTGGTCTTGAATGGATAAATTATGGAGACAGTGTATGTCAAATCAATGAGGTAATTATGGAAAACGGAGAGACAGCAAAAAGACACCAGGACCAATTGATGAGAAGAGTCAAGGAAGAAGTATCGGAGGATGTGGAGAAGAAGGAGGAGTGTAACACCGAAAGAAGGGGGGAACAAATGAATGACCCAAACGAATCACCGGAAAGGCTGGAGGAAACACCTGGGCCAAGTAGACCAATAAGAAACCGGAGACTCCCCGAATACTTAAAAGATTGTGTAACAAATTGGGGGTGAGAAGATGTGGTGTTTTGCATAACAATAGTTATGTTTTAGATAAATTGTCGAGATATGCAAATAAGGTTTTGCATAGTGTTTGTTTGTTTGTATGTTAATTATTTTTATGTATATATATGTATCATTAAATTGTAAATATTCAGTCATATTAGTGTTATGAAGCAATAAAGGTTTTATCTCTAACTTAGTGGATATCGGTGACCTGGAGTAGTTGTAGAGACACAACAATAGCAAACGCTTCTTTTTGTTCTGAAACAATTTTCTACTGTTCTTATAGCACATTCTAAATTTGCATATTTATAGCTTTGATATGAATTTTATATAGGAATAGGAATTAATTAACTAATTGTGCACTGTGTCAGTAATTTGAATAAAAAACAAATAAGTTTTGATGCACAATAATCAGTTTCTGATATACGTGTATGAGCCAGCTGAAAGAGTTTAACTTTCAGAGTTTAAACGTAAGAAGTCCTTATCTTGAACAAATTATAGTAATATATAAATACCATATTTAGCGATTTAATTTTGATTTTTTAGAAATAGTATTATTTATATCATTCTCTATTATATTTATTCTTTATCTTTACATTTTAAGGTGAGAGATAATGTTGCCTTTAAATATTGTTGCCTCACTGCTAATTGTTCGTGCCTCAACATAACAATATTGTATTTCAAACAGCAAAGTAACATTCTTAAATGGCCTTGAATACCCGTTACATATTTTTTCAAGATGTCTCAAAGACCAGGTTTATTGGTCGTTGAGGTACAGCTTATACCATGCTGATAGGGACAGCATTCTGAAACGCGTACGTGGTTAACTTTTCTTGATTATTCAAGAAAGGGTATAGAGCCAATTCTGGAATAATAAAAAAATATCAACGATTAGTGTAATTTATTTCGATAGATGGCGCATTCCATTCTCAAATCTAGGTTGCACAATCAGGAGATACCTTTTTCTTAATTTATCTACCTGGCCCCAGTACACAATTTCAATTCAAATCACAAAGATACATCCATTAAACAAGGTTATAAGTAAATTTGAACCAAATTACACCTTTATTTTTCAAATGATGCTGGGTGTAACACTCTGTAATTCCACTGAGGTACTTTATTTTCCAATAGTTTTGAGATATTCAGCAACACACAAAATTTTCCCGAATGGGTAGTATCTTAAAAAATCCTTCTTCCACTCTCCATCTTCAGAAACTTATTAAGATTCAACACCCGGATGAGGCACCACAAACACGGTAAGAGATTCTCCCTCGTTTATTCTTACAATTTGGTTTTTAATAATCTCTTAAATTCTGTTTCAAACACAAAATTCAATAATAAACAATAAGAATATACAAATAATTTAGAATTTGAATGTGTAAAATAAGTTGGAAAAATATCTAAACCTCTATAGTAAAAACTCTATGAGTTTGGTGATTGGAGACTTGTTGAAGTGGAAAATTACTTCAAACTCTCACTCCACGAAGCGTATACATATCCTAAAGAACGTTCATCACAATATACCTAAATGAGTTTCTATTTCGGAATTCGTACATTTATTGGATTAAATAGATAAAAGTAGAGAGAGAGAGATGTGATATAAAATACGAAAATAATATTTGATTAACAAAGCATAAATACAAATGAATGCTTCCGAAAAACATTTAGGAAAGAAAACTTCAAATCAAAGTAATAAATTTAGGTTCTCTCTAAAAAAAAGAGCTTTCGTTAGATTATTTTCGTGCACTTCGATTTGAAGCATTGAACTCAATTTTTGCATATGTGATATGGAAAATTGGAGACAAACATTTCCTTAATCGTTATTGTTCGGCTTTTGACAAAATTTCTTCTGGTACGAATTTCTATTGATTTAACAAGCTCAATAGATCTTACAGTTTGGTATAATTCCTTTCGTGTGAGTGACTTTTCCTATCTATGATGTTCACGTACTTTTGTATGGTATTGAATACATAAAGTCTACCTTTTAGAATGAAGTAAACGCAGTTCAACTTTATAATAATATTACAGTTCAATATTTTATATATTTCTGAATATATATAACTCTCGGTAACCTGGGATAAAATTAGTTTCTGGTGTCAAAATTTGATTAGGTTCTTTTTTTTTCAAACACATTTGCTATTTTTGTTTTAACAAGGCTGAATGAAGTATCCAGACAATTTTTGGTATTTTGGTTTAATAAGGCTGAGTGAAGTTCAAAATAACCTATTTTTATAAGGCTGAATGAAGTCTTAATGAATCGTTCTGTTTGTGTTGACGAGGTTGAGTAGAAAATTCAAATAAGTTTAGTATTTTGGCTTTGAAAATTCATAGTAAGTTTTAAAGCAAGTTTGGTATATCGGTATTATGTATGGTGTAGAATAATGTTCTATTTGACTTTCTATTTACAATATTTCTCTCGCCAATAGAATCACAAAATAAGAAAAAACCTCATAAACCTCTATAGTAGAGATAACAATTTTATAAAATTTAAAAATGTTTTATTTTTCCATTGCGTAAACTTTCTGATTTCTCAAAGCATCAGGACAACACATACGAATCGGAATTTCTTTCATGCTTTAAAGTTTTATAACAATCCATTTTGAAATAAATACAACTCCGTAAAACATTATATATATGATAACTAGCAATAGAGTGTATTAAGTAATAAAATGTTTGGTAGTAACGAAGGACTAGATCACAAGTTTGACGAGTACCAATTATAAAAGAGTTTAGATGTATTCTATATGTATATCATAATGTCTTTTCTATCTAGAGAAAAAAACTTTAAATCGGATAAACAAAAAAAAATAAAACTGAAAGAAATTTGTCCCAGAATGAGAAATTGCAACCAACAGACAAAAACAAATGTAGTCAGAGAAAATTTCCATGGGGCACAATCGATGTAGCCAGATGTTGATTATAACAATTGTTTGCCATTAATCTTCATTATGCCACAGAGTAGATCTCGACATTTCTTTAATGATACCTCTAACTTCTCTCTTTTGTTTCATAAACCTTTATTACAACTACGACGTGGAACAACGGTTTGTAGAATGCAGACATTGCTTTCGATTCATAGGGTTGGAAACCTTTCCATAAAATATTTAGTAATTAACATGAATCACAGTAAATATACATAGAGAGTGAAATATTCCCTTTTTACATTCGAAAATGAATTAAAAAGATACATTTTGTGCACCATCACAAGCAGAGAACACCCAGATTGCAACCAAAAATATGCCTCCAACATCAGCTTTGGCTAATTCAGACAAAAGGCCAAATATTAGAAGCAATATTTCGTTCTATGAACCTCAATGCCAGTTTTTGTCAAAAATGTACTTCAGGAGTTCAACAGAAAATGTGATGATACAGGAGCTTTGCTTTTCGACATAATCAAGTTTTTGACGAAGTCTGATACATAATTATCAAAAGTCAACTTATAAAGGATTTGATCCACCTGATCGAAGCCTATCTTGGAAGGAGGAAGTTTAGACTCTGGTGGAAAACTGAACTTTGGTCGTCCAAACCGATAACAGCTGGAGTCCTCCAAGTTTAAGGCTTTGTGGTCCCTAACTCTTCAACCTAAGAACAATGTCTAATACAAATGTCTAGCCAACTTTACGCAAATGGTACTGTAGTATAAGTAAATCTAAGAGCGTCTCGAATTCAATGAAAAAAAATCCAAAAATACATAAGCAGTTATATTCAAGAAAAACAAAGTCAAGAAATTCAATATTCTAACAACTAGCTTGATAAGAATATCGACCACCATGTTGAATGGAGTAACAATACCAAATAACAAGAAGTTATCTTTTATTAACGTCTCACCCCCAAGGATCATATCAAAGCACAAATAAAGAAATCAACTCGTGTTAAGATAAAGTAATCATATTTTATTGGAAGAAGTATCTCACAGACACTCAAGAGTAAATTGAGGGCGCATCTAGCTTTGATAAAGCCTGTACTTACATATGCTTGTCTCAGCTGGACTACGGCAGCGCAATCAAACATACAACGTTTATTGACATTTGAAGTCAATGTCTTGTGACAGGTCAATATCTTTTTGGAACATTATTTGAGTCGCCTATCAAGATATTTCGATAAACATATACTATATTAAATTAAAAAGGCATATTTTGGATCAAAAAATCATTTATTTTACCAATATTTCAGTTGGCTGAACGCCAACCTTTATCAAAGTGTTATAACATTTTAAAGTGTGTCAACAACAAACTCAGCGCCACATAACGTCAACAGCATTAAGTTTAAAAAAAAAAGTTATATTCAATGGGGAGAAAAAATTTTGATATATATATTTATATTATGGACAAACTATTTTTTTTGTAAAAAATAGGTGTGAATTTTTTGAAAATTAACAATAACGCCTATTTTTATATTTTAAAATTATTTGTACTATGTGTAAAAAGATTTTTCGTATAAAAATAATAAATAAAAAAACAAAATATAAATAAAAGAATGTTAAACTAAAATTTTTACTGAAACCACAAAGCGTAGAAAAGGTTTGAAAAGTTGGTTAAAATAAAATTTTGAAAATATTTAAATGTAAAATTGTGAAATTCGAAATAAAATATAAGTGAAAATGGGAAAACATTTTTAAAAAATGATATCACACAAATAAAACATTTAAGACATTGAACTATTAATATATATAATAATATAATACACATATATAAAATAAGCGTGTGATTGTATTTGAAATAAACTTAAACGATGTTACATAAATTTAAAGAAAGATATATAAAAGGAAAAATACGTTTTGAGCATTAATATATTTTTACGTGCTTCTAAATGTTTACCTCTCCCTATAAAATTAATTAAAATATAGACCTAAGATATTGGGAATTTGAAGTGAAAAAATTAAAAATTAAATTGTAAATATTTTATGACGATCTAAATTGCGAATATATCTCTGGTAGTTTAATTTTCCTATTAATACTGTCTTTGTCTTCTGCGGAGGTCCAACTTTCCAAAAATAATCGGCAATGTTTTTCATTTATGTTCTGGTATAAAATATCTGTTTTATCAAAGTCCGGTGTGTGGTTGTTTTTCAAAGCGTGGTCTACAAGGAGTGATAATGGAGTAAAATTTCTTAAACTAGATTTATGTTGATTGATTCGATCTTTTAGAGGCTTGCTTGTTTCTCCTATGTATTTGGCGGGGCAATCATTACATGGTATTTTGTAAATTACATTGTTTTTGTTTTCTAATATGCTAATTTGTTTGGTGTCTGGGTGGCGAAGGAATTTTTTTCAAATTGAATGAAGATTTATATGTAGCAATTACGAGGGCCATTAGCCCGAAACCATGGTCTCTAGGTGGACGCTTATCAGTTTGCCAAAGTTGGTGTTGTGGCTATGTCACCGACCCGATGCCGCTAGTTGCGGCGACGGTCAATAGATGGCGTCAGATTATGACGTTTATTTTGACGGGAGAGGCGACCATTGCTTCCATATATATATATTTATAACAACTCTCTTCTCATACCCTTATATATGTAAATTTTGGTTTCTTTTTTGTACGGCGAATCATTACAAGGCGGAATGCCTTAATAAAACCTTTGTTGTTGTTGGTTGTTTTTATTAAGAGAATGATTATAATAATATTGAAGAATCATATTTGATCGGTAGAAACAATATTTTTTCAGCTTAACATTCACTCGAGAAGCATATATAAATAAGGTAGGTTCAAAGAATACCTTCACTCTTTTCCATTATATATTCTAAAAATATATAAAATTCGCGAGTTGATATGTAAAATAGATGTAATAGATGAATAGGTGTGATATATTAACTTATAGTTAGGATATAAAAATGGTAGTTAGACATGGATGGAATTAGATTCCAAAATTGGAATATAGCCAATTAAAGGACTGATTTCTTCATGTTTGTTAATAATTCATTCTTATCATATTTCTGTGAAAATTAGACACTTCGGCCAGTTAGAGTTTTTTCTTTCTCAACCATTCAACTAAATATTTTGTCTTCGTCAGGAGAAATAAATAAAACTAAAGCATTTGTCAAGACGTTAAAAATTGTTCTGAGGTTGTAAGGGCGTCCTCACGCCATTCTTATAATAATCCAGCCGAATGACTAGTGCAATGTCCGTGAATGTAACTTGAGTGCATATGTATATTACAAGGTTGTCCCAAAAGTTCGTAAATACTTGCAAAAAATTGAAATACCAATTTTATTCGCCATAATATTATTCGCCTTTATGTATAATGTCTTTGTATTATGTATAATGTAATTGTATTATGTATTATTATATACATTATGTATTCGCCAAGTAATAATAAAACATTGTTTTAAAAAAAACACAAAATTTTAGGACAACCTAATATAAATTTTACTTTTTAAATCAAATAATGTTTTACCATTATATATTATAACCGGCTTCGCGTTCGGATTCTCCCTGAGTGATTGTTTGCCTAACGAAGAATGTTTTAACAAATATTATTTATTATGATTGTATTTTATTATCACTCATAAAATAATTTGAAAAAAAAAATCGAAAAAATGAGACTCAATATGATGATAATAACCGTTAAAGCAAATTTGGCTTGGAAAATATTCACAAGATGAGAAACTGAGCGAAGTTAAGTCAATTAAAATGAACATGTATATTTATATTTTCAAAATATTTTAAATTATTTATTTAATGTCTAATTTCAGTCTTTGAATATCCTATATACAAGATGGCCCATAATTCCCTAAAACCTTTGTTTCTATATTAAAAATTGAAAGATAAACTAGAATAAAACGACAACTATTTTATTTTAGTTTGTCTTTCAATTTTCTATAAAAAATAAAAGGGTTCGCGACTTATGGGCCACCCTGTATATGTTAGCCTACGAGTTATATACTCGTATATATTCAGTTACCTATCTACCTACACATGTAAAAAAACTCCAAAATTGTTTATTCGGTAGTTTTGGTAGAGAAAAGTAAAAAATAATTTATTTAAGTTGACAAAAATAGATTCAGTAGGGAATGGATGTCTGCCCCGAAAATATTGTTTTAAAAAATGTTGTTAGGCAAACCTTAACTCGGGTAAAACTGGGCGAAGCCGGGTACATATGCTAGTAAATATATTTTGAAGGAAATTTTTTTTTCATTCATAATTTAGATTTTTGGGAAAAAAGTTTAATTTATTTGTGAGTTTTGAATTATCTTTAACCTAAAATATTATTCTACTTTATATATATTAATAAAACTTTAACAATATTTTCTAAATTTTCAAAAAAATGTTTAAGGTTACCAAGCTCCCTCCCAACAATGACATTTATTTCAATGCTTAGCTTAACTGGTGGAAGAGTATTTTGTGGAGAGTGACTTGAATAGAATTAAATTGATTTCTGATATCAACCTGACATGGAATATGATTTCGATTACAAACCTTATATAGATTCAAAATATGATTTGGTCAATAACGCACTGGAAATGGATCGAATATATGAATTGATCAAACACGCACTGGATATGTAATCTATCTATGAATTGATCAAACACACACTGGATATGAAATCATTATATGAATTGATCAAAAGAACAATGGAATTGGATTCAATATATGAATTGATCAAACTCACACTGGATATGGAATCGATCTATGAATTGATCAAACTCACACTGGATATGAAATCAATCTATGAATTGATCAGGATACACTGGATATGAAATAAATATATGAATTGATCAAACTCACACTGGATATGGAATCGATCTATGAATTGATCAAACGCACACTGGATATGGAATAAATCTATGAATTAATCAAACTCACACTGGATATAGAATCAATCTATGAATTGATCAAACTCACACTGGATATGGAATCGATCCATGAATTGATCAAACTCATACAGGATATGGAATCAATCTATGAATTGATCAAACTCACACTGGATATGGAATCGATCTATGAATTGATCAAACTCACACTGGATATGGAATCGATCTATGAATTGATCAAACCCACACTGAATATGGAATCGATCTATGAATTGATCAAACACACACTGGATATGGAATCGATCTATGAATTGATCAAAAACACACTGGATATGGAATCGATCTATGAATTGATCAAACACACACTGGATATGAAATCAATCTATGAATTAATTAAACGCACACTGGATATGGAATCGATCTATGAATTGATAAAGAACACTTTGGATATGAAATCAATTTATGAATTGATTGAACGCACACTGGATATGAAATCAATCTATGAATTGATCAAACGCACAATGGAAATAGATCGAATATATGAATTGATCAAAATCACACTGGATATGTAATCAATCTATGAATTGATCAAACACACACTGGATATGGAATCGATCCATGAATTGATCAAACTCATACAGGATATGGAATCAATCTATGAATTGATCAAACTCACACTGGATATGGAATCGATCTATGAATTGATCAAACTCACACTGGATATGGAATCGATCTATGAATTGATCAAACTCACACTGGATATGGAATCGATCTATGGATTGATCAAACACACACTCGATATGAAATCAATCTATGAATTGATCAAAAACACACTGGATATGAAATCAATCTATGAATTGATCAAAAACACACTGGATATGAAATCAATCTATGAATTAATTAAACGCACACTGGATATGGAATCGATCTATGAATTGATAAAGAACACTTTGGATATGAAATCAATTTATGAATTGATTGAACGCACACTGGATATGAAATCAATCTATGAATTGATCAAACGCACAATGGAAATAGATCGAATATATGAATTGATCAAAATCACACTGGATATGTAATCAATCTATGAATTGATCAAACACACACTGGATATGAAATCAATCTATGAATTGATCAAACTCACACTGGCTATGAAATCAATCTATGAATTGATAAAACGCACACTGGATATGAAATCAATCTATGAATTGATCAAACTCGGGCACACTGGATATATGTATATATATACATACAATTAATCTATGAATTGATCAAACTTACACTGGATATGAAATCAATCTATGAATTGATCAAACTCACACTGGATATGAAATCAATCTATGAATTGATAAAACGCACACTGGATATGAAATCAATCTATGAATTGATCAAACTCGGGCACACTGGATATATGTATATATATACATAGAATTAATCTATGAATTGATCAAACACGACCTGAAAATGAATTCATTATATCAATTGTTCAAACTAACACTGGATGTGAAATCAATCTATGAATTGATCAAACATGGGCACACTGGAAATGGAATCAATCTTTGAACACCCGCACTGGATCTGAAAACAATCTATGAAAATATCAAAAGCACACATTGTATATGGAATTTTTCTTTGAATCGATCAAATATAAGGTGGATATATTGAATTGATATTTGAAATGATAAAACCACACTCTAAATATTTATTCAATCTATGAATTGAACAAACGCACCCTGGATATGAAAACGATTTTTGAATTGATCAAATGTACAGTGATTATATGGAATCACTCACGAATCTAACAAAAGATTCTGATAAATTATCAAATCGCTCCAAGATAAAGAGAAATACATCTGGCACAATTGATTATATGACCAACCTAATATGGAACTAAACTATTTCTAGATCAATTTCAATCAAATAATGAACCATTCGTAAACAGAATATAAAATAATATTTTGATTAAATAATCAAGAAAAAAGAAAATTGATTTATTATTTATAAACCGAATACTTGAACTAATGTATCTAATCTCTATATACCGATTTGTTTCTATTAATTGTACAGGGTTTACTGTATTGAATCAATTTGCCAGTTGTTTGACCAAGAATCTAATACTAAACATATCACAAAAGAAATCAAACTGTTGATTGATCCATATGCAAGAATATAACGAACCTGCTTATTGATGAATCAATATTGCAAACAAAGATAACACCATTCAAGAACCAAATAGGTATCTAAGCAATAATACCTCAATTGATTAGGTTCTCACGGTGCCAGTTAGGTAAGTTTATATATTTTTCTCATAAATTAGATCATATATACAACATCAACAACAGCTTTATATAGGGCATTTCCGTCCTGTACATCATTTTTCATGGAGAAAAATAAAAAAGAAACATAAACAAATGGGAGAAGGGAAATGAAAAGGAAATCAAAGTATTAAAAATAACTATGGAATGAAAATTTTCTGTAATTTTTGTTCTTAGAGATTACCTTGTTCTCTAACGCTTTATGAAAGTTAAACAATTCTATCGCTATATATTTTTTCTCGGACATTATTCTGATTAGCTGAACTGGGTTCACGTTGACTTGGATAATATTCTTTAAGATCTTATTCCGTTCCTCGTTAACAATTGTACATTCAGAGATGTAGTGGGTCATTTCTTCTATGCTTTCAATTTTGCAGAATTTACAAATTACATCTTCTTTTGAATTATTTAAATATGACTTTCTCTTAGTAAAGTCGAAGTGATTCTTATTGGGTAATGTAACCTTTTATTTAGAAATACAATAAAGCAATCAAGTTGGTTTATAACTCTAGTACAAAAGGCAATGGGGGTGATAATGAATGAGACGCAACACCAGTTTCTGCAAATTGATACAAAAAGCTAACCAGTATATACCAAGGTTCCGGGATTTGGCCCTAATCATTATACAGGTAGGTCTTAAATTTAATAACATCGATTTCATAACCAAATATTTAACCTTTCTACCAACTAGCTTAAACATCTTTTTGAACAATTCGACCGATTCCATAACATCGTACGGTGAAGTGAAATCGAAGCCGCTCCTGTACTGATGAGGGTCAAAGCCCGAAACTAAGGTGTACAGGTTGGCTTTGGTCCGAAATTGTAAAAACTGGAGTTTTGACAATTAAAAAATATTTATTGTCATCTTAGACAATATTACATTTCCAAGGGAATGAGAGAGAAAGAAGAAAAGAATATATATATGAAAAAATGAAATTTGATACATGTATGATACATATTTTACAAGGGGGGTGATAGAAGAAAACCTCGACGCTGGAGGGTCCTGGACCAGGCGATGAGCGGGTCCTCCACCGCTTCTCCGAGCCCAACCTAGACAAAGTAGCGATAGATTCGCAACTTTGCCGACGCCAGGATGGAAAGGGCGTCGTCCTCAAGGCCGGACCCGCCGAAGATCCAAGCCTGCAGGTCAGGGGGCCGCCCTATGATGTTGAAGGCCTCTCTGATAAGAGGCCTGATGGAACGGCAGCACCAGTAACGGTGGCCGAGGGAGCGGTCGATGGACCCGCAGGCAGGACAGGAGGGGCCGACCGAGGCAGGATGGGCCGGATGGGGCAGGGCGTGGAGGGCCAACTTGAGGGCCGAGTAGGAGCAGCGCCGCAGCGAGGCTCAGTCGATCCTGGATGGTGGATTGATGGTGGGCGTCCATCTCGCCAGGAATCTGGAGATGGGCGTGGCGGCGAGGCGCGGACGATCCAGGGCCCGTCGAGCTGAGCGGGTCGTGAGGCCGTTGAGGAACGGCGTAGCCGTCCCCCGCAGCACCACGGCCGCAGCTAAGGAGCTAGATGAGGGCGTAGACTCCGCCCCGAAGCCCACGGCGTTCTCGGAGGTCAGCCTCCGGCAGAAGGCGCCCGGCCCGCGGCGTCAGCCAGGGCCGAGCGCGTTGGGCGGGCGATGAGATTTTCCTCCACGATGAGATCCCGGACTCGGGTTCCACGCCAGCAGGCGGGGGCCAGGAGGTCGGGAGGGCGGAGGAACCGGCAGCCGCCGATGATGGGGAGGTCCAGCAGTTGAGCCGTGGGGAGCGCCCGGTGGTTGAGGCTCAGGATGTTGGAGGCCTCCTCCCAGAGCTTCAGCAGCCGTAGACGGCGGGGCTGGAGACGGGTGCCGTCCGGTGGAGGGTGGATCCAGGCCTCACCGCTTTCTACCAGCCAGCTGAAAGCATTTTTGCCTCCGCGGAGCGCGACCTGCACCCCCTTGAGGCAGGCGAGCTGGAGCTGGGTCGCGAGGTCGTGGAGGCCGAGGCCTCCGATGGTGACCGGCCTCGCCATGACGTTGGCGGGAAGCCACGCCGTGTGGTCTGGCCCCCAGACGAACCTCGCCAGTCGGGCCTGCAGCTTGACGATGGTCGGGGGTGATGGGAGATATCCATGCAGGTGGTGCTGGATCGTGGACCCCACCAGCGTGTTCGCCGCTCTTGCTCGTCCGACGAGGAAGAGGCCGCGGGTGAAGGGCGTCCATCTGCGGCACGCAGTCTCCAGGAGGGCCAGGAGATGCTGCTCCCGGTGGGCGACGGCGCTCCTGGGGGCGATGTCGAGCCCGAGGATCCTGATGGAGGTGGTCGACCAGGAGGCGCCGAGAGGGGAGTCGCCGCGGTTGCGCCAGGCGCCGCACCAGAGGCCAGCGCTCTTCCGGAGGTTCACGCCAACCCCGGAGGCCTGCTTGTACTCCTCGAAGACGGTCGCCACCCGTTCGAAGTCTCCGTCGCGATGGAATAGGAGGACGATGTCGTCGGCGTAGGCGATGACATTGCCCACGCCGAGGGTCAACTCCAGGCGACGTAGCAGCGGCCCCGTGGCGATGCTGAAGAGTGCGGCACTCACGGCGCAACCCTGTCTTAGGCCGTTGAGGAGGGGGAAGGCGGCGGTGTAGAATCCTCCGGCCCGGATGGTGGCGTCCGCCCCGGCGTATAGGATGTTAATCCAGGCCCTGAAGGCCGGAGGGAGGCGGAGGGACGTCAGCAGGGACTCCAGGAAGCCGCGGTCTAGTGAGTCAAAGGCGGACTCCAGGTCTACGCCCATGACGGCCAGCGGCGAGCCTAGGGCGGTGGCCTCCTCGACGGCGTCCGTCACCATGGCGATGTTCCATGACGGGGACCTCCCGGGGACGGCGTAGGTCTGGCATTCCGGCACAAGGGTCCGCAGGAGGGGCTTGAGGCGCCGGTGAAGGATGGCGGCCAGGACCCTGTAGTCGGCCGAGGGCAGCGCGACGGGCCTGTAGCCATCAAGGCCGCGACCTCCGCGGGCCTTGGGCACGAGGCAGATGGAGCTGCGCCGCGTCGACGGAGGCAGGGCACCGCGGAGCCGTGATGCCGCGAACACCCGGGCCAGAGCTTCCGCGAAGAAGTCCTCGCTGAAGGCGACGAGGAGCTCGCACGGCAAGCCATCCCAGCCGGGGGCCTTTCCGCGAAGGAGGTGCTCGATAGCGTTGGCGATCTCGCTGGGGCTGATGTCCGGCCGGTGGAGCGGGTCCTCCTCACTCAGCTCTCGGGTGGTGGTGGGCGCACTGCTGGCGATGAAGGCAGCTCCCGCAACTGGATCGCTGGTGGGACGGGCGAAGCGGGGCTGGAAGGTCGCGAACGCCCTCCGCCGAAGCTCGGGGCCCTCGATGATGTTATCCTGCTCGTCCCTGATGACGCTGACCGGGCGTCGGAGGCGGATGGCGCGTGCTAGGTCCGGCAGCGAAGGGTAGTCGGCCCGGATGGAGGAGGCCTCGAGCTGCGCCGCGATATAGCGCCTTGCCCTGTAGATGTAGCTGTCGCTGGCAGCGTGGCGCGGATCGTGCAGGGATCTAGCCTCCGCCAGCAGTTCCGCCTTGATGGTGGTCCACCTGTCCCATAGGATCCCGTCGTCGTCATCGTGCGCCGTGTCTTCCTCGAGCTCCCGGATGTAACCAGCCAGATGTTCGAGAACGAGGCCCGAGCGGAGCATCGCGGCCAAGCGAGGCTGGGTGGGGGAGGAGACGGCGGTGGTGGGCAGGCCCACCTGGAGCAGCACGAGGCGGTGGTCCGAGAGGTGGTAGTGGCTGGTCGCGTAGATGGACACGCGATCCAGGACTCCAGCAGGGACGAGGATCCGGTCCAGGCGGTTGGATTCGACTTGGTCGCCGTGCATGGCGACTCTGGTGGGCAGGTGGGCGGCATCGAACTGGGTGGCCACGTCGACCAGCGTGGCCAGGTCCAGAAGAGCGGCGAGGGCATCCGAAGATGATGATGATGAGGGGCCCCGATCCCTGATGTTAAAGTCGCCGATGATCCAGCAGGCCCCCTCCTCCTCCTGTGCCGCTGTCGCCGCCAGGAGCTCCAGTTGTCGGTTTCTCTCCCGGGGTTCATGCGCCAGATGAACGGCGATGGCCGTCATCTCCTCGCCGTGGACATCTATGGTTGCCAAGGCGATGTGGCCCGGCCACAGAACGCGCTGTTGTATCACGGCTACGCCTGGCCCGAAGACGCAGGCGAGTCCGGATCCCGAGATGGCTACGGGATGGGCCAATACAACAGCGTTGTAGCCGAGGCAGAGGTCTTGGCCGCTGCCCAGATGAAATGCGTTTGTCTCCTGGACAAACGCGATGTCCACGTGATGTTGCCTGAGGAGATGACAAAGGGCAAGGCTCCTCCCCCGAGTGGCGAGCCCTCGCGCGTTGATGCTGGCGATGCGGAAGCTAATTGTTGCCCTCCTGTAGGCATCTTCCCCAAGGTCTTCCGGAGGGTCTTGCGGATGGTGTGGTTGGAGTCTGGAACCGAGGCTATGATGGTGTTGGCCAGCTCTTTGAGGGCGGCGACCTGTGCCACTGTCAGCAAGTGCGCTCGGTTCTTCACGGTGGTCTCAGAGGTGAGGAGCTTCTGAGCCTCCTCGCATTTAAGGTCGGGCAGCCCGTTCCAGTCGATGGAGAGGCTGGAGTACTTCCTGAGGTGCTCCAGCAGCTGTTCGAGTGCGGCCTTTCCCCGGGCAGGCGTGGCGGGAGGTGAGGACAGCTTCTCCTCCGACATCACGTGGGCGAGCGGAGGGATGCGAGGCTCGGGGGGCCGCGGGGCAGCCAGGGAAGCAGGGTGGGCAGCAGGGGCGGGGTGGGTGACATCCATCTGTTCGGCAGGCTGGTGTGCCGAGGGGATCGCCTGAGCCACGGTTGAAGTCTTCGCCGGTTGGACAGGGGACGCCGGTGTTGCGGGCGCAGGTGCCGGCTTCCTTGGTCTCTGAGGAGGAGGGAGGGGGGGCCTTGCGTCGGTGGGAGACGCTGCTTGCCTGGGGCTGCTGTTCCCTTGTCTGGCGAGCGCTGGACAGTTGGCTCTGCGGTGGCCCTGTTTACCGCATTTGGAACACTTGATTCCAAAAGAGAGGAAGGCCGACAGGGTGTCTCCCTTGGACTGGATGGTCAGTCGGGTGGGCAGCGTCTCCAGCCTTACGCCCTTGCGGGGCAGGATGAACGCCTCCCGGCGGCCGTCGGTGAAGGTGAACTCCCCCATTTTGACCAGGATGGGGGCGATGGAGGTGACCCTCCCAAATTGGCCCAGGGCGGTCGCGATGGTGCTGTCCTCCACAAAGCCGGGCAGGTTGGCCACGACTATGCGTTCCGCCCTCTTGCGGAAGGGGAAGACCTTGAGGGTCGTTCCCTCGATTTCCAGGCCGTCCGCGACCAGACGGTTCGCGAGGTCCTTGTTCGCGAGGCCCACGATGTAGTGGCCGTTCATTCGATTGAACTGCGTGATGCTTTTTGGCCCCCCGAGTAGCGTGCTTATGGCCTTGAGGTAGGAGTAGTCCGGGATGTCTGGGCACAGCTCCACGAAGACGTAGTTCTCGTGGTTGGTTGTGGCTTGACTCGCCTTGGCGTCAGCGATGTTGGCGCGTGTCGCCTTGATCTCGTGAGGCGGCACTGCTCTCGGCCCTGTTGGTCGCTTCCGCTGATGGGGGCTAGGCTTCTCAGCAGGCCTGCCAGGCTGCCTAGCGGCGTGCTCCGGCGTTGAAGTGAGCCGCCTTTTCTTGCTCTTCACGATTGTGTAGCCGTCGTTGGCGTCTACCTCCGCCATCTCGCTGTCGGCCCAGTTGAGCGAGGCCGGGCTAGCCGGAGTTGCGCTGGTCGTAGCAGCAGTCTTCGGCGCCGTGACGTCACCACGCTCGGCGGCCAGATTTGCATGCCTTTCGCCTGCCGGCGAATTTGCATTTCTTTGAGTTTCAGAAGAAATTTCTTTGAAATTCTTCAAATTACCGTTTTTTGGGGCTAATTCCTCGCCCGCTTGCGACAGGTTGCTGGGCCTTTCAGGCGCTTGATCAGCAGAGCCTGGGCCATCCTTTGGTACCGAATTTGCCATATTCAGCGCCTTCTACACACACTCCAGAGGCGAAAATGGCGGAGCTCGCGAAAACGCGGCCGCACGCTTGAGTGTGTGTGTGTATATATATATTTATAACAACTCTCTTCTCATACCCTTATATATGTAAATTTTGGTTTCTTTTTTTTTTTTTTTTTTTGTACGTCGAATCATTACAAGGCGGAATGCCTTAATAAAACTTTTGTTGTTGTTGGTTGTTTTTATTAAGAGAATGATTATAATAATATTGAAGAATCATATTTGATCGGTAGAAACAATATTTTTTCAGCTTAATATTCACTCGAGAAGCATATATAAATAAGGTAGGTTCAAAGGATACCTTCACTCTTTTTCATTATATCTTCTAAAAAATAATAAAATTCGCGAGTAGATATGTAAAATAGATGTAATGGATGAATAGGTGTGATATATGAACTTATAGTTAGGATATAAAAATGGTAGTTAGACATGGATGGAATTAGATCCCAAAATTTGAATATAGCCAATTAAAGGACTGATTTCTTTATTTTGGGGTAAGAAAGAGTAATGAGCGCTAATATAAAAACATTATGTTTGTTAATAATTCATTCTTATCATATTTCTGTGAAAAATAGACACTTAGGCGCACAAAAATAGGCCGGTTAGAGTCTTTTTCTTTCTCAACATTTCAACAAAAAATATTTTGTCTTCGTCAGGAGAAATAAATAAAAATAAAGCATTTGTCAAGACGTTAAAAATTGTTCTAAGGTTGCAAGGACCTTTATGCGCCATTCTTATAATAATCCAGCCGAATGACTCGTGCAATGTCCGTGAATGTAACTTGAGTGCATATGTATATTACAAGGTTGTCCCAAAAGTTCGTAAACACTTGCAAAAATTGAAATACCAATTTTATTCGCCGTTATGTATAATGTCTTTGTATTATGTATAATGTAATTGTATTATGTATTATATTATGTATTCGCCGTAATAATATTATTCGCCAAGTAATAATAAAACAATGTTTTAAGAAAAACACAAAATTTTGGGACAACCTTATATAAATTTTACTTTTTAAATCAAATAATGTTTTACCATTATATATTATAAACCGGCTTCGCGTTCGGATTCTCCCTGAGTTATTGTTTGCCTAACGAAGAATGTTTTATCAAATATTATTTATTATGATTGTATTTTATTATCACTCATAAAATAATTTGAAAAAAAAAAATCGAAAAAATGAGACTCAATATGATGATAATAACCGTTAAAGCAAATTTGGCTTGGAAAATATTCACAAGATGAGAAACTGGGTGAAGTTAAGTCAATTTAAATGAGCATATATATTTATATTTCCAAAATATTTTAAATTATTTATTTAATGTCTAATTTCAGTCTTTGAATATCCTATATACAAGATGGCCCATAATTCCCTAAAACTTTTGTTTCTATATTAAAAATTGAAAGATAAACTAGAATAAAATGATAACTATTTTATTTTAGTTTGTCTTTCACTTTTCTATAAGAAATAAAAGGGTTCGCGACTTATGGGCCACCCTGTATATGTTAGCCTACGAGTTATATACTCGTATATATTCAGTTACCTATCTACCTACACATGTAAAAAAACTCCAATATTTTATTCGGTAGTTTTGGTAGAGAAAAGTAAAAAATAATAAATTTATGTTGACAAAAATAGATTCAGTAGGGAATGGATGTCTGCCCCGAAAATATTGTTTTAAAAAATGTTGTTAGGCAAACTTTTATTTGGGTAAAACCGGGCGAAGCCGGGTACATATGCTAGTAAATATATTTTGAAGGAATTTTTTTTTTCATTCATAATTTAGATTTTTGGGAACAAAGTTTAATTTATTTGTGGGTTTTGAATTATCTTTAACCCCTAATATATTATTCTACTTTATATATATTAATAAGACTTTAACAATATTTTCTAAATATTCAAAAAAAAAATGTTTAAGGTTACCAAGCTTCCCTCCTAACAATGGCATTTATTTCAATGCTTAGCTTAACTGGTGGAAGAGTATTTTGTGGAGAGTGACTTGAATAGAATTAAATTGATTTCTGATATCAACCTGACATGGAATAATGGTTTCGATTACAAACCTTATATAGATTCAAAATATGATTTGGTCAATAACGCACTGGAAATGGATCGAATATATGAATTGATCAAACACGCACTGGATAAGTAATCTATCTATGAATTGATCAAACACACACTGGATATGAAATCATTATATGAATTGATCAAACTCACACTGTATATGGAATCGATCTATGAATTGATCAGGCGCACACTGGATATGATATAAATCTATGAATTGATCAAACACGCACTGGATATGTAATCTATCTATGAATTGATCAAACGCACACTAAATATGAAATCATTATATGAATTAATCAAACGCACACTGGATATGGAATCGATCTATGAATTGATCAAACACGCACTGGATATGGAATCAATCTATGAATTGATCAAACACACACTAAATATGAAATCAATATATGAATTGATCAGGCGCACACTGGATATGAAATCAATCTATGAATTGATCAAACTCAAACTGGATATGGAATCGATCTATGAATTGATCAAACGCACACTGGATATGGAATAAATCTATGAATTAATCAAACACACACTGGATATGAAATCAATCTATTAATTAATCAAACTCACACTGGATATGGACTCGATCTATGAATTAATCAAACTCACACTGGATATGGAATCGATCTATGAATTGATCAAACACACACAGGATATGGAATAAATCTATGAATTAATCAAACTCACACTGGATATGGAATCGATCTATGAATTGATCAAACACACACAGGAAATGGAATAAATCTATGAATTGATCAAACTTACACTGGATATGAAATCAATCTATGAATTAATCAAACTCACACTGGATATGGAATCGATCTATGAATTGATCAAACACACACTGGATATGGAATAAATCAATGAATTGATCAAACTCACACTGGATATGAAATCAATCTATGAATTGATCAAATGCGCACTGGATATGAAATCGATCTATGAATTGATCAAACGCACACTAAATATGAAATCATTATATGAATTAATCAAACTCACACGGGATATTGAATCAATCTATGAATTGATCAAACACACACAGGATATGGAATAAATCTATGAATTGATAAAACTCACACTGGATATGAAATCAATCTATGAATTAATCAAACTCACACTGGATATGGAATCGATCTATGAATTGATCAAACACACACTGGATATGGAATAAATCAATGAATTGATCAAACTCACACTGGATATGAAATCAATCTATGAATTGATCAAACGCGCACTGGATATGAAATCGATCTATGAATTGATCAAACGCACACTAAATATGAAATCATTATATGAATTAATCAAACTCACACTGGATATTGAATCAATCTATGAATTGATCAAACACACACTGGATATGAAATCAATCTATGAATTGATTGAACGCACACTGGATATGAAATCAATCTATGAATTGATCAAACTTACACTGGATATGGAATCGATCTATGAATTGATCAAACACACACAGGATATGGAATAAATCTATGAATTAATCAAACTCACACTGGATATGAAATCAATCTATGAATTGATCAAACTCACACTTGATATGGGTTCGATCTATGAATTGATCAAACTCACACTGGATATGAAATCAATCTATGAATTGATCAAACACACACAGGATATGGAATCAATCTATGAATTGATCAAACACACACTGGATATGGAATAAATCTATGAATTGATCAAACGCGCACTGGATATGGAATCGATCTATGAATTAATCAAACCCACACTGGATATGGAATCGATCTATGAATTGATCAAAATCACACTGGATATGAAATCAATCTATGAATTGATAAAAAAACACACTGGATATGAAATCAATCTATGAATTGATTGAACGCACACTGGATATGAAATCAATCTATGAATTGATCAAACGCACAATGGAAATGGATCGAATATATGAATTTATCAAAATCACATTGGATATGTAATCAATCTATGAATTGATCAACCTCACACTGGATATGAAATAAATCTATGAATTGATCAAACTCACACTAGATATGAAATCAATTTATGAATTGATCAAACTCACACTGGATATGAAATCAATCTATGAATTGATTGAACGCACACTGGATATGAAATCAATCTATGAATTGATCAAAATCACACTGGATATGAAATCAATCTATTAATTGATCAGGCGCACACTGGATATGAAATAAATCTATGAATTGTTCAAACTCACACTGGATATGAAATCAATCTATGAATTGATCAGGCGCACACTGGATATGAAATAAATCTATGAATTGATCAAACTCACACTGGATATGAAATCAATCTATGAATTGATCAAACTCACACTGGATATGAAATCAATCTATGAATTGATCAAACTTACACTGGATATGGAATCAATCTATGAATTTATCAAACTCACAATGGATATGAAATCAATCTATGAATTGATAAAACGCACACTGGATATGAAATCAATCTATGAATTGATCAAACTCGGGCACACTGGATATATGTATATATATACATAGAATTAATCTATGAATTGATCAAACACGAACTGAAAATGAATTCATTATATGAATTGATCAAACTCACACTGGATGTGAAATCAATCTATGAATTGATCAAACATGGGCACTCTTGAAATAGAATCAATCTTTGAACACCCGCACTGGATCTGAAAACAATCTATGAAAATATCAAAAGCACACTTTGTATATGGAATCTTTCTTTGAATCGATCAAATATAAGCTGGATATGTTGAATTAATATTTGAAATGATAAAACCACACTCTAAATATGTATTCAATTTATGAATTGAACAAACGCACCCTGGATATGAAAGCGATTTTTGAATTGATCAAATGTACGGTGATTATATGGAATCACTCACGAATCTAACAAAAGATTCTGCTAAATCATCAAATCGCTCCAAGATAAAGAGAAATACATCTGGCAATTGATTATATGACCAAACCTAATATGGAACTAAACTATAACTAGATCAATTTCAATCAAATAATGAACCATTCATAAACAAAATACAAAATAATATATCGATTATATAAGCAAGAAAAAAGAGAATTGATTTATTATTTATAAACCGAATATTTGAACTAATGTATCTAAGCTCTATATACCGATTTGTTTCTATGAATTGTACAGGGTTTACTTTATTGAATCAATTTGCCAGTTGTTTGACCAAGAATCTAATACTAAACAAATCACAAACAGAAATCAAACTGTTGATTGATCCATATGCAAGAATATAACGAACCTGCCTATTAAAGAATCAATATTGCAAACAAAGATAACACCATTCAAGAACCAAATAGGTATTTAAGCTATAATACCTCAATTGATTAGGTTCTCATGGTTCCAGTTAGGTAAGTTTATATATTTTCTCATAATTTAGATCATATATACAACATAAACAACAGCTTTATATAGGGAATTTCCGTCCTGTACATCATTTTTCATGGAGAAAAAGAAAAAAGAAACATAAACAAATGGGAGAAGGGAAATGAAAAGGAAATCAAAGTATTCAAAATAACTATACAAATTAACTATGGAATGAAAATTTTCTGTAATTTTAGTTCTTAGAGATTAACCTGTTCTCTAACGCTTTATGAAAGTTAAACAATTATATCGCTATATATTTTTTCTCAGACATTATTCTGATTAGCTGAACTGAGTTCACGTAGACTTGGATACTGTTCTTTAAGATCTTATTCCGTTACTCGTTGACAATTGTACATTCAGAGATGTAGTGGGTCATTTTTTCTATGCTTTCAATTTTGCAGAATTTACAAATTACATCTTCCTTTTTAATTATTTGAATGTGACTTTCTCTTAGTAAAGTCGAAGTGATTCTTATTGGGTAATGTAACCTTTTATTTAGAAATACAATAAAGCAATCAAGTTGGTTTATAACTCTAGTACAAAAGGCAATGGGGGTGATAATGAATGAGACGCAACACCAGTTTCTGCAAATTCATACAAAAAGCTAACCAGTATATACCAAGGTTCCGGCCCTAATCATTACAGGTAGGTCTTCAATTTAATAATATCGATTTCATAACCAAAAATTTAACCTTTCTACTAACTAGCTTAAACATCTTTTTGAACAATTCGACCGATTCCATAACATCCTACGGTGGAGTGAAATCGAAGCCGCTCCTGTACTGATGAGGGACAAAGCCCGAAACTAAGGTGTACAGGTTGGCTTTGGTCCGAATTTGTAAAAACTGGAGTTGTGGTTAATTCTTAATCGTCACTATTTGATTTTATGCGAGGTGGTAAACCAAATGCATCGCTCTAATGCATTTTTAAAAGCGAAAGGTGTTGCCATGGTGTATATATATATTTTTTCTTCTTTTCCGAGCCCTCGTCAACAAAAAAGTATAAAGTATATATCAGCTATACTTATACAATTTCTATATTAATTAACGATTGATATAATAGCAATAATTTTAATTGCATGTAAGGATAGTAGAACGTTTTTCTTAATCAGTAAAACCATTTGTGATTAAGAGTATTCTTTCTAATATATAGATGGCGCTTTTTTTTCCCTAATCTTGGAATAGAAATTCTGATATATGATCTCCCCCCATAAGGGTTTTTAGGTCAGGAAAAGATATACATAAACAAGAACCGTTGCTCCTCGAAGGGACACTTTAAAACTATGTAGTTAAAATGGGGCTCTGAGACAGCTTAGTCGCAGAATGGCGTAATCCATTGTGAGAATACATTATAGGTTACATGTTCCAATTTGATCATCACACGGGCTGTTTATCTTTCAATGCTTCCCTATGTTGATATTCCATTGTAGTCAGAAGAAAGCCTTGAAAGCTCTAGACTGCATTCTAATAAAAAAAATAGTGGAAATCAATAGAAATATTGAAAAAAGAACAATTTACATTCGTTTCGATACAAAATACTAAACAAAATTAAGCACGAACGTTTCTTTGAAAAACATCTACTTGCCTGATGAAAAACATTTGTTGGAGCTTGTCTCATCACTGTTGAACTCTTCCCAGCGCCAATTTAACCCAACAGACCGTTTTTAGAGCTCTAATATTGTACTCGACGGTTCCATGCTTAGACGTTTCAAGTTTATAACATTTTCTTGTATCACAAGTTTACTAGAGGACGTTTAGATTATTATTGAGGATAGGCGGTTTTGAGGAAGCTTCTAAACTGAGGTCCGAACCTTACAATAACATCAATGCAGATCAATATTAAAATAAATCAAACAAAAACTTATTTTTTTATTATGAAGTTTCCAATTGGACTACAGCAACATCTTACCTCACTACATTGTTTCTCTAGATCAGGAAAGCAACCCATTCCTAGATGGAATTATTTTTATGTATACTACAACAACAGAAAACTTTATTAAGAGCTTTTAGTCTTATACAGATTCTCCAAGCAGAAATGTAGGATTCATGCAGGGAAAGGAATTATTTTTCATATGAATATTATGATTCTTTTCTATTATATGAATGATAATAAATTCCTTTCAAAAAGACAACCATATGATTTATTATAAATACATTTTATATAATTACAAGTAATCAATAAGGTACAATTTGTATTATAGATTAGAAAAATGATGCAATAAAACCAAATACAAATAAAAATTGAGAGTATGTAAAATAATAATATTAATAACTTCTATAGGTTTTAATACCTTTTCTTTTTATCATAATCAACAACAAGTCTCCAAGGATAATTGTCTTAATTGATTTATATTATTAATAAATTTAATTGATAAGTTACAATTTGTATTATAGAATAGAAATACAATATTGATTATCCTTGGAGAAGTGTTGTTAAGTATGATTGTGATAAAAGAATTCTAACCATTTAACATTGTCTTTCTATTCTATAATACAAATTGTATCAATCAATTAAATTTAATTATAGAAAATGTAATCATGATTACCTTTTGCCCAACACTGTTCACAAGCCATAATTATAGTAGAAAATATTTATATTTGATTATGATGCATTAGCGCGCCATCTGTTATGAAAATTCTAAACTATTATAGACGCGTATGATTCTTTTAAAAATTAAAAATTCCCATTAATATTTCGAATGCAGTAAGGGCAGTAGAAATTGTTTAATTTTTAAAAGAATCATAAGCGCCTATAATAATAGTTTCAAATTTATATTTGATATACAAAATATTATATGAGATGAAAAAAAGTCATTTTTCATCTGAAGGAAACTATGGAAGAATAGAATATCCTATTCAAAGGGCCATATTTAATATTTACAGTAGGGTTGAATGTTTAGCCTACGTGACCGACATTGTTAGAATATTGAGACCCCCTGTATTAGAATTCCCACAGCTGGCGTGGAAACAATTAAAATATAAAGTGGACGGTCGAGTAAAATGTCACTTTAGTTTTTTAAATGGCAAGTTTCTTTTTAACAAAGCAATTAAATGTGGTTTAATATCAATGATATAGTTTTTATTTAGAAACATTGAATAAATCTATTAAACATCTTGGTGTGGAATCTTGAGATTTGATTAAATTATTTTGTTAATTTATATGTAGTGGTGGTGTTTATCTCCTTAGTAAAGAGTAAATGGGTATGTTTCATGTTGATGATATTTGAAATATCTATCTAGTATCAAAATTTCGTTCTGTAGATCGATTTACCTGTTTGGGTATATTCTTACTTGTTTACCTTAAAAATCAAGACATCTTAGATTAACATATTTATTTTATATAAAATAAAATGATTTAAAAGCGCGAATGTTTCTTTTATACATAATACAAACTTCTACTCTCCTTACTGCGATGAAAAAATATATTGGGAGGGCTTGGCTCATCAGTGGTGAACCTTCCCAGCGGTTTCGCCAATTTAATCCACCAGACCGCTTCTCAGATATCTAATACTGTATTGGATCATTCTGCTTTTATATGCTACACTGAAAGATGGAATCTTAGAAATGGTTTTCAAGTTAACTATGGACATAAGCTTATAGGACAGTAGAATTACATATAAATATTTACATCGAGCAATGTTCTTCTGTAAACAATAAAGACAAGGCCAGTTAGGCATAAATTAACACAAAGTAATAGAAGTTTGTATTATGTATGAAAGAAACATTCGCGCTTTTAAATCCTTTTATTTTATATGTATAGATGGCGCGTTATTACTTTGTGTTATATTTATTTTATAACACACACACAGAAATAAAAAATTATACCATTTAACCTATTTTACATTAATAGAAATTTAAAACAAAAACATTACATACCAAATAGCTCTCTCTACCCTACAAATTTACCTCCACAAAAGAAAAAGTTCTAAATATAGCAATTACAATGTTTCCGAATATAATTAAACAAAAAAATCAGAGAAATATATATTTGAATAAATAAGTTAAAACAAAGCATCTAGGGCTGCGTATCTTTTATTTCATAATTATAACACAAGCTTTCGGGCTCATACGCCCTTCTACAGAAGTTAATATACGACTAACAGTTAGTTGTTTATTAACTCCTGTAGTAGGGCGTATGAGCCCGAAAGCTTGTGTTATAATTATGAAATAAAAGATACGCAGCCCTAGATGCTTTGTTTTAACTTATTTATGAATATAACAGGGTTTTTTTCTATTGATATATATTTGAATATATATATATCTTTTTACAATCTGTACAGAAGCTGTTGGCCGGATCCCAACAGATGGGAATATCTGAGACATACAAAAGTACGATATGACTTAGCAACTTTAAGGTTAATTATTATATTATCAAGAGAATAATTTCTTATAACAGAAAGCTTTGAGTTCTCGGAGACGTTAAATTTGTAGAAATTTCGGGGAACAATCGTATAAATGATAGACGACTGTTCAAAGAATTTTCGTTAATTTCAGTACGAAATTTCAACGAATTCACCTCAAACTAAACACTTAAACAACTTAAACACGAAAAAGTCCTAATTATATATTTTTTCATGAACTTTATAAATATTTCACAAATCGAAATGTCTCTGGTTAAAAATAATGTTCAACAATTCACTTGTATTTTATTGTTAGAAAGCTTTAAGAGTAAGATATGTATTTAGAGAGTAATCGATTTTTTAATAGTTATTAATAGGCACTCGTGCGTATATATATTTACAAACATCTAAAAGTAAGATTCGTATGGATATACAAGTGTATTTTGAGGTTCCTTATTTGCATTTTAGAAATATTTTTATAAATTTTATAATTTTATTAGATTTTTGCATATCCACTCTGACAAGATAAAAAAAAAATAGTATAAAAAGACACCTTTAAAAAAAGATAAATGATTTTTAAAAATGTACAAACAGTAAAAACTATGCATATAGCAAACATATCTTGTACATTAAAACATGGCCGAGATAATAAGATGGATTTTTCTAACAGATATCAATGCTTTATTTGGAAATCATTTTAAAAGATAAATACCAAACACATGTTTGTTTTCCCAAAAAGGCCAATAAGATTGCGTTGTTAGGTGGAAAGCGTATGAGCAAGATAGGGGTAAAATATTAAAAACCTTTTTATTATAATCCACAAAATAATGACAGCAGTGCACACTGAAAGACATCTCTGTAATAACATTTTGAAAACATAAATCCGAAGAAATAGCTCTCGGCAATGTATTTGTTAAATGAGATGTCTTAGAAGAATAATATCCTACTAGAATTCCAATGAAAATTACGCGGAATTTTTCAAACCTTTTGTATAACTTCGTAGAGATTTCTATTTATTTTGTCTCTTTTTCCTTTTCAAACCTGTGGTCTTCGGATCAACTTTGGGTGATATTTCGCTATTGGACTTTACATTAGGTTTTACTTGGGGTTTTCCAGCAGCCTCTGTTGTTTTTTCAGTGATAATGCGTTCAACCACTGAATCCACTTTCTTAATTCCACTCTTAACTTTAACCTCTTTATCTCTAACAGGTTCAGGGTTAGCTTTTATTTCTTTGGTCTTTTTCACGGCTTTATGAATTATTTTATCATTTATCGGAGAGGCTTGAGGAGTGACTTTCTCAAGAACCTCGTTTGGCCTTCCTCTACGTTTAGTTATCCCTAGAGAGTCGGTTGACTGTTGAATAGGTTTGGCATCATCCTTTGGATTTTCTTTCTTCCTTTTCAGTTTTATTTTCTGTCCAGTTTTGACCTCTTTAGTTTTTTCCGGAACTTTCTGTGGTTTTCCAGCAGCTATGGCATCTTTTTCTGTACGTATTACGGCGCTTCTAAGTATTCTCTGAGAAGTTACCGGCTTTTCAATGGCCGCCGAACTGATTAGAGACTTTTCTTTCTGCAAATATTCAGGCTTCTCTAATTTATTTTGGATTTTGGAGATTTTAATAATTTCTTTATCCGTGGTTCCTCTTTTAGTTCTTGTTTTTAAATTTATTTTTGGCTTCGGTTGTTCTATTATTGATGTACTTTTTTGTTCATTCTGTAGAATACTTTCATGGTCTTTAGCTTTGCTTTCATTCTCTCTGTCATCTATACGAATTCTTGCAACAACTTTCGCTAATGCTGAAGTGCCGTTATTTCTACCTCTCTTCTCTCGAATCTTTTGTCCTGTACTTTGTACTTCTAGAGGATCTTCCAAGACTTGTTCAGTTTTAGATGCTTTACTATCATTATCTTCTGTGGGATGTGTCAAGTCTACGGACATTTCATCATTTTCAGCTTCTTTGGCAATAATCTTTATTTTAACCTTGTTATTAGTTTCCATTTCGCGGTTAGTTTTATTATCCTTTGCCGGAATTTCCTCTCTCTTTATAACGTTTTCTTCGCGGACAGCACTATCGATTTTTGCATTATGTCCCATTTTCTCACCTTTACGTTTCCGTTTTAATGTTACTTCCCTTTTTGTTGCTTCCTTCTTTAAATATGTTACATCCATTGGAGAATCCTTTCCAATATCCGATAGATTCTCTTTTCCCACATTTTCTTCAAGAACTTCGGTTAGACTTCTATCCATACGATGATCTTGCAGAGGAATTTCTTCCTCGTGGCTATTAGATTCTACTTGAACATCTTCTGATTGTACAATTTCCTTATTGTATTCTTCAATAGACTTTACAGAATCGTTAAGATTGCTAGAATCCTTCACTCCCCCTGTATATTCTCCCGAAACCCTAATTTTCAATTTAACAGAATTCATCTCCACCTGTTCATCTTGAAGTTTCCTGGAAATCTCTTTGATTACAGTTTCTTGAACGTCCTTATCTATATCCATAGCTGCATTAATTCAAGACAGCGCGCTGCAACATTTATAAAACCTTTTAAACAAATTTTACATACACCTTTTTGAATTCAATTTTGCATTGAAATTGTCTAAAGATATATATATATATTGCATATATTTTACATATTATTAGAGAAATATATCATAGAAATAAATCAAGTTCAATTTTATAACCATAGTGCTTTCTACACTATGTACGTGAATATTCTATTGATTTATCTTGGTTGTATATTTTAATTGTATTCAGAGATATTAGTAATCTCGTTCAAATACTACAGTAATGATAAATAACATTAGAGTATTAAATAATTTACCTACATTTAATAATTTATTATACATATGTATACAAATTGTTTCTAGTTAAATTATTTAATGACATTATAAATGATAGTTTGATAAAAAAAAAACGTTATATAGATGCATTTGTGCGGGAGGACGACGATTCATATGCCAAATGAGCATCTTTCCTGTAAATCTCCTTTGTTGGGCTTTTCACCAGCTTAATCGCCTCTTTGGTCATATCCCGAGCCCATAGTATATAATTTGGCTTTGAATACGACAAAAAATCTTGTTCAGTTATTTATTCCATTTTATTTTGGCGTAATGCGCAGAGATTGTGAGTAAATTGTATCGTTTTGATGCATTTTTAAACAAGAGAAAAGTGTTATTTGTTAATGTAAATATATGTTACAAATTGTAACACTTTGTCATATCAACTGATATATATCTAGTTTTATATTGTTGTTGTTTACTTAAATATGTTGTTGTACTATGAAAAAGATTGGCGTTCAGCCAACTGGAATATTAGTAAATATATTTATTTTGATTCAATTATATATATATGCCTTTTTTTTTCAATTGAAAATAACTAGTTTTATATTGATCACTTTTAAAAATATATATCACACTATTTTATGACTAAAATACTGATATATGCCACTATATATCGGATTCAGGACAAAGAACTTCGCCAAACCTCACTATTCATTTACACTTATAAAACTCAGGCTGTTTATTCTTGTATTCAAAATTCTGTAGGTCCTGTGTTCAGAGAGGCTTCTCTGGGTGTATTAATAAGTTTATCTGATTCTTCTCACGGTAGATATGTAACAGTTGTAAATTAGAATAATTAAATAAGGATTAAGTGATGTAGTGAATAAAGTCTCATGGAGAAGTAGTCATGGAGACCGAGAAAAATTAACTGGATTGTGGTAATATATATGTACTGCACTTGTCGACTTTCTCTGGCAATATGATCTACAGCCTGAAGTATAAACTTGAACCACACACAGATGATCTCACATACCGTGTTATAAAGCTGAGAAAGATAGAATCAGCTCAATTTACAGCCTGAAATCTTTTCACACAAAGTTTTGTAAAAAGCTTTAAACTTGCTTCCATGTTTGTATTGCTACAAATATTGTAATCTATTTATATTATACTCTCATTACAAAGCAATAATAAATCTTGGAATTTGATACACTAGTTCAAACCTGAAGACATTTTTAAGTTTCAAAAATTTAGACTTTTTGATGGTTCAAGTTGATCGACAATATGGAATAATTCTGATTTCTAGATTTACTTTCAAATTTTATTAACAACTAGCGGATGTGCCCGGCTTCGCCCGGGTTTTACCCGAGTGAATGTTTGTCTAACGAACATTTGTTAAAACAATTCTCTTTAAACTTATAAAACGTACTCGGCTTCGCCCGGGGTTTTACCCGAGTAACGGTTTGTCTAGCGAACATTTGTTAAAACAATTCTCTAAAAACTTATTTAAAAATATAAAAAAGATATATTTTGATAATATGAAACTCGTAAATTTGAATCTCTCGATAAAGTGAACATTTTTTCCCGGTCCCTGTGTGCCTTGTCATCCTGAATTTTGTCTTTCTTAATTTTCTACATTAGAAAATCATAGTTTTATCTAGTGAACATTTTTCCCGGTCCCTTGAGAAATACTCGATAAGTTGAATAAATTCAATATTAATTGGTTCCCTCGGTAATTGGAAGTTAAAGGAATAGTATATTCGCCTTGGAATTGTATCATTATTCTTGTCGCAAATAAATTGCCGTGTCATCCTGAGATAATCTTACTTTTGATAAATAATATTTAAGATAACAAACTTAGTGATAAGAAAACTTGTTATCATCGTCACAATGGGGGCGCTGCTTGCGAGTTAAATCTACAAATCTGCAAATAACTCTAAGGATATTCAAGATATTCATGAAATTATTTTTCAAATACCTTCCCGGTGATATACCTAATAATATCCCAAAATTTCACGGCGATTGGATGTATGGTTTTTGAATCTATAGAGTACAGACAGACAGACATTCAATTTTATATATATAAGATAAAATATAAATGAGTTTTAAAAATTGTAAAAAAAAAAAATGCATCGGCCGGGAATCGAACCCGGGCCGCCCGCGTGGCAGGCGAGCATTCTACCACTGAACCACCGATCCTTAAAAAAATGGCCATATTTAGGTATTCATTCCATTCCGGATTAGTCCGCGTAAAAAAAAGTTATTCAAATGAAAAAAAGAAATAGCCAAAAATACTAATCAAAATGCAGCCGAAAATTTTCCTCAGGTTCATAAAAAGCGACATGCAAAATTTGGTACCAATTGGTTCAGTAGTTTTTGAGTTTATCGCGAAACAGACAGACAGACAGACAGAAATTGACTTATATATATATATAGAGATTTACTCTTCATTGTTGGCTTTTTAACTTACATTCATTCTTCATTGTTGGCTTTTTATATTACATTCACTCTTCATTGTTGGCTTTTTATCTTACATTCACTCTGTTGGCTTTTTATATTACATTTACTCTTCATTGTTGGCTTTTTATCTTACATTCACTCTTCATTTTTGGCTTTTTATATTATATTTACTCTTCTTTGTTGGCTTTTTATCTTACATTCATTCTTCATTGTTGGCTTTTTATATTACATTTACTCTTCATTGTTGGCTTTTTATCTTACATTACAAAACTCTTACAATACTAATCAAAATGCAGCCGAAAATTTTCCTCAGGTTTATAAAAAGCGACATGCAAAATTTGGTACCAATTGGTTCAGTAGTTTTGAGTTTATCGCGAAACAGAAAGACAGACAGAAATTGAGTTTTATATATATACTAGCGGATGTGTACCCGGCTTCGCCCGGGTTTTATCCGAGTGAAAGTTTGCCTAACGAATATTATATATTATCAAGTATAATAAACAATGCTGAAGATTAGTTTTAATTATTAATCAAGATTGTGTGTGAATATGTGAGAAAGATGTAATATCGTTGTTGTTTTCTTTGGCCGACTATTTTACATATGGTGTTATCTTAAAATTGCTTGTTTTGAATATTTTTTTAGATTGAGTTGAATCAATTGCTGAATTTTTTTTTTGTATTTATATATAAATAAAATTAACTCTGTTGATTTTTTTTGTATTTTATCGATAACAGCAAAGTTATGTATTTTAAAGTTAGGAAAAATATTTTGATGTTAAGCAAAACCTGCTCCATCTCGTTTTACATAAATGTTGAAAATTTGGTCGAAATTGATGCATTGTAACGAAAGTTTTTAGCGAACACCACTTATGAAATTTGTTTTTATTAATATAGTTATAATTATAATATAAATGAGTTTTAAAAATTGTTTAAAAAAATGCATCGGCCGGGAATCGAACCCTGGCCGCCCGCGTGGCAGGCGAGCATTCTACCACTGAACCACCGATGCATTAAAAAAATCAAATTCATTTATCGTCGCGACCAGTGCTGCGCCCTAGCGGTAAAAGACTGGAACTAACGCTTTTTGGTTTTTTATTTTAAAAAAAGCACATTAACTTTTTTAGTTTTTTGAATAGCCTATATGTTAAACGAAATCTTCAGCTACCTACATGCGAAATTCCATAATGATTGAGTCAGTAGATTTTGCGTGATGCGATAACAAACATAGATTTCGCATTTAATTTTTATATATATAAGGATAGAGATTTACTCTTCATATATATATATATATATATTGTTGGCTTTTTAACTTACATTCATTCTTCATTGTTGGCTTTTTATATTACATTCCCTCTTCATTGTTGGCTTTTTATCTTACATTCACTCTTCATTGTGGGCTTTTTATTTTACATTCACTCTTCATTGTTGGCTTTTTATATTATATTTACTCTTCATTGTTGGCTTTTTATCTTACATTCATTCTTCATTGTTGGCTTTTTATATTACATTTACTCTTCATTGTTGGCTTTTTATCTTACATTCACTCTTCATTGTTGGCTTTTTATCTTACATTCATTTTTCATTGTTGGCTTTTAATATTACATTCACTCTTCATTGTTGGCTTTTTATCTTACATTCATTCTTCATTGTTGGTTTTTTATCTTACATTCATTCTTCATTGTTGGCTTTTATCTTACATTCATTCCTCATTGTTGGCTTTTAATATTACATTCACTCTTCATTGTTGGCTTTTTATATTACATTCACTCTTCATTGTTGGCATTTTATCTTACATTCATTCTTCATTGTTGGCTTTTTATATTACATTCACTCTTCATTGTTGGCTTTTTATCTTACATTCACTCTGTTGGCTTTTTATATTACATTTACTCTTCATTGTTGGCTTTTTATTTTACATTCACTCTTCATTGTTGGCTTTTTATATTATATTTACTCTTCTTTGTTGGCTTTTATCTTACATTCATTCTTCATTGTTGGCTTTTTATATTACATTACTCTTCATTGTTGGCTTTTTATCTTATATTCACTCTTTATTGTTGGCTTTTTATCTTACATTCATTCTTCATTGTTGGCTTTTTATATTACATTCACTCTTCATTGTTGGCTTTTTATCTTACATTCATTCTTCATTGTTGGCTTTTTATATTACATTCACTCTTCATTGTTGGCTTTTTATCTTACATTCACTCTGTTGGCTTTTTATATTACATTTACTCTTCATTGTTGGCTTTTTATCTTACATTCACTCTTCATTGTTGGCTTTTTATATTATATTTACTCTTCATTGTTGGCTTTTTATCTTACATTCATTCTTCATTGTTGGCTTTTTATATTATATTTACTCCTGTGTCACATTGCCGTGTCATCCTGAGATAATCTTACTTTTGATAAATAATATTTAAGATAACAAACTTAGTGATAAGAAAACTTGTTATCATCGTCACAATGGGGGCGCTGCTTGCGAGTTAAATCTACAAATCTGCAAATAACTCTAAGGATATTCAAGATATTCATGAAACTATTTTTCAAAAACCTTCCCGGTGATATACCTAATAATATCCCAAAAATTCACGGCGATTGGATGTATGGTTTTTGAATCTATAGAGTACAAACAAACAAACAAACAGACAGACAGACATTCAATTTTATAAATATAGATAGATTTTAATGCACTTCTCCAAGCCACACAAAAGTCCTAAAATTGTAGACTCGCCCAATACAGTTGGTTGCAGGTTGACAAAATTTCTGACTGGATGGTCAGTAATAGACTATTTTTTATATTTCCTTTTACATTTTTGATAAATTTTAAAATACTTTCCGATCACATAGAAGTCTGGTATTTTAGAGACCTTTACATCCCTACTAACATTACAAACACTGAAGTAATGAGCGCTTGTAGTTCAAAGAGATCAGGGTGGTCAGGACTGGACAAATTTCTGTGTATCCTTGAAACTTATGATCAAATTCTATAAAACTTTCATACCACATAGAAATCTGCAGTTTATTCACACAATCAAGCTAATATAAAATTTTTAGATGGCCGTGTGTGATGTCCTGAATTAGACTATAGAATTTGTATATATATAGAAAGGAAAAAATAGGGGTAGCCGTTTGTGCGTAATGAACAACTGATATTCTATACACATAAATCGGTAGTATTAACTAGAGTTATAAATAACTGTGAGAATGTTGTCAGAAATATATAATTATTCTCATTATAATTAGAATATAACTCTAATCAAAATGTAAAATAAGATATTTCCGTTAGGAGGCCGAACCGGCTGGACGTGCGTCGCTTGGCTCTGTCAAGTTACGGTAAATATTGTTTAGTTAAATATTGTTAGGTGATCCTTATAGCACTGGTTTATAGAGAGATAGTTCAATTGGGGAAATAATTTTGTTTCAATATTGTATAACACCAATAGTATATCATTTTCACAGAATATATGCACTGATAATAGATCGACTGGATATAAAATATGGAAATAATTCTCTACACAACAACAACAACAACAAAAAGCCTTTATTGGGGCCACTCGCCCTATACAGGATTCGCCAGTTCACAAGGGATAGGGAGAACACTGTGAGGCCTTTTTCTGGGATATAGTGATAATTCTCTACACAATAAATTTGATAATAACAAAAAAAAAAAAGAAAACAATAGGTTAACGAGATATTTTGTATTTTTTAAAAGTACAATAAAGCAGGTCAAAGACAGAGTAACTTAACTTATAAAGTTAGAAAACAAACAAATAAAATTGAAGAACGTATGAAGGGTAAATTTGTAGATGTTATAAACTTGATCTCTCACAACTAGTAAACTAAAGTTAAAGAATCATAAACAAAAGTTGTCAAAAATACAAATGATAACATAATACAAATATATGGATACATTGATTACGAAAACTGATAATATTTGCCAATAATAATACATATTTATCACATATACACTAAAATTGAATGATTCGATTAAACAAAAATTCGCAAAAAAAAAAACGAGGGAATACAGTTAAAAAATTCTAAAATGATAAATACACGAAAGGATTCAATATTAAAATTACCCAACGATCAAGATATCGAACAATTGATTGAAATTTTAAAGAGATTAATTAAGCCAAAAATCCAACATATAAAGGCCAAAGAGAGATCCAAATATTATTAACAAAAAAGCAGCAGATATATCAATGATCATATCAGATATATGATCTTGCAATCATAAATTGGGAAATAATGGCATACATTTGGGCGTTCTCTATCCTTCCTCGCCAGACAAGATTCCATTGTTCATGCACCAAGTACATCGGCAGCTATCTCTGGGGAATTAACACTAATCTACAAGTCAGCAGTTTGGTAAAATGGCATTTCCTCTCATTTCTATATTGTAGGTATACCGCCGATCGTAGCATTCAACTAGGGCGCACAACAAATAAATAATGTTCACATTTAACTCTGGAAATCCATGAATTCATGTCAGCATCGCGGTAGCCGGTTGATTCCATTGCCTTTTGAACTATTCACTGTTTATTTTTAAATAAGTTAAAAGAAGAGGGATATATGTGAATTTATTATCCTCCTCCTTCAATGCCTTCCCCAACTGAGGGTGGCTGGCCACATGGTCTCTCCATACTTCCTCCACCATCCTCTTCATCTCCTCGTGTCGTCCAGTCCATTGTTTTAGATCGTCTGTGTATCCCTGTAGTCTCCTTCCCCTCGATCTATTCCACCGGAGCTTTCCCTCCAACACTGTCAGCAATGTATCTCCTGCTGATCCACACATCACATGTCCAGTAAACGACAGTTTTAGTTGTTTTATGAACTTAATCAGCTGGCGTTCTGTACCCATTCGATCGAGGACTTGATTATTTGTTACCACGAATTTATTATCACACATTAATGTATAAATAGTCGACATGGTGTATCTTTCTCTCTCTCGTTTCACAATAGAGTTTGAGACAACATTCTTTTGAAATAAATTGGATGTGTTGCTTTTTACCCATTTAGTTCACACATTCGTGATAAAGAATACTCACGTGGTAGAAGCTATCAATAACCTGATGCCATCCATAAATAAGGTTTGGACACGACACACAATATGTCCCCAAAGGGAAAACCAATAAAAGATCTCTGAGAGATATGAAGATCTACTGGGAAGCCCGGCTCCTGGGGGTTGGAACATTCAAACCCACTTAGGCCAGCCGACGATTTCCCTCTTTTTGTGTTCCTCCTGAGACGGCGGGGATTGTTTTCAGCGGGTGAGACTTTACATCGTTCAAATAAAATACGCCATTTTCTTAAATCCCTTCCTGTGAATCTACATTGTCTCAGATAAGTCTCTGACTTTGGTCTAGGTAGTCCACTATCCAATGGTGTCTCAGATAAGTTTGTTTGAAAATACCAATACAAGTGTGGACACTATCTGTAACTTTTCATAATGGTTAGTAGATAATGCCGTCTTATACATTTTATATGTGGTGACACATTTTGATATGAATCATATATTTATTTCTCCGTGGAGATATTATCATATATTGTGACTTAAATTATATTCAAGTAATTATTAATTTTGTATTACCTAATCATTAACAGTGTACAAATTCTGTTTGAGAGTCTAAGCCATCGACCTATATCAAATAAAAATACATAGATCGTTTCCTTCCTACAAAAATCGGTAGAAGACTTAGATAAAAGCCCTATATATACTTTTTATATACGATATAATTGATAAATAGGCCATGGATAACTAATTAGACGATATATAAACATAATATCTATTTATTTTTGACAGAACGCCATCTAGTGGAACAATAATCAACTAAACGTTGATTTAACTTCTACCCTGATATTTGGCCAACCCATTTTCTCGATAAATCAAGAGATGCCAATCACGTTCGGGTTTCGGGCTGTTAGCTCTCGACAGGATATACCTTTTTTGTTTTTAATATTAACACCTGACCATTTTTCTATTTTCTTTTCTTATTTTCTCACATGAAAAGCGTATTTACGCAAATTTGGCCCATTTCTTGATTTCCCAGGAAGCCTCTAGAACCAAATTTTTGACGAGGGCAAGTGGTCGGTTTTTTTTATTTTTATCAAAAAAGGGATTATCACGACACAAGTTAAATAAACGTTTAGTTGATATTTGTTCTACTAGATGACGCTCATCCATATAAAATGCCCATGTGACCAGTTTATATGCCTTTTTGTTTTTAATATATATATATATATATATATATGTGATATCTTGGGACCTCTGGGACCAGTGTTACCTGATGCTAGACGAACCTCGATGTCAACTCTACCGTGTAGTCGTGGTGGAAGGCGACACAGCTGGGCCAAAGGTGAAATAAACAAACAGAGATTCCACTAAGAAGCGTCTGGACGTCAAGAAGGAATGGGACGAGGAGATTTCTGACAGGAAAGGATTTGCCTCTATCGGAGCGTCCGGCGGAGACTGGGGCTGAAACAAAGACTAACTAAGGACTGACTAACTGAGGATCGAGGCCTCCTTTTATATCTGAGCTGGGTCCGAACAGGTCACTGCCCTTTTCAGACGTAAACAGGGTGGAAAGTTTATTATCCAGGAGGGCCACGAACTCGTAAAAATTGGCCTGGACTTGCTAGGCCTTCTCTCCTATTCTCACCTATGCCTGATTAGTTTTAACCTTAATTTTCTCCTGTTAATCTCCATTCCTTCTATTTGTACAGTTGCTATACATTATTAGATTCTTACGCGGTACAGATTGATGTTAGTTAAGGCTTTCTATTTGCAGTAAATAGCAAGTTATATACAGTCACGTGGTGGAACATGTGGTAGTAGATATCTGGACTATTTACAACAATTCCATGGTCTTAAATCATCATATATATATATATATAAGCAGTAATTCATTATTAGCAGTAATGAAGATAGGGCTGAAACTGCTGCTCAGGTCTTCATCTGAAGAGGCCCGCCTGAGTACCATCCTCTTTCCATTTGGTCTAACCTTTATGGTTTTCATCTGGTCTAACCTTTAAGGTTTTCATCCTTCCTAACTGGCACACTAATTTAATATACTATCTTATATCGTGTATTCCACATTTATACTAGATTGTTTTTAAAATGAGCTTATTAAAAAAATAATAATAAAAAAAATCACAAAAATCTATCTTTTTTCATCAAGAGAGAAAATAGAGCCAAAAAAAAAAACTTCTCTCTCTCTAATTAGCTTAATTTTATATTTAGAAAATTATTATCATGGTTCTGTCTTTGCTCTTCTCTATAAAACTTTCTCTTCGCTTATTTATTTTTTCACCCAGCCTATGACGCGTAACTGCCGATGCTTTGCTGGTGTTACTTTTTTTATTATAATATATTCTAACTAATTATTTATTACAAAAAAATAAAATTAAAAAACAAACCTCACATGTTTAAATTAAATTAAAAAAATATATATAATTCTCATAACTATACTATATATATATGATAAAAAAGTGACACATCTATCTTTTTTTTTTTAAATGCAAGAGGTGCCGTTTGGTTAATGAATATCATCGTTTTCTTAATTATTTATTCACTTTATTTTATATATCATAGATGTATTATTGTATATACTTACCACACACATTTGCCAAAACACCTTTTCTCTCTTCAGAAACTCTTCAGTCAAATTAGTGGTTTGACAGTTTATATGCCAGCTTATATACACCTCGCTGACAAAATATCTTTGATTTTATTTATTCATTATTAAAAATAATTGTGTGTTAATGCCTTATATTTATCAAATTTGAAACAATAGTTTTTAAAAATGATAAAATAAAATCAAATAAAATTTAGATTTTGTCAGTGTGGTGTATATATAATGGTGTATAAATGTTCTCGATTATATAAGAATAATATTAAAATTGTATGTCTTATATTTCTCAAATTTGAAGCAATCTGAATATTATTGTTATATAATCGAGAACAATTCTACAGAGCTCGCTACTCATAGAGAAACTATTTGTTACCTTATGTATCGAGTCACCAAAACTCTCAGCAATGTCTATAGAAGTAGTTTTCGTGATTTATCAGGGTAGTTACTTTATCCTTCGTAAATTGTAATAATCAGATGCTATATATCAGCTACCATGCTTGTATTGTTAAAGAAATGCCTTCTATCATAATTCTAACAACCTGGTCTTCTACCACCCTTTACTTTTTCTACCACAATTTTACACTTATTCACGGTAAAGTTTTACATGAGAGATTTCTTTGGGGGAACTTCTTTATACAACTCAAAACTGACTAGATAATCCAATCTTCTATAAAGCTTAAGTAGACCATGTTTTAATGTTCTCAAATGGGAAAGGCTGTCTATATGTTCTGAGAATTGGAGAAAACAAAGACAATTTATATATATAATAGAATGGCGATAATAACTCTCCATACAACACTGAAGGTTTAGATAATTCCTCTAATTGCCTAATCCTTCATTGCCGTGACACATCATAGTATGTACATTAGAACTTGAGATATTCTACTTGTTTGTTGGCTCCAAAATATGTTCTTAAAATTCAGTTGATTCTGAAAAATGAAACAGCTTCTTAGCATATATCATATTTTATTTATTCACAAACAATATACATTGCATATAAATATATAATTATCATATGTTAAAATATAACTATATACAGCTTCATTTTCAAAATATGCATCAGTATATATGAGACATGATCAAATGAAATATTATATTATTAGCTAAGAGATATAAAAATATATTTACGGAATATTATTCAGAATAAAAAAGATCAATTTTAAGGATCCGTTGTAGTAATATTGTCCATCAGAAAAAATATCCTGCCTTTAATACAGGATTCCTGTGCATAGAGGATCAGTGTCTTTGTCGTTTCTCCATTTGATATTATTTTATCATTAGCTGACTGGTGTATGAGGCTCTTTAGATATTCTGTAACATGGTGACAAATCGGGGCTGTAAAATCATATTTAACAATTTTTTAACACGTGAACATTGTCCTGAAGAATAAGTTCCTGACAGCTCGGAAGGCCTATTCTTTAATGATATAGGCAGTTTGTCTAGTGTAGGGTAGAGCATCCATTGTAGCCGCAGGGTTTTAATATTTGGAAACACGGGTCTTTAATGGTTCGAAGACTTAGTTAGCATCATAACTTCACCGGTGAATGGTGAGTTTCAAATTTATTTAGTATTGAGGACTTCTTTCGCTGAAAACTGACTGTCATACTAGACGGTTTAATATGATGACCTCATGTTTTGTCACCGGCGCGTTAAAGAAGGACTTCGCTCTCCTCTTGGCAAAATCTTTTTAATTGAAGATAGACATTCCTCTATGTAGAGTTGTCTTTCAACACTGTGAAAACAACTTTATATACTTTTACTTCATTTAATATTTTGACAGTACCATAGAACATATTGAATTCGTCCTCTAACGAACTAAACTTCTTATACGTCTCTATGCTTAATCAATTTTGGCTTTTTAATCGTCCGTTTCAGCATCAGCTTGGTCAGGGGGAGGTAATTCTCTCAATTCTTCCATACCCTTTCTTCGGGTCAAATCTGTAACTATTGTTTTGATAAATATCTCTCAAAATACATTTTACACGTATTCTTCGAAAAATATAAATTTGTTAATATATCAAATTTCTTATAATTCTCTAAATGACCACTCTTGGTGGGTGGTAATCATTAACAGGTTTCGAAAAAAACAATTTTAACATTGATTCCAAATTTATATAAATTTTCGGACGAATGTAACCAGCGTTATCGTAGCCGCTTGTTCTTCTCTTTCGAATTAAACGCTTGGCAGAACATCCGTTTTCAGGCCTTTCGCAGTAGTGAACTCTAGCTAAATGAGCTTCATTTGATTGGGCCTTTTGAAATTGCACACAGGGTAAACAATAAATGAACTTATATGTACAAAATATCGACAAAATATGTGCAGTGTTCATATTCTTTGTTAGAGCAAAAATGGCACTTATAAAAATAATAAAATACGTACATTTTAGTTGTGTATGCATGCATAAAACGGGTAAAATATAATTATCAAATATATTAATTTTATTCCTAAAAATGCATCATAAAATCAAGTCACTGCAAAGAATACAATTAAAAAAAGACAACCACATAATATATATTTCAAATTTATGTGTGCTTCTATTAGGTATATATGTTACAAAATGCTTGTGTTTAGAACAAATAAATAGTTTTATATGTTAAATAACTAGAGAATAAACTGTTTAATTAGAAACAATATTTACATATATTTTTAAAAGCACACATGGTAATTATATTCATCAATATATATTTTTTATAATCAAAATACACAATAATATCCGCGAATCAAATATTTATCAATATATAATGTCAAAATAAATATTTGAATAAAGCACTTTTTTATTTCAACATCAAAGTTTGAGATGAATTATTTCTTCGTCACAATATATACACATTCAAAATTTATAGGATATTGGAGACTTCTTTTCTCCAATTTTATCGACAACAATTTATATATGAAAATATTAAAATATTTACAAGCCAATGAATGGAGCAGATTTAGATATGCTCTAATACATCACATAGAATAAAAACAGAGAACCATTAGCTGATTTGTAAAAATTTCTCAGAAGCTATTTACAAAAAGAGGTGAGCTTATAATGTGTGTCTTTTCTGGAGAGAAGTCTACTGAAGTCAGATACTATTATTCCATTTTAAGGATTTTGTAATCTTAAAAATACTGGATGCCCAGCAGACGTCTTGGAATTTTATCACCAAACCTAATAGAGATCTCTAATCCTCCACTACATGAATTATTTTCTAAAGGTTTTTTAAAGTCAACTTGATGGCAATAAACAGTGTATAACAGAATGTATAAGAGCTAAATACAAGGTTTCTCTCTGGGAGTATTAATAATTAGTTAAATAGAAATGTGTGGTATAAAATGTATATTGGGTGAAAACTATTTTGGAATATTTTGTGGAAAAAAGTTTGAGAAGTATCATTTTCTTGTTATTTTTAATATCACCTTTTTAGATTTGATATGAGTTTATTTATGTATAGATATTTGGATCTTAAGGAAAGTCAATACATTTTAAAACACAATTTTTATGATTCTAAATTATATACAATATGATATTAATACTGAAAACCGTTTGGCTTGAACTGGAACTATTTATTTGATATTTTTCTCTAAGGTCTGCAACAAGTGGGCACCGGATTTAAATCTTCTCTAGGTTGTAACTTTCTTGGTCGCATAAGCTGATTTAAGAATCAATTCTATTCTGAAAGATCTAAAAATTCTAAAAATGCAAAATATTGTGAAATTCTAATTTCAAGGATTTTAACTGTGAATTTGTTTGAAGGGAAACAAACAAGGCTACCTTTCCGGAAAGGTTCAATCCGACAACTGTTTCTATATCAAACATAAAGAAGGTGTGCTTCTGGTTGCAATCTATGTCGATGATCTAATAATTTTAAGTTTGGTAGACTATTGAATGGGCGTACGGTGTAGAAGACGGATAACCAGGGTCCTCAACATCTGGCGATAAATTCTGTTTATCATGACAGAACTAAACACATTAAGACCAAATGGAATTACATCAGAAGCATTTGTAGCGATGATCTTATCACGGTCGTTTACACAACAACCCAAGAAAATGTTGAGATATCCTTACCAAAAACCTGTCAAGAATCTCGTATGAAAAATACGTTGCTGTTTATGGAATGTAGAAATGTGATGAATTGCGAGGAAGTGTTGAAATTGACCATTCTTGCAAATTTAAAAATATGACAATAATAGAATTATTATTGTTTGACCAATAACGTGTTACTCTGTGAATAAATTTCGTTTGTTAGTTAGTGTGTGCGCTATCTTCCTTTTAATGTGAGTTTGGATGCCGTGACTTGGAGTGTAAAGTATCCGTATTAAATAAAATCCTCCAGAGATCAATTTTTCAATCTTTTTCAACATTTCTCAGGGTTGATTCCAATGCAATTCAAACGAAATTTAAAGAGCCGTTAAATATGTGTTCTCACAAACTATTGACGCAACGTCTGCATAACACATCTGTTTTTTTTTGTTTGTAGTTAAGATACAAGATCATTCAGTAATACTTGTATAGGACATCTGATTCATTAATTTTTTTATCATCCTAGTGTTTTTTTTTTTGTAAATTTTGATATAACCATATTAGTAATACATCGCATAAAAATATGCGTTTGTTGTGTGAGTTTGTAAATATTATAAAATAATAATAAAAACTAATCCACATATATCATAGGCATAAAATGCAAATTTGATATTTAAATAGCTAGAAATCTCTCGAATTCTGTGAATCTACCACAGGTATGAAAATAATTGAATAAATACACTCATGGATGAAACTTAAGGAAGTTGAAAATCTTTGTCACCGGACATTTGATTTTTTGAAGACAGGAAATTTCGTTTACCTTTAGGTATATCGTGTGTCTTCGATAAAGGTCTATGTGCATCAAATATCTTCCAAGTTATTGTCTGAAACCTGATAAACGTGTATTATAGATACAGCCTAAGTTTTGTCCATGAGTGTATATATAAATTCTTAAATGTCCTTAGAAAGTTTCAATTCGTATACATATCACAATCCACGCGGATGTGTTCTACGCCAGTCGGCCATCAGAACGTTAAGCACGCACACAGTTACATTATTGACAAGTAATTGTTTTTCTCTTCAATATTTTAATTGTTTTTAAAATCTTGTCGATCGTTCCCATTGTCTATTATTAAAATAGTAAACAACTCACTCTCTCTCTCCTCGTTATTTCAAACAAAGGGTGATGGAGAAACGACCACAGAGACCAGCAGCTGATGAAGGAGTGGAGGAGACCTATGATGTTGAAGGATACATCCCCATCAACAAGAAGAGCCTGAAATAGTACCATGTCCTAATGTTCAACATGAAGAACCTGAAATAGTACCATGTCCTAATGTTCAAATAGAAGAGCCTGAAATAGTACCATGTCCTAATGTTCAACATGAAGAGCCTGAAATAGAACCATGTCCTAATATTCAGAATGAAGAGCCTGAAGTTGTACCATATTCTAATGTTCAACATGAGGATCCTAGAACAGACCAGAACACTAGACATGAAAATTCTAGGACACAATCAAAGAGAATCTAGAAGAACAGACTCACATCAATCTAGCACTGAGCAGGGAGATCCTAGGAGAACAGAGTCCTATCAGAATAGCCAACATTATTCCAGGACACTACCCCCAAACACCAGGTATGAACATGCTAGAACTGAATCATATAAAAAAAGCGACGATATTGTTTTGATAGGTGATTCTAAAATAAACCTTCAATTGGAAATCAATATACTGAAAACTTATCTAGAAACTAACTTACTAACTCTGAACGAAAACAAGTCAAGAATAATGGTTTTCCGTAATGGAGGAAAGGTGGCGCGTTCAGAAAGATGGTATTGGGGTCAAAGTCCTTTAAGTGTTACTTCAAAATATACGTACCTGGGCTACCCGCTAACCCCTTCGATTTCTTTCACTCAAGTTGCCTTAAATTATAGAGGCAGGACCATGGCCGCGATGGGTGCTGTGGGGGAGATTATTTTGAAGTCCAAGCTCAAATCCTTTCATGCAAGTATGAGATTGTTGGATTCTATGATCTTGACAGTCCTACTCTATGCGGCTCCAATCTGGGCACATGATCAAGCCTTAATCTTAGATAGAATCCAGGATACCTTCCTCAGACGTTTTCTGTGCCTTCCAAGCTATACTCCGGGCTATATTTTGAGGGCCGAAACAGGAAGAAACTCTCTCGATATCACAGTGAAAAAACTAACTTTAAAATTCTGGACTAGAATTCTGAAAATGGACGGCAGCAGGCTACCTTCAATATGTTTGGCACATTTGTGGGACATTTCAATTTTTTCAAAACAGAATATCGGACTGGTAAAAAGTATAACAGAGCTACTTAATAACACAGGCTTCTCATGGCTTGTTGGATGTACAGACTTCAATATTCTACAAAGATACATCCCCCTAATTATTAGAACGGCAACCGATCAGTCCTTGCAGCTCGATTATGTAAGAATAAGAAAATCAGTACTCTACTCTCACTATAAATACTTTCATTCATCACCTACAATGGAATGCTATCTGAATGACAATATCCCCCTAACCTTAAAGAGAATCATTCTACAAGTAAGAAGCCTTTTTGTAGTACAGAGAATTAATCATGTTTTACTATTGAAAACTAAGACCATAAAATGCACCTTATGCAACGGTGAATTTAGTCTCGATTTTCCACACTACATGTTCTACTGTTCGGCAATGGAAGAAGAAAGAGAAATTCTTCGTCAAGAGACCGGCTATAATAGCAATTCGCCTTATGTTTTAATGGCAAAAGTCGTAAAATCCAGACCCTTTGCATTCGCTTTTTATAAATACTGGAAATCAGCTCAATCAAAATATTTAGCACAGACACCGGATCCAACTCGATAATTGGTCGTGGCCAATACCCAATACTTGTATATAACTACGATGCTAATTTGTTATTTATTTATTTCGTCCTATAGAGAGAATCCTGTATGGCACGTGTGCCCAATAAAGGCTATTGTTGTTTGTTGTTGTTGTTGAATCATATAAAAATAGTGAACAAAGGGAATCTAGGAGTCAAGTACAATGCCAGAACACTGAGTCTGAAGAGCCTAGGACAGAATCATATCCAGGAGATGTAACAGAGAGCAATGGACAAAAAGACAGAACAGAACCACATCAGCACACTGGGCAAGAAGAGCCACCCCGACCATCTCAAAATACACAACAGCAGGATCCCAAGATCTCTCCTCGTTAGCCTAACGCCCGGAGAGAAGATCATTCTCGCAAAGTTCCTCGACCGTGTAATAGCGAGTGTTGGGGACAGCAACCACTATATAAGACAGAAGCTGTCCGAACTCAGGGCGGCTTGTGAAACCGAAGAATTCCAGACGTACCTTCCGTGAGGGATCTGTCTGCTATATACAAGTACTTGTATATCCAAAATAAATTTTGATGTTTTTAATTTTTCTAATTATTTTTGTTTTTATTGTTGACTAAGTGCCAATAGAGTTAAGATAATTGTCAATTGTCTCTCTCTCGGCCACGCGGAGAGCAAGCGCCAAATATGTCAGGGATTGAGACAAGAATCAAGATGTGTAATCGATATTGACAGAAAGCTTGAGTCGATATCTATTGGCTGGTATTGTCTAATTCGAAATAACCAAATCACAATGGACGAATATCGAAATTTCGATGGCAAATAACCATTTACCAGAAAATGAAATTAGGCTCTAAGATGTAAATTCTTTCGCGGAACCGGAAAATAAACATGTAAATTGGACCGCCCAAGTCAACACGCCTCTAAAATAACATCAATTCGAAAAGTTTCTCCAAGACCAAGGGCTCAAGGAGGGAGAACGATGGCGTTTCAATTAACAACTAACCTGCAAAGCTCCCAGAACACAAATAACTTACAAATCCAAATAAATATAATCATACAAATAACCCAATACCAAATTTAGCAAGGCCAATACTAACAGCTTTAAATGCATCTATTTTAATACAAGGAAAAGTTCTATTGCGATTAATAAGCTACGAAACGCTATTGCAGTTATCCCTCCGGATTTATATTTTTAAATAAAGGAATGAAAATTCGAAACTATTAAAGACGCGTATGATTCTTTTGATAATTAAACAATTTCTCGATTGCTCGAAGAATATTATATATTTATAATTGTATGTATTTCTACTGTCTTCAAAGCTTATGTCATACATCATCTAAAATACCCATTACAAATGTCTAGATGCCAAGATAGATGGACGTGCTACGCATTGTCTCTGGGTTTCAAAGAGTCTAGCATCAGTGTCACTATAAAAGGAAAACCGAAAAATGCAGAATAACAGCGGTATGGTAGATTAAACTGGCGAAACCGCTGGGAGGGTTCACTACTGATGAGCCAGGCCCTCCCATTAATTTTTCCATTGCAGTAAGGGCAGTAGAAGTTGTTTAATTTTTAAAAGAATCATATGCCTCTATAATAGATTCACATTTTCATAACAGATGGCGCGCTTATGCATCATAATATAGGAATCTTATATTTTTAATAACTGATTAACGACGATTGTACAACTCCACATGAATTGTTTATCAAAATAAAACCTGTAATTTCTCATTGGGAATTATAGAAAGTTAATCGTTTGTAGTGGATAATAGGCCAAATAGATCTAAATTCGCATTTCGTAATACAAATTGATAGGTTATTTCACAGAATCTAAGGCGTATAGACTTTGGAAGTCTGGAACACGTACAGTTATAAAAAGTAGAGATGTACCTTTTATCGAACCAGAATTAATAGGAATGAAGTAGATGAAATTGATGTTTGTCCACAAAAATAATCTTCTTTCAAGGAAATTCCTCTAGTAGAAGAAAAGGGAAGTACATCCTAAATCAAACCAAAATCTGATATTGAAAGCGAATCGGATCTAGAAGTGTTTGATGTAGTAAACGATTCATAAGAGTGAAGTGAAGACCAAGGTATATAAGAACGGGAGATTCAGGCGAATCTAGGAAGAAGTACCCTACAGATAATTTCTCCACACAAAAACCTTTAGAAGCGAAGTGCTTTCCAGATATAAAAGAAGCAGAGGAAGCGCTGTATGAAAAGGATTCTTATTTTTAGAGGAAATCAATGAAAGAGAGTTTGATTCCTTGATTGAGAACAAAAACATCATTGGAAGCAAATGAGTATTCAAAAAGAAGTACAATAGTGATGGTTCTCTAGAGAGCCATAAGGCTCGTCTTTCTTCAAAATTATGAATAATACACAGAAGTATGGAATCGACTACGAAGAGACTTTGCCTTATTAGTAGATGTAAATTCTTCCACAGAACCAAAAGATGAATATGTAAATTGAACCGACCAAGTGAACACGTCTCTGAAAATAATATCAATTCGCAAAGTTTCTCCAGGACAAAGGGCTCAGGGAGGAAGAACGATGAATTACCAATCAACAGCTAACGTTCAAAGCTCCTAATGCACAAATAACTTACAAAGCCAAATAGATATATTAATACAAAAACACCCAATACCAAAATTAAGAAGGCCAACGTTAACAGCTTCAAATGCATCCAAATTAATATGAAGAAAAGTTCTATAGCGATTAATGGACGCTATTGCAGCTATCTCTTCGGATTTTATTTTTATAATATAAAAATATTATATTTTTAATAACTGATCAACGTTTAGTTTGGATCATTCTGAACATAAACTTTAGATATGATATACAATTATAAATTCCACAAACCTCTTCTGTACAACTATTTCTATTGATAATATAAATAATAGAAATATTTTTATTTTTTAAATGAAAATTCGAAACTATTTTAGACGCGTAAAATTCTTTTCGAAATTAAACAATTTCTACTACCCTTACTGCGATAGAAAATTAATGGAAGGGCATGGCTTATCAGTGGTGAACCCACCCAGCACCACTGATAAGCCATGCCCTTCCCTTAATTTTCTATCGCAGTAAGGGTAGTAGGAATTGTTTAATTTCGAAAAGAATTTTACGCATCTAAAATAGTTTCGAATTTTCATAACAGATGGCGCGCTAGTGCATCATAATATAAAATTTTTATATCCATCAAAACTTCCTCAGACTTATTTGTTATTGAGAAGCAACTGAAATCCATTGAACAGTTTCTTATTGTCCTTTATAACATTTCATGTGGTACGATCATACAACTAATTCTAATTGTATTAAACTTCACCCCATTGTAGAGAAACATGGATTATCTGTCCACAATCTCTCTTAAAATAGCTACTTGTGTAAATTTGATAATAATATATATCACAGTTTCTCCAATAAAATTGAATAAATATTTTACAAAGTAAAAATTCATTAATATTGACAGGCAGTTCAAATCATGTAATACCTTTTTAAAATTCAATGTGCATACACTTTGCAAAATATTGAACAAAAGTCTTCGTTAAAATATATCGAAAACAATGCAAATTGGAAAACCTTCATAGATAAAATTTCTATCAAAGATTGTACATGTTACTGAGAAGAAATGGACTAAGGTTTTTTGCAGGAAAAATATTAGCAGAACAGTTAAAATATTTGGGGAATATATTTATAGATAATTAAACTTTAAATAAAGAGTGATATTAACGGATTATATATTTGTTAAATTGAGAATAAATATTTAGACAACAAATGCCAAAGTAGAGCAATCGTTATTAACAATATTCAATCAAAGAAACTAAATAAATAGCTACAAAAAGGGTTCCCCAGACAGTAATAATGATGCTGTAAATATCTCTAATAATTCTCTTTCTCCTGAAACCGTTACACTTTTTTCAAAAGGTTTCAATTTTGTTCATTCACAGAATATTGTTACTCCAAGAACTATAGCCGCTATTGAAATTTCTATAAAACATTTTCAGGAACATAATATGGCTAAATTTAGAACAGAAATAGCACCAATGATTAAATAAATTAATAAGACTAAACAATTTTAAACCTACAAGAAAAAAAAAAACAAAGCCATTAAAGCAAAACGAAGATATAATAATAACACCTTCAGATAAAGGAAGAAACACAGTAATCAAGGAGAAATAACTGAATATAATTATAAAATAGAACAATTATTACAAGATAAAGAATTTTATGAAGAGTTACTAAAGATCCTTCAACTAACATCACTAAAGAATTCAATAGAAAACTATACGCGCATATAAACTCAATATATTAGCTTTCGAAAATTTGAAAGCAGAAGAAAATAATCTTCTCAACTTTTACGGCCTACCAAAGGTCCATATATGAATTGTTACACGCGAATCCCGTCCGGTATTCAATAAGTACCATGATGATTTTTGCCACGTCTAGGAGGCCATCCCTTTTGTAACCAAATCAACTTTCTCCCGACTTATAATACCATTCTCATCGCGGTAATTAAAATTAACTGAATCCAAGGAAAAAATATATACCAAAGGTCCGTAAACATAACACACCATTGCGTCCCATAGTTAGCTATGCTGGCTCTCCTCTTTATCCTCTCACGGAATATTTGTCGTTAATAATTTCTCCATTCCAGAAGCAACTTCCTCATTCAGTACTCAATCCCATAGTAGCCGTTGAAACTATCAAAAATCTTCAAATTCCCAGTGATAGTCGGATGGTTTCATTTGATGTAGAATCCCTCTACACATCAATCCCACACGACGTCCTAGCCCTCAAGTCTTTTATACAACTCCTAAAGAAGCATTAATAGATTTAATGAAGCTTTGTTTAGAATATAGTTATTTTAACTTCAAAAACAGATTCCTCAAACAAATAAAAGACTTAACGATGGGCAATCCTATTTCAGCACCATTGGCAAAACATATTCATGAATGAAATAATTACTGAAACAAATCATTTTAGAAAGTTATATTGTGGATAAGAGATATTGTGGATGTGTTTTGCATAACGGAAACATAAATTGATACTTCCATATTTTCTCTAAATAACCTAAGCCTAATTAAAGTTCACATACGTAATAGAAAACAATTATTTTTTAGCCTTTATAGGCATTCAACTAGGGAGAAAACAACTTGACATAGAAATCACCATCTACAGAAAACCGACTCACACAGGAAACTATTTAAATTTTAGCTCTTTTGGTCCGATTCATAATAAAAATCACCGTAGTTAAAAACACTCTCCAAAAGAATAATCACACAACGGTAAAATAAAAATACTGACACAAGATTAGAGAGTAATATAATTTTTAAAAAGTTAATAAACAATAATTATCTGAAGAAAATTTCATTAAAAAGCACTTTTACAATCCCAGATGGCCATCTTCAAACAAAGGCAATGATCAATCCGAAAAAAAGGTATTGCTCTCTCTCATACAGTTACGGATCAGAAAGAATCGCCAGAATATTGAAGAAATATAATATAATCACTACATATCAATCTGTGTGTACCAAATTTAACACAAATCCTAGGCCACTCAGACACAAGGATTAGTAGCAAACAGGAAAACAAAAGCAATGTTATTCGCGAAATTCCATGCTGAACTTGTTCAGCCACTTACATTGGAGAAACCAGCAAATCATTAAAAGAACGTTTAAACCAACATAAAACAGTTCTAAGTATTTATAACCCATTATCAATTCTAATAGACCATGCACTAAACAATAATCATATACCTGGATTTAACAACGCATCTATTTATGCCAGAATATAAAATAAAAACACTGCAAATTATTTTGGAAAGCTGGGCTTCTATAGAAGATACAAAAAGCATCTACCAGATATTTATGGAGAATTTATATCTAATTGAATATTATTTTAAAATCTAGATATTATGGATTTCTCTATATTCAGAGTATATATGTACATACATATATACTTTTAAAATATTTATCAACACACCTAACAACATATTGAATTAAAGATACTTCGGGCAGTATATCTTTTTTATTGTCTCGACGTTTCGACAAAAATCCTTTGCCCTCGTCAGGAGCTAAAAAAAATTAGAACTTTTGGCAAAGCGTTAAAAAATATTAAAGCGTTTAAATAACGTCGAGGCAATATAAAATATTTACTGGCCAAAGTATATTTAATTTGAAGAACTATGAATGCCGGGCAGCCTCTATCTTTACGATAACATATTGAATGATAAACCTTACTGATTTTATATATTGTTTACCATTCTATTTATTTAATCGACAAGTTATTATTAATAATGTAACAAATTGTAGATTGTTTATATATTTGATGTACAGTATATATTTTTCATATAGTTTCTAATTTGGTCTTGTTAATCGAGAGTGTATTACCTCCCCACGTGATTTAGTTCAAATCAAAGAAGAGTTATATATAGAAGAAGTTATTGACCTATATATCTGGAACCAAGTCTTTCTAAAATATATTTGAAAGGATAATCAGAAATTTTTATGAGTTATTCCTATAAAGGGATATTGTTTTGAGTACATTCTACAATATATGGATGCACAAATTATAAATCAGCTATCGGCAGAATAAAAAAATAACTGAAGTAATACTGACACATAAAGAATTGACTTCAATAATAGCAGTAACTATAGCAGGTGCATTCGATAATAAAACTGTAAAGGTAATAGATAACGCTACAAACATTTATATATATTACATATTATTCAATATCACTTGAATATTGAAAGGCATTACATTTTTCTTACGAAGCTTTACTATTGAAAATAGATAACATAAAGATACTAATATACTACTAAATGATTTTCTGATCAATTTTTCTGAATAGTTTCGAATACCTCAATACTGATAAAAATTTGTGATGCCAACGATATCTTTATTCTGGCACAGATTTCTAGAGAGACTAAGTCTGTGAGAGAAATAGTTAAGAATTTGCTATTCGATGGTGTAATCGGAACAAATCAAGGATTAGTCCAAAATTATCGAAGTCGGAAATAATATCATAATGTCAATGGACCAAGTCAACGCCTGGCGACCACACTACGCCTCGGCCAACGTGTGCTGGAAAAACACTTAACTACGCATGCGCGACCGGCGATTGGATCCGGGACTTTTGACACGCGCGCCATCGAACAACAAAGCCTTCTTTAACATTACCATGTGATCAATATGAAAATATTGTTTTGCCTATATATAGAGAAGGCTCAACGCGAACTGAAATAATATTATTTATAATAGGTGGATAGGTGTGTGAGATAGGGGCTTTATTTTAAAATGGATGTCCTTCACTCTATGTTTATAATAGTAAAAGGTTGTTTGCATGGGTTGAGAAGCCAATTATAACGGTGCGTTCACAAGGCTTTTATCTTCGACCTTGAAATGAAATTGACATTTAAAAATATTATAAGGAATATAAGTGTCCATGAAAAGATTCATTAATCTAATTACAGAATTATATACTTGGAAAATGTTGATTTTATATATATCCTTGTATTGTTGGGAGAGAGGCGCGCGGCTCGAGGCGGGTGCGCACGTGCGACTGTTCTAAAACTACTTGTTTTGGCTACATCCTTTCTCCTTTACCACCCTCCCAATGAAATTGACATTTAAAAATATTATAAGGAATATAAGTGTCTATGAAAAGATTCATTAATCTAATTACAGAATTATATACTTGGAAAATGTTGATTTTATATATCCTTGTATTGTTGGGAGAGAGGCGCGTGGCTCGAGGCGGGTGCGCACGTGCGACTGTTCTAAAACTACTTGTTTTGGCTACATCCTTTCTCCTTTACCACCCTCCCAAAGAGCGTCGCGCGCGGTAAAAAAGAACAGATAGCCCTCAAAATGTGGACAGACCTCTACATCCAAGATTACTCCACCAGAAATCTACGAAGATTTGCTGCTACCCCGAAACTACTCCTCCAAATGCTTCGAAACATCAAGCATGGATCTACCTCCACAACAATCTTGACCGGCCATGGTTACATTCAGGCAGACCTTGCAACGGTATCGAAAGAAGACCCAACTTGCCCCCGCTGCCAAGATGAAGACCAAACCGTAGACCACCTCCTCTTCGCTTGCCCAATCTTCCAATACCAAAGATTCCAGACAGCCACTCTCCTAGGTATCACCAACATATGTCCAGCATCCCTAGAAAATCTCCCAAGAAAGAAATCTGCCTGGCGACACCTCATTAATTGGACTTCCACTGGCATTGTATATAAATACAAGAAGACTTAGGTCAGAAGGACATCCCGGGTAGTTGGCGACTTCTGTACGCTCCGGGAAACTGGGTTACTTAAATAAATAATAATACATCCTTTCCCGTGGACTTAACGGTAACTTTTTAAAACTTATTTATTCCTTTAACTTTCATGTATAATTATTTTTACATAATTCAGAGTTTTGTATAATTATTTCCCATAATTTCCTATCATTAATTTTTCATACATTTTGTTCTAAAAGATTATTTAAGACAATAATCTTTATTTAGAAGGTGTTCTTTCTAAAACCATTTGTTTGTGAATAAACATTAAAAAGACTTCTCGGATGTTTTATCCCAATACATCAGGCCACAAGCGCAACAATATAGATATTTAATAGAGAGAAATTAATGTTTATATAGCCTCTATAGTTTAAATTTATGATTTCAAATCTAGACATTTTCTGCATATCGAAAATATTTTTCAATTTAAGGCATTTCACAGTTATACCTGACTTAGCCTGTTGATATTTGGAATTATTAATAATCTACTTTTCATAAAGCTGTAATATCCATTTAACAATCTCTATTAAATTCAATTCTGCGTGCTGAATGATATAAAAACTGGCGGCATTATATACTGTAGACTAACAAAAAAACCCATCAATTCCCAATGTAAGAATTTATAGACTAAGGCATCAGTTGTAGTCTTCTTACTATTTGATTTCTATCAACCAATGCTATTTAGTATATATATATTATATAATCTAAAATGCAAATATATGTTTTTTTTGTATTTTATTTTAATTATTGACTATTCTTTTATTTTCAACCATATATATATATATATATATTAAGAAGATAACACTTTGAATATTTGTTATAAATATGGATAGTTAACCTACCTAATTTTTAATTCACGAATATGATTCATTTTATAAATTCTATATTACTGTGAAAAATGATTTTATGTGTAAATTGCTTCATGTAATTCAAAATAAAAACTACTTGATAAGTAAATAATTATCTTTTCTATTTTCACGACTTCACCTTCAATTCTCTATATTTTTCAACAACAAAACATTATAATCATAACATATATATATCGTGAAGAGGACCACATGTTTCAGCAACTAATCCTTCTTCAAATACAATGGAATGGAATCAGTTCAGGGAATGGAGAATAAACGAGTAAATAATTCACAGAAAATTATTAAAGTGCACACAGAAAGGTTTTCTATATTTCTATTTACTTAGTTATAATATTCACAATTTTACCCGTCTCTGAAAAATACCAGGTTTGAAAGAAAAATCTAAACTACAATGTGTGTATGTTTCTAATAATTTGAATCTGTCAGCTTTTATATTTAAATGCTATATGACGATTATGACAATAAAAATTATGAAAAATATATTAAGCATATACAGAACCTCTGGGAAAAAATTAAAAAACATCGCTAAAACCTTTTCCATATTTATTAAGTTTTAAGAGAATCCTCTTTCAGAAAAACTTCAAAATTTCTAAAGGTTTTAATACATGCGTTACATGTGAACTTCATCGAGAGTAAATTTGTAACATAGCGTCGAAATTTATATTGTTTTAAACTGATGGTTCATAAATGATAATCATGGCGGATAATTAGCGAATGGTTTATATTTTAAGTGCACCATATATCTACATATGTAGAAATCAGTTCGACCTATACCAAATTTGATTTATTACTTGCACTCACTGGTGAAGTTGGATCATTTAGGTAGAAACCAGGGCTCGCAACTTGCCGCTTCTTCACTTACCCTCTTCAATTTGTATTTTACTCTAACTTTTTATTCCATTCAGAAAGGATTAAACATTTCAATATATGTAAAGGAACCTAATAAACCTGGCTTAGTATATATTGAATGTATGTGTTTATTTAGACACACAACATACACAGCGTTATACTTAACCATATATTTCATTTTATGAAATATAACATAATATGTTCAAAAAATAAAATAATATTCAAATAGAAATATTTACGTCGAAAAACAAACCTTTGAATTGAAAAATACATGCTGATGGCGAGTGATGAATAATTTGGTCTAAAAAACTAGATTGGAATTAAAAGTTTTTCATTTAAAAAATTACTTAAAGGATATTTTAATTAATATTTAAGAATTTAGAAGTATTACTTTTTTAATGGAGGAAAATAGAAGGAAGCAAAACCCAGTTAACATTTGTACTCGAAAACACGTTCGAACTCTAAAAAAAAAATCGAACTTCTTTAAATATCAATTTATTTCTCTAGATTTTTAATTTATCTCTTTTACAAGCAGGTTCACAAGCGCGCCAACTGTCCACGGAAGACTGACCTGCATTAGAAATAATATTTGCTTCTTTGTGAATGCTCCCGTTGTGTGCACGAATATCGCTAACAATCCGCCCTCCAAGTCGAACGCCCCTCTTCTTCCTGTTGCAAGATCACCACCGGCTGGTACTGTTGACGCAAATCATCCTCCCAGTAACACAGGGAGAACAGAAAAGGCGGTAGATTTGTCCCTCATCAGGGCGAACTTAAGATATCCCCAAGAACGGCGTACTATGGCTGAGATTCAGTTGGACGTTCTTCTAAAGAACGAATAGGCGCCTGCAGTCAAATATCGTGCCCAGAAAATTAGGTAATCGAGAAAAATACGCACAATGGAAAGATGGGCAGGAATCACGCCCAATCAAAAATCGAACAAATAATGAACTTTGACAACTTTGCCAGCAAGCTAATGGCTCTTACAGGGGAAATTGGCAGTACCCTGTACAAGAAGCTCTCGCGCGCTTGTAACTCTGCTTGGCAGCACAAATGAGCATCCAAGTAGCGACCCAAAGAAAACGTGTCATTGCCGCTCTTCGTTGGAGAATCCAAATTTTCTGTTTCATCAAGGAGCATGAGATGGAAATCTGCTTCCTACAGGAGACCAACGTCATGTTCTCGGAATTCGTTGGAGACCTCTGCCACGGCCAGTGCCGCATCGTTGAGCCGTAACGACCACCAAAGGCCTTGCCCGCGTCTTTGCTGCTGGGATTTTTGTTCACCGACAGCGATATACAATTTCCTGTATATATTGTGTCATCGACCTCACAGTCCGGGGAGTCTCCATGATGTGCGTTAACGATAGAGCCAGCTGCAGACTATTGCATCTCAGGCGTGTGAAGAAGGTGCGTGTATTCTCGATTACCTGAACATATCCGAAGAGGCGACGAAGACCCTGGCATCCATTTAAACATAAGAACTTGTTTATCTTCGGGCCAAGCGGACTTTGGCGACATTGCAAACTTTTTCGATACTGCACTGGAGCACACAAGGGTTGCGATCACCGGAAGACAGGGCGAAGCGTGTCGTCTTTACAATATCCGACTTCCATCAGGCTTCTGTGACCGCGATTACCAATATTAAACTATAAACTACGTTTACCCAATCACTGTCTTGTACATCTAAGTGGGAGAACCAGCTCCTACAAAACTTGCCTGTATCGGTAAGCTGTTACTGTCAGACCTGTTCGTTTATCGAATGGAAACGTTTATCGATGAAATATCGGAAGACCTAGTAAATTCTCTACCCCCGATGTAATGGGAACAATGGACAAGGATGAAGGCAGACCCTCGGTCACCCGCACCAGCCATTGCTGAGTCCGACGGTGGATGCACGAGAGAAAAATAAATCACTTACTGAGGTGGAGACTAGAGACTAATATTGCCCGCTCCGACATTTTTTCAGTCGGATCTCGGGCGTTCCCTCCGAGCCAGGCGTCGCTCACCTTCAACCTACAGTGACGACGACGGCAGCGTCATCTCCGGGGAATAGATAAAACATTTTTTTCTGGAACGCAGGCTACTAGCTCGGCTAAAGCCATCGCCTATTTCCTCGTTGAAGTAACCCCCTTTGGAGTTTGACAAGTGGGGCCAGCTCTTTCTCGCCGACATCTCCCTTTGAATGTAACGGATTACCCCGCGAGTTTGTTAAAGACTTTGAAGATATATTCGCCAAAGTTATTTGTAAAGTCGTCGAGGCATCTCGACTCCACGAGGTCTTGCTACAATCTTGAAAGCGCAACAAGGTTAGGCCAGCACCCGAAGTCACACGGTGCTCCGGTGCTGCAGCCATTTCGCCCAATCAGCCTCCCAAAGACCGAATGCAGGCTCCTTAGTGGCGTGCTCATGGGCCGTTATCTGCCTGATCTCGTGCCCCAGTGTGATATTTACGTCATTATAGGATGTGCGCTGGTCATTTTTATAGAACATTGCGCGTGTGTCCGAAAAGGTAGCCTGGGTAGTGAGATATGACACGTCGCTGGCTGTCATTTCTCTGGACCTGAGTCGGCGTTCGACAGCATGGACAGGTAAGCACCTTTTCGATCTGTTATAGAATCTTGGCCCACCACGTGTGAGTTGCTGTCTTCTATAGAAAATCAGATGCTTTCATCCGAGTCGGATATGTTGACACCAAGGGCTTTCCGCTTCTCAACGGCGTGAGGCAGGGCTTCCGCCTCACCGCCGTCCTCTTCAGCATCGGAGTTGAGCCTCTGATACGTCACCTCGAAATAACTTGGGCCGCAGTTGCGTGGTCGGCTATGCGCATGACATCATACTCTTCATCAGCGACGACACACAGTTTGAACTCGTGACCCCGATCGTTGTCTAGATCTCACCGAGAGGGAAGAGAGTGTTAAACCTAAAACAGGCTGTGTCTAGCACCTTTGAGCTGGGCCACCGGGTTCTTCACTCTTTTAGACTTAGGTCACCGCGCCTTCGAGGCGACAACAGGTTCCTGCGACCGCCAGACCTTCTTGCTCTCGATCGCTGGCTACGGGCAATATCGAAGACTACGCCGATTTTGCTTCTGCCCTGGAGCGCTAAACTCAGGCAGGGCTGTTGAAAACGCAGCACCCAGAAGTATTTGTCAGCATTTTGACCACATAGTTTTATTATGGACAACATATCAACGCGTCTACGACTCACGGAAACTGTATAAATATAGCTACAGCAAGGCATGGATGCTTCTCACTTCGGAGGCCAACGTTATGGTCCACGAGGCTTAAGGGGTTGATGAAGGAATTCATAATCACTGATGAACAGGCTGTTGCACTCGGTCTTTCTAGGAAAATATAATTCGAAGCCTCTTTTGATCAGATGAACCTATTCGACTGGCCAAATAATGTCTAAAATGCAATCACGTAAATCCAATATGGAATTTGTGACATCCTAAGGGGAGAAATCCAGACTGGCCCAATTGAAGACAATGCTATTCTATGCCGGCTCGGATCTGTCCAAGATTTTTACACTAAGAAATTGTCCAAGGAATTCCAAGAGATATTTGGAAAAAATATCAACATCAGCTATGAGTCCATACGTATCTTGTACGATACAATAAAGGACTAAATGTCATCGCAGATAGAAGAGGACATCATCTAAAGAATCTAAGAGCGTGCATTCAGAATATAGTGCAGTTTGCCTCAAGGAAGGAATATGAAAATCCCTCTTAACCCGGACATAAATAGACATTTATGTGGATTTCCCGTGGCATTTAATTGCAGCAAGATCATTCTTCTACCGTAATGCATTCAAAGAGGCCCTTGAAGTTTTGAGGAGGATGAGTATTTCGGGTACAATCCTAAACTTGGGAAGGTTGTAAAGAACACAAATTATCTAACCTGTTCTATACAGCCTACCAACTGCTGCTTTAACCGAGCCAAAATTTCTTAAGAAGCTACAGAGGATATCCAGGACATTGTCGAGAAATACAAAAGAGAGCGGGGCTTAATTACTATGAGCTCCGAGCAAGAACCACCCGTTGAGTCGATCTAGATCGGGTGCTAGCACGCTGGAAAGTAGGTTTCCAGGCAGGATGCCAAGCTGTATATGACCATTGATATCCAACATAGCCATATAAATGCCATGGCCGGATTATACAACGGAGCGGAAGATTTATCTCAGGAATTTCAATCTGTATCCATATCCGTGCAATAGCTGCCTAAAAACTTCCCGCATTGGAATAGTCGATTTGCCGTCAATCATTGAAACTCGAATAGTAGTTGATAATCTACCAGGTGATAATTCAAAGCGCTAAGATGAAATTTTCTACGCAGGAATAAGAAACAATAATTAAATTGAGCTGTTATCAGATCACAGAGAAAATTGCTATACTGAGAATGACTGCATAGAGCCTAGGAGGTTTAAAAGGAAAGATTAAAATTTTGAAATAACAGTAAACCTTCCAAGAATCAAAAACTTATGCAAGTGCCTCCAAGCCTCTGTCGGAAGGTTCAAAATTTCTAGCAGTGGAATTATTGTTCAAATCATAAAAGTCATTCAGAACAGAACAGACAACAACAAGCCACAAGCAAAGCGAGGTTTGCAACAGTAACTTTTGAAGAGTTTCTTCCCCGAATGGTGCGCCGACTTCACTATATCAAGGCTTTAGAGGAGGAGTTGGGGAAATAATTTGCCTTTCAGATCATGAAAATGTCCGGCCAAGTGCAGGTTGGGCTGCCAAGTGTTGATAAGACTGAATGACTAGTATAAGAGGTCCACACAATCGCGAACATCCTCCTAAAATTTCCCCCCTCGGGGTATCGGCGAAATGCCAGATGGATTTAAAGCATGGTGGTATGGCTTCTATCAAGAAAAACGCGAAAATTGCAGAGAAATCAGCGAAAGAAATCTATGGCATGGAGATTTCAGCCTGATAAAAATGACAAACATGAAAATTCACCTTCGGCAAAAGAAAGATATGCAAATTCTTGCCCGAAAAGCTGTGAATGGGCTGAGACAATAGAATAAGATGCCTCTGAAAAGTTCACATGATGTAGCGTAAGAAGAGGAAGCTCTTGCCTTATAGCAAAACCACACGCTGGTTTAGGCATAACCTGACTTCGACCTCTCTACTTGCCAACGACAGACTACAGAGTTCTCATCGGGGTTCTCTAATGGCGACTGCAACCTCATCTTTGGGACATCGTACTTAAACATTAGAGTTACGCCGTTCCTGGTAGAGGCAGCGTTTTCCACCATCTTCACCGGGTCTTTCCGCTTCACCTGGACCAGCTACTCGCCGGGATAATGTCCTGGTGTACGAAGACGATATCGCCCTTTTTATCCGCGAGGATGGGTAGCTAGAGGTCGTCAAAAATATCTTCGAGGACTTCAGGCGTGTGTCAACTTCGGCAAGAGCCAGGGTCTCTGGTGCGGGAGATGGAGGAAACGCACCGACTCCCCGTTGAAGACCTCCTCGAACAGGGAGAAAATCACCATCTTAAGGACCACCGTAACGCCTGGAATAGGAACTTCGGCCCAAGACCAACATCTGCAGGAGTTACTAGAGCGGGTCATTGCTAAGTGGTCCCTTTTTGTCCGCGGTCTCTCATTTGCTGGTCGAGCAAAAGCGGCCAATGGCCTGGTGCTCTCAGACATCTTCTATTAACTTCAGGTCCTACCTGCACAGCAATGCAACCATCGCAAGAATTCAGGCAAGATTATCTCGATTCATGTGAGGGTTCGATTGAACCTAATGCCTTCCCGGCAGCATCCTTTCGCGGACGATCTCCGTGGGAGGCATGGAACTCTACGTCAGCACTCAGCTCCGACTGTCGTGTCTCAAGGGTGTCCAGGCAGCACTGCGTGGAAGGGCCGCAAAGCTCATTCTTTTTTCACCGAGATGGTATGTGGCTGTCTTTTGTATTTACTCCTGGCACCTGGCTTCCCCCGCGGCGCCGTCGGTCTTCACCTCCTCGAAGATACCGCGGAGATCCTAGAGCTGAACCACCGGATCCTACAACCGGAACTCCTCCAGGCTCTTCGAGTCGTGGGCGACTGCCGCTTCTGGGACGGTGGCTCCCCCACGTCAGCATCCTCATCTCCATCAGCTGGTCTTCTCGGGGCACAATGCTGACGTTGCCGTGCGACTGGCCCTGCATGCCCTTTCCCATCCAGCGCATCCGGCCTCAGCCCGGGAGTCCTGCATCACCTGTGGGTCCGGAGACCTGTCGCTGACCCACCGCTACTGGTCCTGGGGGCGGATCAGGCCTGTCATTGTGGAGGCCTTCACCCTCATTCAGCGGCCTCCTGACCTACAGAGCTGGATCTTCGGGTATGACCTGGGGGGGGGGGGGGGGGGGGGGGGCGACGCCCTGGCTATCCTCTGGCATCTGCAAAGACCCGCCTTTCCTGGGCCTAGAGATGTGAAGGGTCCAAAAAGACCCTCTCCTCGTCTGAAGGAGCACTCTATCAAGGTAGCTTCCCTAGCTCACAACATCATTGTATATTCCCATTATTTATTTTTCAAATGAAAATTCACTAGTTGTCAATAAAATTGTTTCAATTGTCAATTGTCTCTCTCTCTCTCTCTCTCTCGCCCTGTACAACAAGAACAAGCCCAAGTCTGACATCCTCCTGGCTGACCACGGCGCTCAGTTCTTCAAGGAGAAGCAGCGGCAGCTAGGAGACAAGATGGACCTGGGGTCGTACCTGCTGAAGCCAGTCCAGAGGCTGGGCAAGTACGCCCTGCTGCTGGAACATCTCATCAAGGAATGTCCCAAGACTGCAGCCAAGGAGGCCCAGGCTCTCAAGACTGCGGAGGAACTGGTGAAGTTCCAGCTGAGGCACGGCAACGACCTGCTGGCCATGGATACCCTGAAGGACTGTGATGTGAACCTAAAGGAAGGAGATCATCATCTTGACTGCCATAGCCTAATTGGATTACGGCTTCAGCAGCCAGCTGCAGCATACAACCAGCCTGCGACAGAGGTTTCCTGCGTCTCCCTGATTTTGATAGATTTGTTATAGAATGGGTGGTTTTGTACCGTCCTGAAAAGGAGGATGTCCTCGATAGTCTTACGCCTTGGAAGAATTTAAATCTCGCAAAATACCTCGACCGTGAAATTGCGGGTGTTGGGGACAGCAACGACTATTTGGCGCTGGAGCCTAAACTGGGAAATAAAAGGGTGTACCAACTAACAAAATAGGGGCAAATCCTGCTTTAGCCTCTCCAACGTGCAGACGCCAATAAACTGATTTAAGAGAAGCTGGACATTGAGGACGCCACCCTACGAGCCTTCCCTTTGAGGAAAAGGGCTGAAAGTATTCTTCTCAGCAACGTTTTGTTCTTTGTAACAAACGGTGGCCTTGTCGCAGTGATAAAGCCCACAGTAGGCAGGTGGTATCAATTACCTAAACTTGATGAAGCTGAAAGATCTTCATCAAACTCATTTTTGCTGTGCAGATGCACGTCGAGAAGGGGTTATAAACTTTCCCGAAGGTTTGAAACTACCCCGAATTCCGGCTCGCCTGGAGGTGAAGAGCAAGGGGATAACTGCTCCTGTCTATGTGTTATACGGGATATATTGTTCCCTGTGTAATAAAAGAATCAGTTGCCCTCGAACGACTGTAATTCAGGATTACAAGTTGTGGTTATTCCAGAGAAACGGCCTATTGAGCGCCCGAGTGCGCTTGGAGTAAACCTCTATATTCCCAAATTCTGTCTAGTCACGTTAATTAAACCTCTTTTCATATTTTTAGTTGTTACGCCTCCTAGTAAAACTAAGCAGAATGAAGAACTGGAAGTTCCTATTATTCCTCCATCTGTAGAGCCTATCGTTCCATAGAAATCTCCTGCATTTCAGGAAACGTGTAATATGTCGCAGATCCAGATGGACGTACTAATACTAAATAAAAAGGCGTCAGAGGGGCGCTACCCAAAGTTAGGTCGGGAGAGTATGAGCTATTCAAGGCCTTTGCCCACAATGGGAAAATAAACAAGTTTCTCGCCAAATCCAACAATAAGTAAAAGAAATTCATCGACTTGTTGGCCAGAAAGTGCTCATGGCTCTTACCAGGGTATATGTAGCACGCTACATAAGACGCTGTCGTGTTCCAGAACATCTGCCAGTCGGATTAAAATATTTTCCTAATTACGATTCTGAATACGCGGAACGTAGAAACTCCTGCTACGGTGTGCCCGAAACGACCACCGTGCATCAGACCTCACCTGCGTCTTCTGGCCTGGGTCGGTGTTCACTAGCACCAGATCTTGTGATCTGGCACGTTTTCTCTCGTAGGCCTTACAGTCGAAATAGTCTGCATGACATATGTTAAAGTCTACGTCTTTTATGTTCCAGAAGAACCTGCAGATTATCGCAGCAATGGCGCGTTTAGAAAGTGCGTGGTTCCTCAGGGAACTGGACATCTCGACTCCTTAGGAGTCGCCTAAAGACCTTGCATCGAGTTCAATATGAGCTTTCTCGAAGCTACTGAACCGGGTCGACCTAGTCGACACTGCAACCTTCTTCGAAGCTGCGTTGGAAAACACCAGGGTCGTCACCATCGTAAGTCGAGATGACGCGCGTCGCCTGGACAGAATCATACATCCATCAGGCTTCTTTGACCGCGCCACTCAATGCTAAACTAACAATTAAGCCTACTCGGACTTTCCGTGCCGTACTTGTCCAAGTGGAAAAGCCAGCCCCTACAAGACTACCCTGCATCGGGTAGCTGCAGGGTACCGGTCAGACTTGTTCATCGATCGAATGGAAACATTCATAGAGGAAATATCGGAAAATCTATCAATTCCTTCACCTCCAATGATATGGGAACAGTGAACCGGGATCAAGGTATATATCCACAGAGATACGGTCACTCGCTCCTGTTGTCACCGATTCAAGCGGTGGATACATCTAGAGAGCTAGCCACTTCCTGATTCGAACAATGTCGAACGACACTTTTCCGCTCCGACTATTATTCCCTGTAGCAACTCGTGCGTTCCCTCCGAGCCGTTCCATCTATACCGACGACGAAGGTGGCGCTACCTCCAGGTGCCAGCTTATATGTTTCATTATAAAACGCGGCAGCAGTCGCTTCACCCAAATATTAGCTCGGCTGAAGCCATCGCCGACTTCCTCGCTGAAATGAACCCCTTGGAGGTCGAAGAATGGGACCAACTCTTTCTCGCCGACATATACCAATACACGATCAGGACAGCCATACACCGCCAGCCGTGCATCGGATGGGATGAATTATCCTGTAAATTATTTCTCTGGTCATGAAGTTTCGTTCCAAAGCCTGAGCAGGAACTACCTTTTCGCCCTGTTGGAGAAGCTGAGCCTGCCTTCTGCATACCTCGGGTGAGTTTCTGTCCTATACATGGAAGCAGACGTCTACATCCGGTTCGGAGATGTACACTCCTAGTGATGCAGAGTTGCCTCCTCAGCGTCTCCTTCTTCAGTATCGGAATTGACCCTCTGCTACGCCGTCTCGAGAGAATCTTAGACCGCGGATGCGTGGATGTCTATACGGTTGACCTCTTTCTCTTAATCAGAGACTACGTTCATGTTGAGGTCGTTCCCTTGACCTTCAAAGAGATCCGCATGGCCTTCGGGGTAGCTATCAACTTCGGAAAGAGCCTCGGCTCTGATGCGGTTCCTCCAATAATCGTACGGATTATCATCTTGGAATCTCCTAGACGTCCGAGTCGCTCACTATATTGTGCTGCGAAAACACCGCTCGGAACGCCAAGGCCTCACAGGCCTACCACCTGATGGGTCTGCTGGAGCGCGTCATCGCGATATGCCATCTCTTTACCTGTGACCTGTCATTGATGGGTCGTGCCAAATGCCTGGTCCTGGGTTCTATCCTTCACCACCCCCATGGTTACGTTCCACCATAAACTACCACTGGCCAGCTGTAGGCTCAACTGGCACGCTTAGTGTGGAGATCGATCTATATTTTGTGGCTTTCCGGAGCCTCCTAGAGTGTCTTCTCTTCGAAGATGGCGTCGGCCTGCTGGGCATTGGGAGCCCGCCTTGGTTCGCATGCCAGATTGGGGTTAAGCGCACACTACGTCGCGCCGACAATGGATACTCTTGGCTGGCTCGTAGCAGCGCGTGACTCACCCCACTGTCTCCTGACGTCTGGCTCTCTCCAAAGAATAGGAGGATTGTGAGCCTCTGTGAAACTGCCTCTAGAGTTCTTGAGTTGGAGCACCGGGTTTTGCACCCTGCACGCCTTCGAAACGACAAAAGGTTCCTGCGGTCATCAGACCTGCTGGCTACAGACGACTCTCGGAGACTTATACGATAGTACCGTTTCTCTAGCACGTTTTAAACGGGATACGCCCCTGGACGCGTAGCACCTAAAGGCCTTCTTTAAGCTTCTCTTACCTGAAAACGCCTGATACAGCACGAGGCAGATATCATCTTCTTTCGGGAATCGACGACACCCATTACCCGCAACTCCAGTCAGAATTCGCGCCGCGCAATTCACTGCAAGCGCATCCTGTTGGAGACCTGACACGCGGTAGACCTCCATCTTGGTTGTGACTAACTCCATTTCCTAAGCTGAACTGCGACGAAATTTCTTATCGAAGCACGACGCAACCCTCGCCCTACGGCTGGCCCTTCAAGCCCACTCCATCCTGACCATCCTACCTGGAGGCGTGCCACCTGTGAATCCCTTGGGTCTTCGGCGTCAGCCTCCATCCCGAAGTAGGATAGGTAGTCAAGGCTACCGCCTACAAAAGTATAATCTCTCTCTTGAAGTGAATAATGCCAGATATCACATCGAACTGCTACCTACTATGTGAGAAAAATCACAGGCTAACTCTCGTTGGCGAAGTCTTTCCCGCGGTGGAAGATGTCAATGAAGAAATTATATATTGCATGTATATTTTTATCAATTATTCCATATTTTTATTTTCATTTTATATATTTCTTAATTTTATCTTAGCTATTCATTTCTGTTTGCGCGCGCGCGCTTCTTGTTAACCATATATTATCATATATGACCGATATATTAACAATTTATTTCAATCCAAATCTCTCTCACTCCCTGAATCTATATATAAAGAAAATTTATTCATATTTTTTTAAAAACAGACAACCTTTGTTTATAACGCCAAATTTGTAGTAGGGTTGTAGCAACATATCTCGCCATATCTTTCAATATTTGATATTTTACAAATAAACATATTCACATTAATTAGACCAATATATTGTCGTCATCATTACACGCACAACAAATAAATAATTTCAAATGAATTCTAACAATTGCTATTTTATAACACAAGGTGAGTGCTTTTGAGAAAATAGATCAGCACGAATTATGAGGAAAAACAATGAAATAGTCAAATTTCAAAATACTATCACCAATTAAAATATATATGGATATTGTAAAAACTGCTGAAATGGATATAAAGCTTCTTATAACATTATATAACCTATTGATAAAAACACAAAAATATCATTTGAATATAATATAAACTGCTTTAAAAATATAAACCGTTGAGTAAAAAACTGATTAAAAATTTCGACACCATTTTATATCTGACTATATATATTTTTTTATTATTTAAATCGTCTTAAAACATATTGTAAACTGGAAATACATGCCTGCCGCCTATTACCCGGCAGAAATGACCTTTTATCAGAAATAAAATAAACTCGTCTTGATGTAACCTGGAGCTTACTTTAGAATAAATATACATATTTGTCTATTGTCGATCTACCTATTTGAATCAAAATTAAATTTTTGTTTAGCAATTTCGTTCATTCCTAATTTTTAATAGGTATGCAACATTGCAGCAAAAGTGGTAAAGCCGTTTAGAGCTGGTACAAACAAACATAATATACCCAAATATACTCAATTATGGATATCGATATACAATTGTATCGGGAATATACGCTTGTATATAAACAAGTATGACACAGAATATATAAATAGGTATATAAGAAGGCATCACTTCACTCAAAGCTATATTGAAACATTGTATTTTAATGGAGAACAACGTGGCACCTTATGACATGTTTAGATGCGGATCGACAAGCCCTACGTCGGCTTTATTAATTTTATGACGAATGGTTATTAATAGACATTACCGTCACATTAAACACATTGGTAATGGTTAAGGAGAGAATAAGGATCATTAAGCTAATTAAGATTCGATTATAGCACAGATGTCAGCGGTAGCCATTACCTGCAACTTGTGTATACATTTGGTATAAATTACATCGTATACACCTTCCTATTATCTGCTCTCCGTAGTGCCTCAAGTATGATAGAGACTCATGTATAGGCTTTAAGTGCGAAATTTCGCATATAGGTAGCTGAATATTTCGTTCAACATATAATATATTCAAAGAAATAAAAAAATGTTAATGTGCCTTTTTAAAATGTAAAACCAAAAAGCGTTAGTTACAGCCTTGGCTTGGCGCCGCACTGGTCGCGACGATAAATGAATTTGATTGGTTAATAATTTTACACTTAATTTGTTAGTTTGTTTACACGATGAATGTTTTTAAAAGGTAAAATTATCCAATCGCCGTGAAACTTTAGGAAGTTATATTTACTATACTACTGGAAAGGTTTCTGGTTTGAACTTGATTTTAAATAAATATTCGTTGCAATTTTATTTGCAAATTTTCTACTCTCACTCACAAGTAGCGCCTCTCGCGGCATCTGGTGAAATTATATTTATAAATTGTAAAAATGCTAAAATGTTTTATAAGTATAATAAATTTAATATTTAATTTGAGGATTTATTAATATAATATTCCAATGACGTTGTAAAAAATATATTTATGTGAATTCAAATATTATTATTTGTTTTTTTTTTTTTCAAAATTCTTTCGGAAATATTATCAAATGGAATATTCGCCCTCTTTCAAAAGAGTTTTCTTTTCTTTTTTTTTTTCAACTTACTAAAACAGAATAATAGAAAAAATCAAATAAAAATATTTTCGGGCAAATTCATGATATTCTAAACTCTTTTGAGGGAGGTGGTGCCAGTGAGAAGGCGAAGATCTAACCCCAAAGCCAAGCCCAGAGTGGTCTGAAATCTAAACTATTCAAAAACTAAATAAATTTAAATACAAATATTTTTTTTTGTAAATGAATTTAACTATCTTTTAAATTTTTATGCAAAGGTAATTGAAATTGATGCTAATTGATCTTGATAAAAACATCAAATCCAAATATCAAAGATTATTAATAGAATCCTTCGTCTCTCAAGAATTAAACAGTATCAACAGGCGTATAGAACTACCATCTCAGTACCACTCATTCAAAAAACAGCCCAGCCTTTAGAATAAAAGGACCAATTGACTATAAAAGAAAACAAACTGAGCTTTGGACAGAGATGAAACAACAGCAGCCTGGCCACGAGAAAACGTGAACTCGTGAAATGTGTTTATATATATTTTATTTTATTTTATATTTTATTCTCTATCTTCGTTGGTGTATATAAATAATATTTTACATTTATATATATATATTCTTTCTCTCAATTTACAGCTTGGCCTGTTGAAGGATCGATAAGATCCGAAAGCTAGCATATTAAAAAAAAAATAAAAAAAAATTTATGTATAAAGAGACGCATTGCTATCGTTTGTTTTTATTTAATAATTTATAGCAATTCTTTTGTCTATAAAAATATCTGTTAAATATAAAAATGTATTCATCATCCAACATTCTTGAATTTTATTTTGAGATTATTTTATAATAATGAAACATCAATACAATTTATGAATATCAAAATTATATCTGTTAAAACCTATTCCCAAATATTATTTTGTAAAATAATTTTAATATAACTGATTTCAAAAGAGTTTAGAATATCATGAATTTGCCCGAAAATATTTTTATTTGATTTTTTCTATTATTCTGTTTTAGTAAGTTGAAAAAAAAAAAAGAAAAGAAAACTCTTTTGAAAGAGGGCGAATATTCCATTTGATAATATTTCCGAAAGAATTTTGAAAAAAAAAAATACAAATAATAATATTTGAATTCACATAAATATATTTTCAATATTTATTATTTATTATCATATTTTAAACGTTGTAAAAAAGCTTGGCAATATTAATATATATTTTAAAAATATATCTTATTTAAAATTTAATAAATGTTTCCAAAAATATATTTAAACGCATATAACAATATTTGTATACGTTTATAAATCTATATATAGGTGGATTGGATGTTTTCTAGAATCGTTTTAACAAATGTTCGTTAGGCAAACTTTTACTCGGGTAAAAACTGGGCGAAGCCGGGAACATTCGCTAGTAAATAATAAAGATGAATTTTTATATCAAAAGTAACTAATGAAATTTAAATGTATCGAAATCTTGAATTGATATTTTCAGAGGATAAGTTAATTTCATGCTCTGGATAATTTTCCAATCAAAATAATAGTTCCAACAACTCCGAATCTGTGTTTATGGAAGATACAAGAGGTATCGAGAGTAAGGATCATTGTTTGTTGCCGGGAAAACATATTTATATAATTTATAATATATTACCATATTGATGTTAGAGAAAATTTGAAAGCCTCATTTTAGGTGAGAAGAAAAAATATATGAGTGTAAAATTATAAAATTATATACCATTCAAGATGAGACTTAGTTAAAAATGAACATTAACATTTCTCTTAAGTCTGTATATTGATATCGTGTCTAACTGTAGCTAACAGAGAGTTCATGAGAGATTCAAGGAGGAGCCTTGTGAGATTTTATATTCTTTGTCTCTTGCCGTCAGATTTTCACTACATAGAGAACTGACATACCTTTTGTTGATTCGGCGACACTAAAACCCTGTGATTATTTTAGATGTTCCATTGTTCGGGACAAGGTTTGCCTAATTTCTTTTGTAACAAAGGCAAAAAGTCTTTTAATCTTATAATACACCTTTCGGGTTTGAAACGCATCCATGGCTTTATAAAAGTTGCTACCACTATCTGTATATGCGAACAATGTGGCTACATTAGTCTCTGCATGTACTATATATAATTTTATTTTATAAAGATATCTCGGGTGAAAATCTGGACAGGAATTTGTAGTTCCGCTGTCTCGTAGCACAAAGTCGGCAAGAAAGCAATAATATGTCACGTTAAATCTCGTTTTTGAAGCTGAACTGCATTCACTTGAAATTTACCGAAATGTTCGAATCATTCGGGAGGAAAATGCCAAGAAATTCTAAGAACAGGCGTGAACAGTGTTAAGTCTTGATAAATCATACATAGCACGTTTTTTAAAGAGGAAGGTGAGTCCAGAGGTGTCCTAAGAAAATTATGATGGAACTCCAGCTCAAGCGCCTTTAACCAATGGCAAAAAAACAAAGAAGGAATTTAATGGTTAAAAACGTTAAATGACACGGTTGGACATAACCAAAATACCTTTTGATGGATTGAGATCAGTAGGTATATAAAAGCTGTGTTAATATTAAAGCGGCACGATGAGAATATCATATTTGTCGAAATACGTCGGTGCCCTCGGCCTCAGTGCCAAATAGGATCAGCGTCGAGAGGACCCGCCTTGTAAGTTTGAGGCACCAGTATATTGTTCACTGGTAGCCGTTATTTGTAGTGAAGATACTAATAGGTAACATAAAGGTCCAAAACCTTTATAAATCTACGCCTTCTATTTAAAAAGGAACAGCATACAGACAGCTGTCTAAAGTGAAACCTCGGGGTCCCAACATTACGAAATTTCTACTAATATCATCATTTATTATGGTTTCATGTTCTGAGAAATCCTCCGCTAGGCCGACCCACGACATCCTTGCCAACTTCTACACCACACAATATATAATGAAGGTTGTCAGTTACGAAAGATGGCGTCTATGTCGAGTTTAATATCATTGAAATTTAGCGGGTGCGTTATTGGAGGACCCTCGCCGATCAGGTTATTGTGCTTTCTTACTCTATGTCGACGCTCATTTTGCTCAATATCTGTCAATAAAACGCAATTATCGACTTCAAATCACGGATCTTGTCTATATATTTGCTTTTCGCGGACATAAGCTAGTGACCTCACACTTGGAAGACGAAGCTTATGTTCCTAAATCTAATGACTTTCTTTGCGATTGGCTTCAGGTAGTTACGATAATCTCGGGAGTTTGGTTTTGAGAGCCAATTTTGATCTTAAAGATAAACATAAGCTTCGAAACATACTAATACTCCAGCTACAAATAAAATATGGAACAGCCTGCACTGCGAAACGGTTTTGATGGTTTCTATTCTTATTTTCACGTTTTGTCATCGTCCTGAATTGTCAGTATTTTTATCACCTTGTCTAGCGATCCCACGCCTGTTATCATTCTTATAGAGCCTTTTAATTCTAATGGACTTTGCCATTGTCAAGCGAAGTTATTTATCTAATTATTTGTCCCATGAGATACTCTAATTATATCACTTTGTCGGCGAAAAACTTCATGTTTAAGTCGCCGAAAAGAAAAGCGCGATATCCCTGGAAGCTTCTGATGATCTTTAGACGATATCTTCAGTTACCATATATATATATATTTGGCATACATAATGGGGGATATATTGATTAGATATATTCACTTATATTTTAGACCTGTGTGGAGGAACACAGGTAATTTATCCTTATCATCTTATCATACGTGATTTTGTTAATTAAATTGGTTGATTACCTCTCGAGATGGATGCTGGAGGGCGAATGCAACCTCTTTCTCTGAGCCTTCTTCTTATTGATAATATGCCTTCTTTTGATAATTGATGAATTTTCTCATATATGAATTCTCTTGAGATAAAATGAAAGAAAGTGTCCTACAATCGGATGAGAAAATGTCTGTTAAAATGTTTTTCAAAGAAATGCAATTTCTATAGACGCATTTTGAAATTAGTGTTACAGCGATAAAACCATCAAAAACTCGCAGAATATTGAAGAGAAAAAGGTCTGCCGATAATTCTGGCTTTAAAAAGATGTAGTAAACAAACTGAGAGATTTCACAACCTCTACCGAATATTTTCTGCCGCGCGAGTCATGATTGGAAACTACCGACATCAACATCGTCTCGAAATTCTTAGAAGCACTCCGCTAAAAATATATGTTTTGTTTTCGTTTCGCATAGCTAAAATACCAGACATTGAATTGCTGAATGCAGTGCCTGAAATCATTAGAAAACGTACTAGTGAAGAAATATAATCATGATGGCCAACTTACATGGTCACGTTTAGAACATAACCTGTTTCAATGAAGAGAAAGGAAGTCCTTATGGACGCGGGTTAGCCTGCTCTTCGGCGGTATGGGCCATTGTTTCTCTTTCCAGTGCTTTTCTATACGTAGTCGGGTTTCCGGTCAGAGATATAGAAGCCATATCACACGTGTCTCAGGTTTTGTAGATCAAAGGTTACCCTACTCGTTAACTATTAGCTTTGTAGAAATCCACCTTCCATTCCCTTAAAAAAGAAGCACTCGACAATAAAATTACACTAAACTTGATTTCTTTTTTACTTCGAATGAACATAAATATTTTTATTTTATCAATCATATCTCCGTTCCAAAAGCAACTACCCCACTCAGTTCCCAATCCCATACTAGCCGTCAAAGCAATCAAAACCTTTTAATTTCTAATGAAAGCAGGACTTCTATATAGAATCTCTCTACACCTCAATGCCGCATGATGAAGCACCCTGTCCCTCCAATAAATTATTGAAATCCACCCAGAAATATCTCTTTCCCTCTCTAAAGAAGCATTTATTTGTTTAGACCATAGTTATTTTATTTTCAGAGACAGATTCTTCCTGAAAAGTAAAGGCCTCCCAACGGGCAACCCCATTTCATCTGCATTGGTTAACGTATTTATGAACGAAATAGATAAAAAATCATTAATTCAAAACAATTGAAAATAGTACCATGGCTAAAATACATTGATGGCATTTTTGCCTAACTGAAATAGACATAGATAGCTTCATAAGTTTTAATAATCTCATACCTATTTTAAAATTCGAATATGATAGTGAAAACAATAATTCCCTAGCTTTTTGAACATTCGTCTTGAAAGAAAACAATTTCACATCGAAACTTGCATCTACAGAAAGCCTATAAGCTCTTTTGGCCCTGTGCATTGAAATATCGGCGTAAAGAAACATTTAACCAAAATAATAGAAACACACTACTCGAATAGAAATATTCGAATAAAAAAAGTAATAAATAGAATTTTAAAATAATTTATAAATAATAATTATCCACACACACAGAAAATTTTATTTAAAATCATTTTAATATTCATAGAATATTTTCTTTAATTATAGTGATGGTTAGTCCCAAAAAAAAATCATAAAATTCCATATAGCTACGGCTTATAAAGAATTGTCCAGATTTTGAAAAAATATAATTACAACACATCAATCCGCACAAAACCTGGAACAAAATCTTACGCCACTCAGATACAAAAAAAATATATATTTAAACCAGGAAAATAAAAACAATATATTTTAAAAATTCCCTGCCAAACATGTCAAGCTACTTACATAGGAGAAACCGGTAAATCACTAAACGATAGTATAAACCAGCATAAAGCAGCTTTAAGAAACCATTATCTCTTCTGGTTGACCACTCCTTAAACAATATATTTGATTTTGAACAAGCATCAATTATACATCAGAATATAACAGAAAAGCATTGAATATTCTTTTTAGAAAATTGGGCTTCTGCCGAAGATGGCGCACGTTTGCTCACGTGTTTCACAAATATCCTCGATAAAGAGAGTCGAGATGCCCATCGAAATATTAGAAAAATATTATATTTAAAAATACAATATATGGATTATAAATATATGTATATATATTGTTATATATTTTTTATTTTTATTAAATTAACGAAAATAAGATACAAAAGGTGATTCAAATTTATTATTCGAAGAACAAAAGATAACAACAACCGTTCGACGTGCGGCGGGCAAACAATTTATAGATTTTTATCCTTTCTTTTATTCTCTTATATTACAAGGTATATTACATATAGATATATATATAATTGTCGTTATGGATAAATATAAAAACTGTAAAGAATCGGAAAATACTTGTGCGAAATGTGGTAGCAAGGGCCACATTTCTAAATCATGTACTAAAACAGAAAATTGTAAAAAAGCTAATAGTAAAAATCCTACACTTAAATTGAACACACAACATAATGCCTTCAGCACAGACTGCCCTTGCTATATACATCGAATTAATTTATTGAAAAAAGATACTCTTTATATATAATTTACTATTTAATTTATTTTATTATGTCTTTCCTTTACTTATTTATTTTTTCTTTATATTTATCCCTATTTACTCATTTATTTATTCTTTCACAATTAATTTTTGAAAATGGCATAATAACTCCCCTTCTCCCTATTTGTTTTTCTACAGCTTTTCTTATAAAAAAAAATATTAAAATTTAGAATTAAGCTTTGCTTTTTTATATACCTATTATTTACACATTTAGCAATATATATATACCAAATATTTTTAGAATATTTAACTTTTTTAATGAATTTTTGTCAAAAAAGCTGCAAAAATGCCTTATTTATACAATATTTTGATGCTTTTCTTAAAAATTTTACAAAATACATTTACAGATTTTAAAAATTCCTTGTATTTTGACTTTATATATATATTTTATTATATTAAAAAAATAATTTTTACCCCAAAAAATTATTATTATACAATTTTTGTTTAAAAAAAGGTTTGCAAAGGAACCTTTTTGATGTCTTTTCATGCAATTTGGTTACTTTTATTGTATTTTAAAAATAAATAAAAAACTATTTTATATGATTTATTCACTTTATACAACTTTATAATATTATTTTTTATAATTTTACAAATAATATTATATTTAGATTATTAGTTTTTGTTATATTTATCCAGCATAAGAATGCCAAAATTCAAATATTACTAACATTTTTACACAAAATAGTGCTTTTAGCAGATTATTTTTTGAAAAAAATTAATTTAAGTATTATAGTAGGTTATTATAAATATATATTATTCTTATTATTTTACATATGTAGGCTAAATTTTAGGTTTTTATTCATGTTTTTTATTACTTTTAACTTTAAAAAGACAGATATTAGCAAATTTCTTACACAAATCCATGAATTTTGCAGATTTAAAGAGGAAAAAATTTTTTAGGTTTTCTAAAGGCTAAAAATAGTATACTTATATTATTTATTATATGTAGGCCAAATTTAAAATTTAATATTTTTATATTTATTAATTTTTCCTTAAAAAAGCTTGTAAATCTAAGCTTTATTGCCTTTCTTTATGCATTTTTGCTACTTTTTGAAAAAATTTTGTACCAAAAATTTATTATTACTTATTATATTGTAGCTTATAACATTTTTTATTTAATTTATTTATAAACATAACATTTATAAAAGAAAACTTTTATTTTTTTTCATTTTTATTGTAGATTCTTTAAAATTTCTTGTCGCACTCAAAACTTCCGACCCCTTTTACATTTTCTTTACAGAACATTTAGTTTATTTAAATTATTGCACACACACACACACAATAATCAAAATAATTTTAAAAATTTATATTTTTCTTATATTATCCTGTTTATATTATATATTTTAGAAAACAAAATTTTAATTTCTTTAAATGACTTTTAAAATTATTTTACAAAATGTAGGGAAGGGCTATATAGCGGTTGATCATTTAATCCATCATGCGACGCAAATAGACGCTGATGTTATCTTACTTCAGGAGATTCCTCCAGATAGATGTAATAGTAAATTATTATCTAATAATTACATTTCCTTCTTCTTCTTTATTTATTTATTTTTCTCTTCTTTCTTTAACTATATATAGTATCTTATTGCATGTAAATATTAATTATATAATCTAATGTATCGTATTTAGAAATAATAAAGAAACCGTCTCTGAGGCAACCCTTATCTACACTTCGTTGTTTCTTTGCAGAGCTTGATTTAAGGGTCTTCTTTTCTCGCTGATTTTAATCAAAAAAATAAATATTGAAAATCTAAAAGCACTGTACAGGGGACGCAAGGGCTTATTAGCCTATATCGTTCCTGGTTTTGTCTCTGACAAGCCAAATTTTTCCATCTGTCGTTATGGATTGCTCAAATTCAATTTATTTCTATAAACACTTATGATCTCTTCCAGACAAACTCTATATAAATGTCAAAATATATTATGAAAATAGTGCAAAAAATCCATATTATATATATATATGTCATAATTTGCTTTATACCCAAGATGTATAATTTATTTTCGCCAAAATAGGTATGTTAAACTGTAAATATGTTAAGCTACTGTCAAAATAAAAATTCATCCATCTATAAATACGCTGTACAAAATAAACGTGGGGGTCAGCGCGGGCGAATGCTACGGCACGCAGACATTCATTCCTTTTCATCCCTGAGCACCTTTTTAACGCCCCGTTTCTTACGTTTCCTATGGAGAGTACGGTACGGAGGAGGATACTCAACCCATCACCAATCCACCAACACTCCAGCGCAGGAGATCCTCTCACGCACAGAACACTCCCACAAACAGATGGATACGCAGTCGTAACCACATAACACAGGTTCCTATCCTGCCAAAATCATTAAAGTAATATTATTTTTCATAATGACGTATTATCCTTCCACAGTACCGAAACATTATCCTGCTATAACATTAAAAACCTGACTTTACTATCTTATATTTGGTTATATTGAATTTCCCAAAAAATCAATGTAACAGATTAAATGTTGTGGTTAATCTCTAATGATATATATTTGTTAGTATAATATCACACAAACCTTTCAATTTTTGTACCATAGTGTCAGTATTCAATTTATAAAATATTGCCTCCCAGTCTCAACTAAATAATTTAAAAAAAAAATTATTGTTGATTCAACAGGACACACATTTAACTTAAATGAACCTAAAGTACATTACAACAATATCAATAACAAATATCAAAGATAAATAATTGAAGCAATAGTGTCCAAACAATATAGCAGTATAAATCGCAGAAATGATTTACCAGAAGCATATAATTCAATTGACCTAAATAAAATAAGATAAAACAAATTCATTCACAGTATAAGATATCACATGTCTGATGGGATACCTTGCAAGTTGATATGCACGTGTATCGTGGATATGCACGTTAAATTTATATATAAATCTTATTTCAAACTAGTTGGATTATTGTTTCATTAATTCCTGTAGAAGGGCGTATGTGCCCGAAAGCTCGTATATATTTGTTCTAATAAAGATACGCAGCCCTTGATACTTTGTTTTATTCATTTATAAATCGTACAGAGCTTTTCAATTGATATATATTTATTTACAACTATATGACTGGTCGGATAAATCAAACCACAAACAGATCAAAGCACTGTATTTAATCTCTCAAACCATTTTCCATTCCAGAAAATATTAGCATTGCTATCAAAGTATTTGTGCCATCTCAAAAGATCAACACTCTCAAGCAATTAGCTGCAATAGAGATTTCAATAAAAATTGTTAGATAACCATAAAACAAGATTAAAATTGAAAAGGCAAAAAAAAAAAAAGAATTCAAGATACAAATAAAAAATACCATACACAAATTGAAAGATCATAATCAAACTATTGTAACTCCTTCAATCCTTCCATCATGGACGTGCTATTATCAAGCAGTTGATTTAAGAACAAGAAATATACCAGCCGTTAACAAAGATTCCTCTACCCAGTTTGCAATATATTTCAATAGGTATTATAACACAATAAAACCACAATACAAACTAGATAAAACATTCTACGAAGTTTTTAAAGCAACAACTAGAATATTCCGAATTTATACGGCCTAACAAAAGTTCAAAAAGCTAATTTTCCATTACGTCTCATAATATAACATTCTGTTATTATATGGGAAACCTTATTTCATCGGCATCAACTAATATCTTCAAGGAAATAATTGATACAATTAATCGTAGATGTAAACAACTTCAAACAATATTATATAAACGCTATTTAGATTATATATTATACAAGGTAAAAGTTTGTTTCTATATCTCTTTCAATTCAAAATTTTAAAAATAGTCTTAAACCTTTCCTAAAATTTATATATATAAAATTAGAGAAAGAAATTTGTTACCATATCTATGAATACAATTAGCTATAAATCAAAATAAATTTATTACAGGGAATATATCGAAACCAGCATACATGGGAGCTACATGAACTTCAATTCATTTGGTCCAATCCATCATAAAATTGCCCTAGTAAAAACCCTCTCTAAAAGATTTATTACGATTTTTATGACATACAACCCTGACATAAAACTAGAAATAGCAAGGATATTATCCAGATCTACTCATCTCCAATATTTTACTTAAAAGAAATTGTATTCACCAAGAAAAGCATCCGCAAATAATAGGCATGTTTCTTTCCAGAAAATATTTTGCTCCTTGCCTTACAGCAGCCATGGCTGTGAAAGAATAGCTAGAAGTCTGGAAAAGTATACGATCACAAAAAGATATCAAAATAGCTCATATTTGATAAACATCTTCCGTCAACCCGAAACAAAACAGATTTCTAAGGGGAAAACGATAGAACAAATGTCATTTATAAAATACTATGTAAATCCATCTATATCGGTAAAATGGAAAATCTCTTTCAGAAAGAATTAGCCAACATAAATCAGCACAGTCTAACTTCACTGCTCGTAGACAGACATCATCAATAGCCAAACTCCACATTATGATCAAGCATCAATATTATATGGAATAGCCGAGAAAAACGTTAATTTTAGGGAATTTTAAATTCATTAGAAGACAAAATAAGTATAAATAGAAAGATGGTTTTGTCGTATGGACACATAATATACATCATCTTAAATAAAAATATATATACAGTATGTATATATTAATATCTCTCAATCAAAAAGGGGTTTCATTTATAATTTAAAATTTAAAATTAATAAAAATTATTTAATTATTATGTTATATAGATTATTATTTATTTAATATATAAATTATATATAACATTATAATTATGGCCAAATTAATTTCGTATATATTTCTCTTAATTTATTATAGTTTTTCGCCCGAAGAGAGATAACTTTTGAGCCGATCGTGGCCCACATGCAAAGTTTTCTCCGTGCATTTAGCTCTTATTTGTATATATCTTGAGATGAAAATAAAATCTAAATATTTATAAATAAAATATTTGAGCCTATCTTCTACTAAATAAGCTATATAGATGGATTAAACATCTTGAACCTCTATAAAAGGCGAAATTATATTCTAAATTACCCAAGGATGGATAATGTGCTTCTGATTACAAGCATCAATATTCGCGGTGTGGTCTAATGGCAGCTTAGCTTCCATTCTAAATAAAGACCCACTTAATAAATATTAATTTTTATCTTGATAAAATCATTCTCTATTGGTTCTGGACAATTTTTAAAGACCTTTGTCTCGTCTAGAAAACAATATTCGTTTTGCCAGCAACTAACATAGGTTTTAGCCTACTTGTGTGTAGATGAGGTTTTATCCATATAACACCATGTTCTGTGAACTGGAATTAAACTATATATAAAAGAGAAATACTCATCAACCACTATATAGATCACCCTAATTACGACAAGTGTCAGAAACTGAATACCATTGCAGAAGCAGTCATCCAAAAATATTTGAGTGGTTTCTCCTAGATTTCCGAGGATTGTGCGAGCGACAGGGGCAAAGATCCAAATAACACTGTTTAATAAATTTGGACACAATGCGCAATCCAAGAAGAGTTCAACCACTCAGGCCGTTCCGTATCTTCACGGGCGTCTCTTAAATGCTTTAACCGAGAACAATATCCCCGATCTTCCTGCGGAATTTCGGCGCACGAAATTATACGAGCAAGAATACCTATACGGGTTGTCTTGGAGCACACTTAAGCACAAACAGATCAAAGCACTGTATTTAATCTGTCAAACCATTTTCTATTCCTGAAAATATTAACATTGCTATCAAAAGTATTAAACTTTGTGTCATGTCAAAATATCAACACTCTCAAGAAATTATCTGCAATAGAGATTTCAATAAAAATTGTTAAATGGCCAAAAGGCGAGATTAAAATTTAAAAAGCAAAAAAAAAAATAACTTTCAAGTTAAAAATAAAATAATACCATAAACAATTGAAAGATAATAAAAAAAACTATTGTAACTCCTTCAATCCTTCCATCATGGACATGCTATTATCAAGCAGTTGCTTTAAGAACAAGAAATATACCAGCCGTTAACAAAGATTCCTCTACCCAGTCTGCAATATATTTCAATAGGTATTATAACACAATAAAACCACAATACAAACTAGATAAAACATTCTACGAAGGTTTTAAAGCAACAACTAGAATATTCCGAATTTATACGGCCTAACAAAAGTTCATAAATCTTATTTTCCATTGCGTCTCATAATATAACATTCTGTTTCACTCCTATATACCCCATCACAAGATATCTGTCAGAAATTATCGCACCATTCCGAAAGATACTTCCCCATACAGTACCCAATCCAATAGTATATATTGAAGCCATCTAAAATAGTCCAGTTTCTCATGACAGATTTATGGTATATTTTGCTATAAAGTTCCCTTACACTTCTATCCCACATGATGAAGATATTCTGGCACTTCACGAAAAGTTAAACACCCACCCAGACTTAGTCCTTCTTATCCCAAAAAAGCTCTTATAGATCTAATTAAATATATATCTCTATCAATCAATTATATTATTTATAAAGACAGATATTTCAAACAAATAAAAGGACTACCTATGGGAAATTATATTTCATCGGTATCAACCACTATCTTCATGGGGGAAATTGATAAAAATAATTGTAGATTCAAAATAGCTACAAATAATAATATATAAACGCTATTTTGATTATATATTATGCATCGTAAAAGTCTGTTTACAAATCTCTCTCTTTCATTCTAAATTTTTAAAATAGTCTTAAGCTTTTCCTGCAATATAAATATATGAAATGGAAAAAAATAATTTGTTACCTTTTCTCTGTGTGGGAGAACACACAACTAGTTATAAATAAAAATAAATTTATTACACAGAATATAACGAAACCCGCATACATTGGAGCTACACGAACATCAATTCACTTGGCCCCAACCATCATAAAATGGCCCTAGTAAAACCTCTCTCTAAAAGATTGATTACACATTTTTTGACCAACAACACTGATACAAAAATGGAAAGAGAAAGGATAGACATTATCAAGATCTACTAAGCAATAATTATCTTCGACATTCTATTAAGAAAACATTTGTATTGAAGAAGAAAATCATCCGCAAATAATAGGCAAGTTTAATTCCAGAAAATATTTTGTCCTTGCCTTAGAGCTATGGCTGTGAAAGAATAGCCAGAAGTCTGGAAAAGTATACTATCACAGCAAGATATCAAAATTGCTCATATTTGATAAACATCTTCCGTCAACCCGATGCAAAACAGATTTCTAACAGGAAAACGATAGAACAAATGTCATTTATAAAATACTATGTTAATCCTGACAAGCCATCTATATCGGAGAAACCGGGAAATATTTCTCAGAAAGAATTAGCCAACATAAAGCAGCACAGTCTAACTTCACTGCTCGTAGACAGACATCATCAATAGCCAAACTCCAGACTATGATCAAGCATCAATAATATATGGAATAGCCGAGAAAGACGTTAATTTAGGGGAATTTTAAATTGATTAGAAGACAAAATAAGTATAAATAGAAAGATGGTTTTGCCGTATGGATACATAATACACATCATCTTGAATTAAAAATTTTATGTATATATTATTATCTCAATAAGAAAGGTTTCATTTATAATTTAAGCAGCTATAATGATTCAATTATTGTGTTATAAATATTATTTATTTATTATATATATTATATATAACATTATAATTATGGCCAAATTAATTTTGTATATATTTATCTTAATTTATTATAGTTTTCCGCCCGAAGAGAGATAACATTTGAGCCGATCGTGGCCCACATGCAAAATTTTCTCCGTACCTTCAGCTCTTATATGTATACATCTTGAAATGAAAATAAAATATTTGCGCCTATCTTCTACTAAATAAGCTATATAGATGGATTAAACATTTTGAACTATACCCCTCTATAAAAGGCGGAATTATATTTTAAATTACCCAAGGATGGATAATGTGCTTCTGATTTGCAAGCATCAATATTCGCGGTGTGGTCTAATGGCAGCTTAGCTACGTTTCTAAATAAAGACCCACTTAATAAATGTTTATTTAAATCTTGATAAAACCATCCTCTATTGGTTCTGACAATTTTTAAAGACCTTTATCTCGTCTAGAAAACCATCTTCGTTTTGCCAGCAACTAACATAGGTTTTAGCCTATTTGTGTGTATATGAGGTTTATCCATATAACACCATTTTCTGTGAACTGGAATTAAACTATATATAAAAGAGAAATGCTCATCAACCACTATATAGATCACCTCATACACGACAAGTCTCAGAATCTGAATACCATTGCAGAAGCAGTCATCCAAAAATATTTAATGATTTCTCGTACGAGCGTTAGGGGCAAAGATAAATATAATACTGTTTAATAATCTTGGTCACAATGCGCAATCCGAGAAGAGTTAAACCACTTTGGACTTTCCGTATCTTTACGGGCGTCTCTTAAATGTTTTAACCTAGAACAACATTGCCGATCTTCCTGCGGAATATCGACGCACGAAAATATACGAGCAAGAATACCTATTCGGGTTGTCTTGGAGCACACTTAAGCACAAACAGATCAAAAAACTGTATTTAATCTCTCAAACCATTCATCTATTCCAAATAATATTAACATTGCTATCAAAAGTAGTAAACTTTGTGCCATCTCAAAATATCAACACTCTCAAAAAATTAGCCGCAAAAGAGATTTCAATGAAAATTGTTAGATGACCATAAAACAAGAATAAAATTGAAAAAGCAAAAAAAAAACTTAAAATTACAAATAATATAGAAGCATTCATCCAAAAATATTTTAATGATTTCTCTTAGATTTCCTAGGATTATACGAGCGAGACAGGGGAAAAGATCCAAATAATATTGTTTATAATCTTGGACACAATGCGCAATCCGAGAAGAGCTCAACCACTCTGGACATTCCGTATCTTTACGGGCGTCTCCTAAATGCTTTAACCGAGGACACAACTCCGATCTTCTTGCGGAATATCGACGCACGACAAACTACGAACTCCAATCCTATGCGGGTTATCTTGGAGCTCACTTCAGAACATTTAGACCGTTGACTTATGAATACGAGGAGTGGCAGCAAGGTTTCTTTCTAAACTCACCGAGAATCGAAGGAATTGTCACGTAGACTAACTTGTCACGCGCCCTATTCGACAGAATTAGCTTCTACAGAATTCTGTTCCCCAAGAAAATAAGTCTTGAAAGAATTTTGTTATTGTCTTACGACGTACATTTGGACAAATGCATTAATGCCAAAAAATAGTACTTGAAGGAAAATTGTTTCTGATATATATATAATACATGTATTATATAAATTTACTAGTTTTCTATTTGAGAATATTTTAAATATGATATTTATATTTAATATATACTCTATAACAAAAAATTCGACGCACCAAGAAGCAGTTGTCTGATTTATATGAAAATACGTTTACAAAGAGGTTTCGACCAAACATGCAAATGATTGAAATTTGGTGGCCGATTTATGCAAAGCAAGAGCTCCAGCGCATCTGAACTGCGCATCCAGCACGAGCATTCTATACTCAATATTCGGCGCGGCACGAGCTGATTTTCAGAATTTCCGTTTAATATTTTAGCAGTACGCCTATTTCTACTGTATCAATGCCTCGCCGCAAGATTCGTGCTCATTACGAACATATGTCAGAGTTTGAAACTGGTCGTGCCATTGGATTGAAAGAGGCTGGTTGGTCTAATCGACTAATCGCGCGACATCTGTGTCGAAGTGATGCGACTATTAGGCGATGTTGGCAAAAGTGGGTCAAAAACGGAAGAATTCAACGTCAGGACGGCAGCGGTCGGCCAAGGGCAACAACAGAACGGGAGGACTGGGCAATTGTCAGAATGGCTGTCGCAGCACCGCAATCCACGTTATCTACCATCCAACGTGTGACCGTCACACAAGTGTCCAAAATGACCATCAACAGGCGACTGAGAGAGCGGAATCTAAGAGTTCGCCGACCGTTACGATGCCTACCCCTCACACCCGTGCACCGACAAGTCCGACTACAGTAGTGTCGGGAGCGATCAACTTGGAACTGTGCTGACTGGGGACGTATAGTCTTTTGTGACAAGTTCCGTTTCTTACTGTGTCCTGACAACTGTCGCAAACGTGCCTGGAGACGTCCTGGGCAGAGTGTGGATCCTGGCCTTACTGTCTAAAACCACACAGGTCGACAACAGGGCGTTATTGTCTGGGGTGCCATTTCATTTGATAACAGGACCCCATTGGTAGTCATTCCTGGCACCCTGACAGCACAACGGTACGTAGATGACATTCTACGGCCTGTTTTGTTGCCGTTCCTCTCACATAACCCCGGGCTTACTTTTCAACAAGATAATGCCCGGCCACACGTGTTACTATGGATTGTCTTCAATCTTGCTGAACTCTTCCGTGGCCAGTAAGGTCGCCTGATCCCTCGCCCATAGAGCACATCTTGGACGTGATGGGAAGGCGATTTCAACCATCACGGAATGTTGACTATTTAGCCCGACAGTTGGAGACAATTTGACAAGAAATCCCGCAGCACACCATCCGGAATCTTTATCAGTCCATGACACGCCGGGTGACAGCCAGCATCCAGGCCAGTGGGGGTCCAACGAGATATTGACATTCTCAATTTGTGACGATCAAACTCTGAAATAAAACAATTAATTGTTCTGAAATTTTAATCGTTTTTCCCCTATACATGCTCTTTACATACACCAATATTTGTCCTAATCTGACAACTCCTTCTTGTATTTATAAATTTAAAATTGGAAATTGTATATCTCCCTCTTTTTGTTGGAATAAATGGAAATAAACTTTCTCGTGTGAAATAATAAATATTAGCCTTTTTAAGCCATAAATCAAAAGTATACCAAAGAAACACCACATTATATTTATAAGTCATAATCCAAGAGAATAATAATTATATCTATATATATATATAAATGAATGTTTGTGTGTTTGTTCGTATGTCCGGTATACAAATTCGCAATAGTTCACTAATTCAAACCAAAATTTCCATACATAGGTAAAAATAACGGGGAAGACGATAGGCTATTTTAAAATATATATAAATCAATTTTTAAAACTATATATTCAAAATATTCTACTTAGCTCACGAACAGCGCCCTCTATCAAGTACTAAAAGGTTATAAATACGTTTAAAATCTAAATCTTCTCAATATTTTATTAATAATAGTTCGCTTAATACCACATATAATATAAATATTTATATAATAACTGCTCTAATATGAAATATTTGGTAGGTTTTATTTATTTATATATTTTCATTTTTAGATATAACTGATCTAATTCGCCGTTTAAAATAACTAATAATAGTTCGCTTAATAACACATATAATATAAATATTTATATAATAACTGCTCTAATTTGAAATATTTGGTAAAGTTTTATTTATTTATATATTTTCATTTTTAGATATAACTGATCTAATTCGCCGTTTAAAATAACTGCTCTTGAAATATTTGGTATGTTTTATTTATTTATATATTTTCATTTTTAAATATAAATGATCTAATTCGCCGTTTAAAATAACTGCTCTAATTCGAAATATTTGGTATGTTTTATTTGTGTTCACTCTATTTCTATTTATTTGAAGTATTATAATTTCCATGTTTCAAAAACCTATTTCAAAAAGGTCGTTAGAAAAATGTAAGGCCTGAAATAGCTTTACATTCGAATATTTATGATGCCAAGCGTAGTTTAATGGTTAGGTGTGCGGTTCGTATTTCCACAACCTTGGTTCGAAACTTAGCCTGGGTTTTTTTTTTATATTATTGAAGCAGTTTTTTTTTTACAGTACCAAAATTTCCATACATAGGCAAAAAAATACGAGGAAATCGATAGGCTATTTTAAATTATATATAAATTAAATATTAAAACTATATATTCAAATTATTCTGTTTATCTCACGAACGGCGCCCTCTATCAATGTTATAAATACGTTTAAAATCGAAATCTTCTCAAAATTTTATCAATAATAGTTCGCTTAATAATTAGAATACTTGTTCTAAATCGAAATATTTATAGACGCTCGCTCGATTTGAAGATTTATATCGTAACTAATCTGACTGAAATTTTAACAGTATATAGAGTAGAATCTGGAAAAACTAATAGTGAAATTTTCAGGTCTCTATCCCGAATATTCGTCGAGTTTGCCCTTTTGCTCGCGAGCAGCGCCTCTAGCGGAGAAGATGGGAGGTAATATCAGCTGACCTAATGTACATGTAAAGTTTGGAACGGGACGTTTCACAAGAGTGACATCCATGGCGCCAATTTATAATTGTAACGAATAGTGTTTGAATAAAACATTTAATAGGGTAAACCAGGGCGTTGCCCGGGTCATTCGTCTAGTTACTAATAAAATAATAAATTCTAATTGTGCATAAAGGAATTTATTTTTCTGGCTGGACTAAAATACCTATGACACGAGTTCAACAAACTTTGGTCAAGGATGATGATCACGCTAAACGTCTTAAGACTTCCACAAAAAGACCGACCTGACGCTAGGTACTGGTCCTGCCGCTGTCCTCTCATCTGGCAGACATTTACCATCATCCCCCCCTGACCTGCAGGGCTACCGGGCCTTTGGGTGTGGGCTGGATGACGAGACCCTGGCCATCCTGGCATCTGCCAAGGCCTGTCTCTGTGAGCATTATATAAACATTGAACTGAGAACGGTTGATCCTGACCTTGTCTGGAGGAGGACTCTCTCAAGGTAGAGGAGCCTCCCTTCCTGAGAACAGTTTTTTAAATATATTATTTATTACCAAATTTTTAATAAACCTATTTATCTTTGTTTAAGTTATCTTTGATTTTTTTGTAACAATAGACTAAAAGTGTCAATAAAGTATATTGTATTGTCCAGAAGAGAAATTGGTGAATATAAAGAGATGAACACAAAGCTGGTTGATCTCTCTCATTAAGGTTCTATTCTTTAAAAATATCTCAATCGTAAAGCAACATTTAGATATAAACTCTTTGGTTAATGGTCAATATTTTGATCGTTATATTCGGAGAGCCGGCTACCTCACGGCACACAATTATAGTACGTACGTTGTATTTGAATATAGAAACCAATTCGTTTTTTTTTGATAAATGAAACAACATTCATTTACGGCGATGTTGATAGTCAGTGCTATTCCATCCCAGGGGATTCCACAATCGTTACTCATCGATATTATAAAATCGTTTTTATTAAAAAAATATCCAAGAGTGTATCGTTTCATTTTTATGTATCGTTAGTGTTCTATTCAATTTAATTTAACTAATTAAATTTTGATATATATACTATTTTCTATTTTACAAAAATATATTTTTTTCATCTCCGAACTTCGCTTATTTTTCTCCAAATCTATTTTGTTCGACACAAATCGAGCGTTGTCTACGTACTTTGTGAAAACTAGATAGCTCCAGAAAAAATATATTTTAACCAATTGCATTCCAATCTAGAATTGGTGAACACTTTCTTTTATCTTTTTTTTTTTTTTTGAATTAAAACCTATTTCACCTGCGCACCTACCTCAGGATCCCTTCTCCGAAACCAGATAATGAAATTTAATTATAATGAACCTCACAGCACGGCACGAAACGTTATTTACTCCATAGAATGTTCAAACTGCCCAAATATCTACGTAGGTGAAACTGGAAAACAGGTCAACATTAGAATTCACGAACACAAGAGAAATATCGATAACCTAGACCATAGATCCCTAATAGTTCAGCATATAAACGAAACTGGCCATTCCTTCAACATTACATCCCCTAAAATTCATTATTCCAATATCTCCAGCAAACATCAAAGACTAATAATCGAATCCGTCCTGTCAAGTAAATTCTACAGCCTTAATAGAAAAATTGATTTACCGGAAATATATAATGTAATATTCCCTGCTGATACCCAAACTCCCACTGTATCATGAACTCAGAGACCACAAATTCAATAGTTATTCTCTCCTATATTTCCAAAATATGCCATATTCTTAGTTCGATTCTATATCAGTTCATATTTAGACATTCAAATTCGATATATATACACAACAACATCAAAATTTCGGTTTATTGATTTATTCATAAGTATCTGACGCACGAGTAGTCTCACTGTGTTTGTTTCTGATATTTATTTTATATAGTTTGTTATACATTTGCCTCGCTTAATCTCAGTGTAATATAATTTAATTTTCTTTATTATTAATTTTCCTGTAGAAGAGCGTTGCCCGAAAGCTCTAAATAAATTTATCTGCAAAAGAAACTCATCCCCCAAGCTTTTAGATTTGAACATTTTATTAAGGGATTAGCCTATTAATTATAAACCTGCAATACTAGAGAAAATATATCTCACATACTGAATCTACAAATTGGAAAATATTCAATTGGATTTTCTTTAGATTTCTGATTGGGGCATTCAATTTTATTTGAAGTAGAAATGGCTTATACAAATGTGTGTGTTTGCACAATAAATATATATCACTCACCAAATACTTAGGTTTAAATAAACTCACTATTAATACATTAATAAAGCAGATAATCTCTATATTGAACTTTGATAGTTTGTGACTTTAAATTGTAACTGTAAAACGTTGACTTTCCGGCTCTCTGTGTACAATTAAACTTGTCGGAGTTTTGAAATTAAAGTACTCATATCATTAATTGGTTTACTTTGAAATTAGCTAAAACGGATAACCGTATGGAGCGCGCACTCGCCCATTGCACCTTTAATTCAACTGTATAAATTATTTTTTGACATTTTTTGGCTTTAACTCTAAGGAGATTCAAGCTAGAAACCAAAAATTCTTCTTCCTTAGAGGTATAATAGAGGAATAATGGCTTGATTAAGCCTTAACTTCCAATCGGTTCCGGTAGTTCAGACCGTACATCACCGACAGACAAACATTGTATTTATAGATATCCTTTTTTTATAATAGCAATACCCTATTTCTATAGAGACGATACATTATTTTTTAATTATTATTTGAAAAGTGTGATGGGAGGGTATGTATTCTCACAGTGGTGAACACTCATATCCCACTTCACCTTTTATACACACATACACCGAGCGAACGGCCACGCTGTTTTTAGCTCCGCCGTTTTCGCCTCAGAGGCGTGTGTCAATGGCGAAAGACAAGCCAAATTTGGTACCGGCAGAAAGCCCTCAATCCGCTGAACAAGGGCCTGAAAGGCCCAGCGTTGAATCTCAACCAGGTGAGAAAATATCACCGAAAGAAGGAATCGAAGAGAATTCTTCTAAAGAATTTTCTATGAAATTTCAAAAAGATGCAGATCCGCCGGCACGCGAAATGCATATAATACTGGCTGCCGCGCGTGGTAACGTCACGTCCAGCTTGGCGGCTAGTTCGTCATCCAATAGCGCTGCCGTTAAACATCGAACAAATGTTCGAGGAATGGGATCAAAGATTGACCGTTATCGAAACTTCACAAGAAACATGCTTGGAATTAGCCACAAAAAACGATTTAAGAATAAAAAGTCTAGAGGATCATGGTGATATGTTGGACAGGAAAATAAGGGAAAATAACCTTATATTTTACGGTATAAAAGGGCCCGAAGCCGAAAACTCAGATGAAACTTTATGCAAATTAGTTACGGCGATAAATGAAAAGATGCAAATACAAGTCGAATCGGAAATAATGCGTTGTCATCGGCTTTCAAAGAAAGCTAACGCGCCAATTTTGGTTGAAATTCCGAAACAAACCACAAGAATTGCTCTACTTAGGAATTCCTACAAATTCAGAGATGATAAGATTTTTGTAAACAAAGATTACATTCTGAAGACCCGAGAAAAACGCCGCTCACTGATTTCTAAGAAGAAAGAACTATCCGAAAAAGGAATACGCTCAAAATTAAGAGACACTAAGCTTTTTGCAAATGGACAAAAATACGAAGTCGTTGAGGGTAGAGTGGTTGGTGAAAGGGGCTCTACATTATAGCAGTCGACGCAGCCCCGAATTGATGTTGACAAATCAGAACCTTTACAGACACTACAAAATAAAGTACATTCAAATAAAGATTCACAAAAAAGTTTTAAGATTATTAGCTTTAAAAAACCAAGAGTTACGGTAAATACAATAATATGCTGGAATATAAATGGACTTTTTAGGTTGCTCTCTGTTTTTCCACTTCTCGAGTACATTAAAAATTACGAGATCTTCGCTTTACTTGAAACATGGTGTATAAATCTCACAAATATAACATTAAAGGATTTCCAATTTTTGAACATCCGGCAACAAACACCACAGAAAGGGGTAGGGGATCAGGAGGAATAATTGTGGGTGTCAAAAAAGGGGGACATTACAGGTTGCACAGTACAGAAAAAGATAACATCTGGATATCGATTTTCTTATCACAAAACATAGGAACCGACAAACCTACCACCTGCTTGATATTTGTATATCTCCCTCCAAACGAACTGTACCAGAATAACTTAGCTAGATTAACTAAATATATGGAAAAACAGATAACTGACGGGAAAGAACTAATTCTAATTGGGGATTTATAAATATTAGAACTGGAGGGCTCGGGGGACTGTATAATCCAACAAATCTTCAACTCTCTTTAGTTTCCGAAAGAAAAGCAAGATATCTAATAATTTCACCACTGGCTGAAGGACTTCTCGAGTTTCTACACCAGGATACATAATAAGACCAGAAACAGGCCGCGTATCATTAATAATAACAGCTCTGAAATTGACCTTGAAATATTGGCTGAGGGTGCTGAGTATGGATACAAATAGATTGCCTCGAATATGTTTAAATAGAATGAGGCAAATATCCTGTGCTACAGGTGCGCCCATCGGGTTTATAAAACAATTAAGCAATTTACTCAATAATAACGGATCCTCGTGGCTTACTTATTGTAATGATCCTGATTCACTAAGGAATGCTATCCCAGGAATATTAAGAACTGCGATAGAGCAAACAATACAAAATGACTTAACAAGAATAACCCAATCAAAGTTATATTCCCACTATAGAGATATATATACAACGTTTACCACCGAAGAATATTTCTTAAGTGAACTCCCTTTTCCTGTCACCAGATTAATCGCACAATTTAGAACCCTTTCAATTTTTTTTCAGAGAACACCATCTGATTTTATTGAGGCGTGAAGACCTGAAATGCACTTTCTGTGGATCAGGAATAACAACGGAGATGTTGCACTACTAATTTGACTGTGCTGCTCTGTAGGAAAGACGAAAACTAAATGATAAAACGGGGCAACTTTGTCCTTCATTTCCGGCACTAATTAATGAAATATCAAAGAATAGGTATATAGCGATGGCGATATTTGGATTCCACAAGACTATATCCCGGAAAAAGGCCACACAGTGTTCTCCCCATCCATTGTGAACTGGCGAATCCTGTATAGGGCGAGAGGCCCTAAATAAAGGCTTTTTGTTGTTGTTGTTGTTGTTGATTTATTCACTTTATACAACTTTATAATATTATTTTTTATAATTTTACAGGGAATATTATTTAAATTATTAGTTTTTGTTATATTTATCCAGCATAAGAATGCCAAAATTCAAATATTACTAACATTTTTACACAAAATAGTGCTTTTAGCAGATTATTTTTTGAAAAAAATTAATTTAAGTATTATAGTAGGTTATTATAAATATTATTCTTATTATTTTACATATGTAGGCTAAATTTTAGGTTTTTATTCATGTTTTTTATTACTTTTAGCTTTAAAAAGACAGATATTAGCAAATTTCTTACACAAATTCATGCTTTTTGCAGATTTAAAAAGGAAATATTTTTTTAGGTTTTCTAAAGGCTAAAAATAGTTTACTTATATTATTTATTATATGTAGGCCAAATTTAAAATTTAATATTTTATATTTATTAATTTTTCCTTAAAAAAAGCTTGTAAATCTAAGCTTTATTGCCTTTCTTTATGCATTTTTGCTACTTTTTGAAAAAATATTGTACCAAAAATTTATTATTACTTATTATATTGTAGCTTATAACATTTTATTTATTTTATTTATTTATAAACATAACATTTATAAAAGAAAACTTTTATTTTTTTTCTTTTTCATTGTAGATTCTTTAAAATTTCTTGTCGCACTCAAAACTTCCGACCCCTTTTACATTTTCTTTACAGAACATTTAGTTTATTTAAATTATTGCATCAAAATAATTTTAAAAATTATATTTTTCTTATATTATCCTGTTTATATTATATATTTTAGAAAACAAAATTTTAATTTCTTTAAATGACTTTTAAAATTATTTTACAAAATGCAGGGAAGGGCTATATAGCGGTTGATCATTTAATCCATCATGCGACGCAAATAGACGCTGATGTTATCTTACTTCAGGAGATTCCTCCAGATAGATGTAATAGTAAATTATTATCTAATAATTAAATTTCCTTCTTCTTCTTTATTTATTTTATTTTCTCTTCTTTCTTTAACTATATATAGTATCTTATTGCATGTAAATATGAATTATATAATCTAATGTATCGTATTTAGAAATAATAAAGAAACCGTCTCTGAGGCAACCCTTATCTACACTTCGTTGTTTCTTTGCAGAGATTGATTTAAGGGTCTTCTTTTCTCGCTGATTTTAATCAAAAAAATAAATATTGAAAATCTAGAAGCAGAGTACAGGGGACGCAAGGGCTTATTAGCCTATATCGTTCCTGGTTTTGTCTCTGACAAGCCAAATTTTTCCATCTGTCGTTATGGATTGCTCAAATTCAATATATTTCTATAAACACTTATGATCTTTTCCAGACAAACTCTATATAAATGTCAAAATATATTATGAAAATAGTGCAAAAAATCCATATTATATATATGTCATAATTTGCTTTATACCCAAGATGTATAATTTATTTTCGCCAAAATAGGTATGTTAAACTGTAAATATGTTAAGCTACTGTCAAAATAAAAATTCATCCATCTATAAATACGCTGTACAAAATAAACGTGGGGGTCAGCGCGGGCGAATGCTACGGCACGCAGACATTCATTCCTTTTCATCCCTGAGCACCTTTTTAACGCCCCGTTTCTTACGTTTCCTATGGAGAGTACGGTACGGAGGAGGATACTCAACCCATCACCAATCCACCAACACTCCAGCGCAGGAGATCCTCTCACGCACAGAACACTCCCACAAACAGATGGGTACGCAGTCGTAACCACATAACACAGGTTCCTATCCTGCAAAAATCATTAAAGTAATATTATTTTTCATAATGACGTATTATCCTTCCACAGTATCGAAACATTATCCTGCTATAACATTTAAAACCTGACTTTACTATCTTATGTTTGGTTATATTGAATTTCCCAAAAAATCAATGTAACAGATTAAATGTTGTGGTTAATCTCTAATGATATATATTTGTTAGTATAATATCACACAAACCTTTCAATTTTTGTACCATAGTGTCAGTATTCAATTTATAAAATTTCCTCCCAGTCTCAACTAAATAATTTTAATAAAATTAAAATTATTTATCCCACACAGGTTCTATCTGTCATAATTTGCCTAAAACCCAAGAGGTATAATTTCTTTTCGCCAAAATAGGTATGTTAGTCTGTAAATATGTTAAGCTTGTGTTAAAATGTAAATACAAATTAATCCATCTATAAATACGCTGTACAAAATAAACGTGGGGGGCGTCGTATGCGAATGCTACGGCACGCCACGTGGGCGCGCTCACTTGGCTGGAATTAATTATTTTCGAAGCTTACATATGATTACGCTTGCACCCTTCCATTCGATCACGACATATATATTTATTTACAACTATATGACTTGTCGGATAAATCAAACCACAAACAGATCAAAGCACTGTATTTAATCTCTCAAACCATTTTCCATTCCAGAAAATATTAGCATTGCTATCAAAAGTATTTGTGCCATTACAAAAGATCAACACTCTCAAGCAATTAGCTGCAATAGAGATTTCAATAAAAATTGTTAGATGACCACAAAACAAGATTAAAATTGACAAGGCAAAAAAAAATCAAGATACAAATAAAAAAATACCATACACAAATTGAAAGATAATAAACAAAATATTGTAACTCCTTCAATCCTTCCATCATGGACGTGCTATTATCAAGCACTTGCTTTAAGAACAAGAAATATACCAGCCGTTAACAATGATTCCTCTACCCAGTTTGCAATATATTTCAATAGGTATTATAACACAATAAAACCACAATACAAACTAGATAAAACATTCTACGAAGTTTTTAAAGCAACAACTAGAATATTCCGAATTTATACGGCCTAACAAAAGTTCAAAAAGCTAATTTTCCATTACGTCTCATAATATAACATTCTGTTATTATATGGGAAACCTTATTTCATCGGCATCAACTAATATCTTCAAGGAAATAATTGATACAATTAATCGTAGATGTAAACAACTTCAAACAATATTATATAAACGCTATTTAGATTATATATTATACAAGGTGAAAGTTTGTTTCTATATCTCTTTCAATTCAAAATTTTAAAAATAGTTTTAAACCTTCCCTAAAATTTATATATATGAAATTAGAGAAAGATATTTGTTACCATATCTATGAATACAATTAGCTATAAATCAAAATAAATTTATTACAGGGAATATATCGAAACCAGCATACATGGGAGCTACATGAACTTCAATTCATTTGGTCCAATCCATCATGAAATTGCCCTAGTAAAAACTCTCTCTAAAAGATTGATTACGATTTTTATGACAAACAACCCTGACATAAAACTAGAAATAGCAAGGATATTATCCAGATCTACTCATCTCCAATATTTTATATAAAAGAAATTGTATTCACCAAGAAAAGCATCCGCAAATAATAGGCATGTTTCTTTCCAGAAAATATTTTGCTCCTTGCCTTACAGCAGCCATGGCTGTGAAAGAATAGCTAGAAGTCTGGAAAAGTATACGATCACAACAAGATATCAAAATAGCTCATATTTGATAAACATCTTCCGTCAACCCGAAACAAAACAGATTTCTAAGGGGAAAACGATAGAACAAATGTCATTTATAAAATACTATGTAAATCCATCTATATCGGTAAAATGGAAAATCTCTTTCAGAAAGAATCAGCCAACATAAATCAGCACAGTCTAACTTCACTGCTCGTAGACAGACATCATCAATAGCCAAACTCCACATTATGATCAAGCATCAATATTATATGGAATAGCCGAGAAAAACGTTAATTTTAGGGAATTTTAAATTCATTAGAAGACAAAATAAGTCTAAATAGAAAGATGGTTTTGTTGTATGGACACATAATATACATCATCTTGAATAAAAATATATATATGTATGTTATATTAAAATATTTCATTTAAAATTATGTTATATTAAAGTATTATTTTATTTTAAAATTATATTTCATAGATAAAATACTCTTCTAAAATCGACCGACAGAGGTCACTCTTCCCGTATAAAAACTCATTGTTGTTGTTCCCCGTTGGCCGACCCAAAACTTTGTAATTATGTAAATAATATTTTGTTTTATTTATCCTTACGCCTTAAGCCAGGCATTACTTTAAACAAATTATGTTTTCATATATATCACTTTAGCTCAAATAAAACAATATCTGATCAAAACTATTTTCATTATTTTACTTTTCAAGATTATAGCCACGACTGCATCACCAATACCATTTAGTACTAAAAAGAACCAGCAAATAACTGCATTACTATAATCCTCAAATTGATCTAAAATTCAAACAGAAAATCAAATATCTCTTTTTTTATATAAGATGTATATATTAATATATCTCAATCAAAAAGGTTTCATTTATAATTTAAAATTTAAAATTAATTTAAAATTATTTAATTATTATGTTATATATATTATTATTTATTTAATATATGAATTATATATAACATTATAATTATGGCCAAATTAATTTTGTATATATTTCTCTTAATTTATTATACAGTTTTTCGCCCGAAGAGAGATAACTTTTGAGCCGATCGTGGCCCACATGAAAAGTTTTCTCCGTACATTTAGCTCTTATTTGTATATATCTTGAGATGAAAATAAAATATAAATATTTATAAATAAAATATTTGAGCCTATCTTCTACTAAATAAGCTATATAGATGGATTAAACATCTTGAACCTCTATTAAAGGCGGAATTATATTCTAAATTACCCAAGGATGGATAATGTACTTCTGATTACAAGCATCAATATTCGCGGTGTGGTCTAATGGCAGCTTAGCTTCCATTCTAAATAAAGACCCACTTAATAAATATTAATTTTTATCTTGATAAAATCATCCTCTATTGGTTCTGGACAATTTTTAAAGACCTTTGTCTCGTCTAGAAAACAATATTCGTTTTGCCAGCAACTAACATAGGTTTTAGCCTATTTGTGTGTAGATGAGGTTTTATCCATATAACACCATGTTCTGTGAACTGGAATTAACCTATATATAAAAGAGAAATACTCATCACCACTATATAGATCACCGTATACACGACAAGTCTCAGAATCTGAATACCATTGCAGAAGCAGTCATCCAAAAATATTTGAGTGGTTTCTCCTAGATTTCCGAGGATTGTGCGAGCGACAGGGGCAAAATCCAAATAACACTGTTTAATAAATTTGGACACAATGCGCAATCCAAGAAGAGTTCAACCACTCAGGCCGTTCCGTATCTTCACGGGCGTCTCTTAAATGCTTTAACCGAGAACAATATCCCCGATCTTCCTGCGGAATTTCGGCGCACGAAATTCTACGAGCAAGAATACCTATACGGGTTGTCTTGGAGCACACTTAAGCACAAACAGATTAAAGCACTGTATTTAATCTGTCAAACCATTTTCTATTCCTGAAAATATTAACAATGCTATCAAAAGTATTAAACTTTGTGCCATGTCAAAATATCAACACTCTCAAGAAATTATCTGCAATAGAGATTTCAATAAAAATTGTTAAATGGCCAAAAGACGAGATTAAAATTGAAAAAGCAAAAAAAAAAAAACTTTCAAGTTAAAAATAAACAAATACCATAAACAATTGAAAGATAATAAAAAAAAACATTGTAACTCCTTCAATCCTACCATCATGGACATGCTATTATCAAGCAGTTGCTTTAAGAACAAGAAATATACTAGCCGTTAACAAATATTCCTCTACCCAGTTTGCAATATATTTCAATAGGTATTATAACACAATAAAACCACAATACAAACTAGATAAAACATTCTACGAAGTTTTTAAAGCAACAACTAGAATATTCCGAATTTATACGGCCTAACAAAAGTTCATAAATCTTATTTTCCATTGCGTCTCATAATATAACATTCTGTTTCACTCCTATATACCCCATCACAAGATATCTGTCAGAAATTATCGCACCATTCCAAAAGATACTTCCCCATACAGTACCCAATCCAATAGTATATATTGAAGCCATCTAAAATAGTCCAGTTTCTCATGACAGATTTATGGTATATTTTGCTATAAAGTTCCCTTACACTTCTATCCCACATGATGAAGATATTCTGGCACTTCACGAAAAGTTAAACACCCACCCAGACTTAGTCCTTCTTATCCCAAAAAGCTCTTATAGATCTAATTAAATATATATCTCTATCAATCAATTATATTATCTATAAAGACAGATATTTCAAACAAATAAAAGGACTACCTATGGGAAATTATATTTCATCGGTATCAACCACTATCTTCATGGGGGAAATTGATAAAAATAATTGTAGATTCAAAATAGCTACAAATAATAATATAGAAACGCTATTTTGATTATATATTATGCATCGTAAAAGTGTGTTTACAAATCTCTCTCTTTCATTCTAAATTTTTAAAATAGTCTTAAGTGTGTTGTTATCCAAGACGAGGCAAGATTAACTAAGCATTAGTTTATTTCCTATTATATTATATATATATTATATACAAGTCAAAAGAGATCACTAGCAGAGTATTATTCCTTTTGGTTTCCAGAGCTCAACAATCTATGAGCCTAATACTCTGCACATCTCCTCCCTTAACTTTACAGGAACCTTCGAGGTATCTTGACTGCCCTTCCATATCTGTATGCACGGCTGGCATTGAAGGGAGGCTCTTCTCTGGATCCTGGTCTTGGCTGTCCCTCCGTCTTGGATAACATTATCTTGCTTGATGTCGAATTTCAAATTTTCTTCGAACAACGACCTTCTTAATGAATTCAGTTTACTGCTTCTAAGCTTGCTTGATGTCGAATTTCAAATTTTCTTCGAACAACGACCTTCTTTATGAATTCAGTTTACCGCTTCTAAGCTTGCTTGATGTCGAATTTCAAATTTTCTTCGAACAACGACCTTCTTAATGAATTCAGTTCACTGCTTCTAAGCTTGCTTGATGTCGAATTTCAAATTTTCTTCGAACAACGACCTTCTTTATGAATTCAGTTTACCGCTGCCACAATGTGTTGTTATCCAAGACGAGGCAAGATTAACTAAGCATTAGTTTATTTCCTATTATATTATATATATATTATATACAAGTCAAAAGAGATCACTAGCAGAGTATTATTCCTTTTGGTTTCCAGAGCTCAACAATCTATGAGCCTAATACTCTGCACATTAAGCTTTTCCTGTAATATAAATATATGAAATGGAAAAAAATAATTTGTTACCTTTTCTCTGTGTGGGAGAACACACAACTAGTTATAAATAAAAATAAATTTATTACACAGAATATAACGAAACCCGCATACATTGGAGCTACACGAACATCAATTCACTTGGCCCCAACCATCATAAAATGGCCCTAGTAAAACCTCTCTCTAAAAGATTGATTACACATTTTTTGACCAACAACACTGATACAAAAATGGAAAGAGAAAGGATAGACATTATCAAGATCTACTAAGCAATAATTATCTTCGACATTCTATTAAGAAAACATTTGTATTGACGAAGAAAATCATCCGCAAATAATAGGCAAGTTTAATTCCAGAAAATATTTTGTCCTTGCCTTAGATCTATGGCTGTGAAAGAATAGCCAGAAGTCTGGAATAGTATACTAATACAGCAAGATATCAAAATTGCTCATATTTGATAAACATCTTCCGTCAACCCTATGCAAAACAGATTTCTAACAGGAAAACGATAGAACAAATGTTATTTATAAAATACTATGTTAATTCTGACAAGCCATCTATATCGGAGAAACCGGGAAATATTTATCAGAAAGAATTAGCCAACATAAATCAGCACAGTCTAACTTCACTGCTCGTAGACAGACATCATCAATAGACAAACTCCAGACTATGATCAAGCACCAATAATATATGGAATAGCCGAGAAAGACGTTAATTTAGGGGAATTTTAAATTGATTAGAAGACAAAATAAATATAAATAGAAATTGCCAATTTTATTTTGTATATATTTCTCTTAATTTATTATAGTTTTTTGCCCGAAGAGAGATAACATTTGAGCCGATCGTGGCCCACATGCAAAGTTTTCTCCGTACCTTCAGCTCTTATATGTATACATCTTGAAATGAAAATAAAATATTTGAGCCTATCTTCTACTAAATAAGCTATATAGATGGATTAAACATCTTGAACCTCTATTAAAGGCGGAATTATATTCTAAATTACCCAAGGATGGATAATGTGCTTCTGATTTGCAAGCATCAATATTCGCGGTGTGGTCTAATGGCAGCTTAGCTACGTTTCTAAATAAAGACCCACTTAATAAATGTTTATTTAAATCTTGATAAAACCATCCTCTATTGGTTCTGGACAATTTTTAAAGACCTTTATCTCGTCTAGAAAATCATCTTCGTTTTGCCAGCAACTAACATAGGTTTTAGCCTATTTGTGTGTAGATGAGGTTTTATCCATATAACACCATGTTCTGTGAACTGGAATTAACCTATATATAAAAGAGAAATACTCATCAACCACTATATAGATCACCGTATACACGACAAGTCTCAGAATCTGAATACCATTGCAGAAGCAGTCATCCAAAAATATTTAATGATTTCTTGTACGAAGGTTAGGGGCAAAGATAAATATAATACTGTTTAATAATCTTGGACACAATGCGCAATCCGAGAAGAGTTAAACCACTTTGGACTTTCCGTATCTTTACGGGCGTCTCTTAAATGTTTTAACCGAGAACAACATCCCCGATCTTCCTGCGGAATATCGACGCACGAAAATATACGAGCAAGAATACCTATTCGGGTTGTCTTGGAGCACACTTAAGCACAAACAGATCAAAAAACTGTATTTAATCTCTCAAACCATTCATCTATTCCAGAAAATATTAACATTGCTATCAAAAGTAGTAAACTTTGTGCCATCTCAAAATATCAACACTCTCAAAAAATTAGCCGCAAAAGAGATTTCAATGAAAATTGTTAGATGACCATAAAACAAGAATAAAATTGAAAAAGCAAAAAAAAAAACTTCAAATTACAAATAAAATAGAAGCATTCATCCAAAAATATTTTAATGATTTCCCTTAGATTTCCTAGGATTATACGAGCGACAGGGGAAAAGATCCAAATAATATTGTTTATAATCTTGGACACAATGCGCAATCCGAGAAGAGCTCAACCACTCTGGACATTCCGTATCTTTACGGGCGTCTCCTAAATGCTTTAACCGAGGACACTTCTCCGATCTTCTTGCGGAATATCGACGCACGACAAACTACGAACTCCAATCCTATGCGGGTTATCTTGGAGCTCACTTCAGAACATTTAGACCGTTGACTTATGAATACGAGGAGTGGCAGCAAGGTTTCTTTCTAAACTCACCGAGAATCAAAGGAATTGTCACGTAGACTAACTTGTCACGCGCCCTATTCGACAGAATTAGCTTCCAGAGAATTCTGTTCCCTAAGAAAATAAGAGTCTTGAAAGAATATTGTTATTTTCTTACGACGTACATTTGGACAAATGCATTAATGCCAAAGAATAGTACTTGAAGAAAAATTGTTTCTGATATATATATATATAATACACGTATTATATAAATTTACTAGTTTTCTATTTGAGAATATTTTAAATATGATATTTTATATTTAATATATACTCTATAACAAAAAAAATTCGACGCACCAAGAAGCAGTTGTCTGATTTATATGAAAATACGTTTACAAAGAGGTTTCGACCAAACATGCAAATGATTGAAATTTGGTGGCCGATTTATGCAAAGCAAGAGCTCCAGCGCATCTGAACTGCGCATCCAGCACGAGCATTCTATACTCAATATTCGGCGCGGCACGAGCTGATTTTCAGAATTTCCGTTTAATATTTTAGCAGTACGCCTATTTCTTGCAATCAACAAAACAATTAAAATCCTTGGTATTACCTTTGATTCAAAGAGACAATTTATTAAACATCTCAATAACAGTTTACTCAAATACCGATGGATACTCCCAAGGCTCACTAGCACCATAAAAGGGCAATTTGGTTCAACCTTCAGTTCCGGACACAAAATTTACAAGAGAGTCGTTCTCCCAGCGCTACTGTATGGTTCTGGTGTCTGGGGAAAACGTGCATATGACACAAATGGGGCTCGCAAGCTGCGTAGTCTACACTACAAATATGCGAAAGCAATAATAAGAGGTGGTCCATGCACACCGACAATACCAGCTATTTCATTGACGGGTTGTCCCCCACTCGATATCTCTATAAAGGCCCACATAGAATATTTAAAAACTTTGAAAACGGGCCACTACGAATCACGCCCAAGTCCTTCCTTTTTACCCTATCCTCCATTACGGAAGATAATCTATTTTACCAAATCACTACAACTAAATGTCACCACCATTTACACAGACGGATCCCAATCATCAGAAGGAGTTGGGGCTGGAGTCATCCTACCACCTCCTCTACAAACCATACAACTTAAACTGCACCAGGAGTGCTCAGCGTTCCAAGCTGAACTGCTTGCCATTCTTTACGCAACAAAAATCACCATGAATTTCCCGAAAGAACACTTTATCATTGCCTCAGACTGCCAATCAGCTCTATCAGCCATATGTAGGTCTTGGCCCCCAAGAACACAACTAATTGCGGAAATAATCTACAACCTGCATTTTTCACCAAATGTGCAACTCTGCTGGATCAAAGGCCACAGCGGTATTCCAGGAAATGAACTGGCGGATCAGGCGGCAAAGGCTGCAGCACATTCTAATCTGCCACTATCCTTTACCACCCTCCCAAAGAGCGTCGCGCGCGGTAAAAAAGAACAGATAGCCCTCAAAATGTGGACAGACCTCTATATCCAAGATTACTCCACCAGAAATCTACGAAGATTTGCTGCTACCCCGAAACTACTCCTCCAAATGCTTCGAAACATCAAGCATGGATCTACCTCCACAACAATCTTGACCGGCCATGGTTACATTCAGGCAGACCTTGCAACGGTATCGAAAGAATACCCAACTTGCCCCCACTGCCAAGATGAAGACCAAACCGTAGACCACCTCCTCTTCACTTGCCCAACCTTCCAATACCAAAGATTCCAGACAGCCACTCTTCTAGGTATCACCAACATATGTCCAGCATCCCTAGAAAATCTCCCAAGAAAGAAATCTGCCTGGCGACACCTCATTAATTGGACTTCCACTGGCATTGTATATAAATCCAAGAAGACCTAGGTCAGAAGGACATCCCGGGTAGTTGGCGAATTCTGTACGCTCCAGGAACCTGGGTTACTTAATTAAATAATAATAATAAATAATACGCCTATTTCTACTGTATCAATGCCTCGCCGAAAGATTCGTGCTCATTACGAACATATGTCAGAGTTTGAAACTGGTCGTGCCATTGGATTGAAAGAGGCTGGTTGGTCTAATCGACTAATCGCGCGACATCTGTGTCGAAGTGATGCGGCTATTAGGCGATGTTGGCCAAAGTGGGTCAAAAACGAAAGAATGCAACGTCAGGACGGCAGCGGTCGGCCAAGGGCAACAACAGAACGGGAGGACTGGGCAATTGTCAGAATGGCTGTCGCAGCACCGCAATCCACGTTATCTACCATCCAACGTGTGACCGTCAAACAAGTCTCCAAAATGACCATCAACAGGCGACTGAGAGAGCGGAATCTAAGAGTTCGCCGACCGTTACGATGCCTACCCCTCACACCCGTGCACCGACAAGTCCGACTACAGTAGTGTCGGGAGCGATCAACTTGGAACTGCGCTGACTGGGGACGTATAGTCTTTTGTGACAAGTTCCGTTTCTTACTGTGTCCTGACGACTGTCGCAAACGTGCCTGGAGACGTCCTGGGCAGCGTGTGGATCCTGGCCTTACTGTCGAAAACCACACAGGTCCACAACAGGGCGTTATGGTCTGGGATGCCATTTCATTTGATAGTAGGACCCCATTGTTAGTCATTCCTGGCACCCTGACAGCACAACGGTACGTAGATGACATTCTACGGCCTGTTTTGTTGCCGTTCCTCTCACATAACCCCGGGCTTACTTTTCAACAAGATAATGCCCGGCCACACGTGTTACTATGGATTGTCTTCAATCTTGCCGAACACTTCCGTGGCCAGTAAGGTCGCTTGATCTCTCGCCCATAGAGCACATCTGGGACGTGATGGGAAGGCGATTTCAACCATCACGGAATGTTGACTATTTAGCCCGACAGTTGGAGACAATTTGGCAAGAAATCCCGCAGCACACCATCCGGAATCTTTATCAGTCCATGACACGCCGGGTGGCAGTCAGCATCCAGGCCAGTGGGGGTCCAACGAGATATTGACATTCTCAATTTGTGACGATCAAACTCTAAAATAAAACAATTAATTGTTCTGAAATATCAATCATTTTCCCCCTATACATTCTCTTTACATACACCAATATTTGTCCTAATCTGACAACTCCTTCTTGTATTTATAAATTTAAAATTGGAAATTGTATATCTCCCTCTTTTTGTTGGAATAACTGGAAATAAACTTTCTCGTGTGAAATAATAAATATTAGCCTTTTTAAGCCATAAATCAAAAGTATACCAAAGAAACACCACATTATATTTATAAGTCATAATCCAAGAGAATAATAGTTATATCTATATATATATAAATGAATGTTTGTGTGTTTGTTTGTATGTCCGGTATACAAATTCGCAATAGTTCACTAATTCAAACCAAAATTTCCATACATAGGTAAAAAATAACGGGGAAGACGATAGGCTATTTTAAAAAAATATATAAATCAATTATTAAAACTATATATTCAAATTATTCTACTTAGCTCACGAACAGCGCCCTCTATCAAGTACTAAAAGGTTATAAATACGTTTAAAATCTAAATCTTCTCAATATTTTATTAATAATAGTTCGCTTAAAAAAACATATAATATAAATATTTATATAATAACTGCTCTAATTTGAAATATTTGGTAGGTTTTATTTATTTATATATTTTCATTTTTAGATATAACTGATCTAATTCGCCGTTTAAAATAACTAATAATAGTTCGCTTAATAACACATATAATATAAATATTTATATAATAACTGCTCTAATTTGAAATATTTGGTAGGTTTTATTTATTTATATATTTTCATTTTTAAATATAACTGATCTAATTCGCCGTTTAAAATAACTAATAATAGTTCGCTTAATTACACATATAATATAAATATTTATATAATAACTGCTCTAATTTGAAATATTTGGTAGGTTTTATTTATTTATATATTTTTATATTTAGATATAACTGATCTAATTCGCCGTTTAAAATATCTAATAATAGTTCGCTTAATAACACATATAATATAAATATTTATATAATAACTGCTCTAATTTGAAATATTTGGTAGGTTTTAATTATTTATATATTTTCATTTTTAGATACAACTGATATAATTCGCCGTTTAAAATAACTAATAATAGTTCGCTTAATTACACATATAATATAAATATTTATATAATAACTGCTCTAATTTGAAATATTTGGTAGGTTTTATTTATTTATATATTTTCATTTTTAGATATAACTGATCTAATTCGCCGTTTAAAATAACTGCCCTTGAAATATTTGGTATGTTTTATTTATTTATATATTTTCATTTTTAGATATAAATGATCTAATTCGCCGTTTAAAATAACTGCTCTAATTCGAAATATTTGGTATGTTTTATTTGTGTTCACTCTATTTCTATTTATTTGAAGTATTATAATTTCCATGTTTCAAAAACCTATTTCAAAAAGGTCGTTAGAAATATGTAAGGCCTGAAATAGCTTTACATACGAATATTTAAGATGCCAAGCGTAGTTTAATGGTTAGGTGTGCGGCTTCGTATTTCCACAACCTTGGTTCGAAACTTAGCCTGGGTGTTTTTTTTTTTATATTATTGAAGCAGTATTTTTTACAGTACCAAAATTTCCATACATAGGTAAAAAAGAAAAATACGAGGAAATCGATAGGCTATTTTAAATTATATATAAATTAAATATTAAAACTATATATTCAAATTATTCTGTTTAGCTCACGAACAGCGCCCTCTATCAAGGTTATAAATACGTTTAAAATCGAAATCTTCTCAAAAATTTATTAATAATAGTTCGCTTAATAATTGAATACCTGATCTAAATCGAAATATTTATACACGCTCGCTCGATTTGAAGATTTATATCGTAACTAATCTGACTGAAATTTTAACAGTATATAGAGTAGAATCTGGAAACACTTATAGTGAAATTTTCAGGTCTCTATCCCGAATATTCGTCGAGTTTGCTCTTTAGCTCGCGAGCAACGCCTCTAGCTTCTGGCTGGACTAAAATACCTATGACACGAGTTCAACACACTTTGGTCAAGGATGATGATCACGCTAAACGTCTTAAGACTTCCAGAAAAAGACCGACCTGACGCTAGGTACTGGTCCTGCTGCTGTCCTCCTTTAATCTGGCAGACATTTACCATAATCCCCCCTGACCTGCAGGGCTACTTGCCTTTGGGTGTGGGCTGGATGACGAGACCCTGGCCATCCTAGCATCTGCCAAGGCGTGTCTCTGTGAGCATTATATAAACATTGAACTGAGAACGGTTGATCCTGACCTTGTCTGGAGGAGGACTCTCTCAAGGTAGAGGAGCCTCCCTTCCTGAGAACAGTTTTTTAAATATATTATTTATTACCAAATTTTTAATAAACCTATTTATCTTTGTTTAAGTTATCTTTGATTTTTTTGTAACAATAGACTAAAAGTGTCAATAAAGTATATTGAATTGTCCAGAAGAGAAATAGGTGAATATAAAGAGATGAACACAAAGCTGGTTGATCTCTCTCATTAAGGTTCTATTCTTTAAAAATATTTCAATCGTAAAGCAACATTTTGGTTAATGGTCAATATTTTGATCGTTATATTCGGAGAGCCGGCTACCTCACGGCACACAATTATAGTACGTACGTTGTATTTGAATATAGAAACCAATTAGTTTTTTTGATAAATGAAACAACATTCATTTACGGCGATGTTGATAGTCAGTGCTATTCCATCCCAGGGGATTCCACAATCGTTACTCATCGATATTATAAAATCGTTTTTATTAAAAAAATATCAAAGAGTGTATCGTTTCATTTTTATGTATCGTTAGTGTTCTATTCAATTTAATTTAACTAATTAAATTTTGATATATATATATATATATATACTATTTTCTATTTTACAAAAATATTTTTTTTCATCTCCGAACTTCGCTTATTTTTCTCCAAATCTATTTTGTTTGACACAAATCGAGCGTTGTCTACGTACTTTGTGAAAACTAGATCAACAACAACAACAAAAAGCTTTATTAAGACAATTCAGTCTTACACGGATTCTCCAAGCACAGAAATGCAGGGTACATACAAGAATAGCCGTATTAACAACAACAAAAGTACCTGTTATGACCCTTTGGTCTTATACAACTTCTCCAAGTAGAAGAGGGTATATACAATAGTTACAATAATGCTATTTACAACGTGTCAAGGAAGAGAGAAGCAAAAAAGGGCTTGCTGGGGAACTAGGATATTATCATGGGTAGATGTTATTATATCTCTTGAGGAAAGATCTCGCGACAATAAAGTTGAGATATCCAGCAGGTTAAGAAAGTCTCCAAGGTGGTTGATGCGAATGTTTAGTTCACCATATAAATTATCTCCAGTCCATTGTGTATCTTGATCGTGATATATATATTCTCTAGTTGATGTTCGTTAGGAGGTAGATACGTAAAAGTTATACAAGTCAGCAATGAATCTATGCTTGGGTTCATTTTAAGTAACCGAAATCCAATTAGTTTTCTCTTCAACATTGTCCAGTATGTGTTTATTTTTGATATAAATTCCCACAATGATGTCTTCAGAGCTTCTTCCCTGACCCGAGATTTTTCTGGCAAGTGATTGGTAAACCTGGAAATTCTCGATCTCGAGTTTTAGATCAAATTGGCACTAAGTTTCCGTTATAGCAAATATTTCAAATTGTTTTAAATAATTAATGAAAGGGAAAACGTATAAATTGGAAAAATTCCAATACATAATATTTACATAATTGTGACCAAGGTTTAATAGTTGTTAAATCGAGTAGTTTAGTTTTCCATTCCTATTAGCTATATGTGATTGATGGTGATATTTTCTTGCCTGTAAAAAGAGATATGATGTGATCCTTCCAGTTCCTTTCTGAGTGTTTGCTATATCTCAGTTCCTTCTGAACTCATGATCTTATCATTTATAACTTGGTAAACAGTACTTCCCACAATCAACTTGCTATCTCGAAGTCTAGATGAGATTCCTTTAGCCAAAAGTTATTTTCTCGTATTAATCAACAATCGACGCTGTTCTCTAACTTTTAAGGTGTAATCCTTATTTATGTAAATCCTTAATTGCTTAAGCTTGAATGCATTCCTAAATAATTTTATTCTGTCTTCATATTTGGGTATTTCAACCAGTAGGGGTGCGCTCGGCCTTTTAGATAATCGATGACATTTAAGGATGTTAATATTCTCGGAGATTTGCATATTATCCGTAATTATCTGTTTTATTTTTGCGAGAGATTCATCGCTTGTTTCATTTTCTTTCCTTTCGACTCCGTAAAAAATTAAATTACTTTCTCTCATTTTCATCTCCGTGAAATCTATTCTTTTCTCAATTTCTTGGATCCTTTCAGAATTCTTCGAGACAGATTTTACCGTGTTTTCCATAGTATTCTCCAGTTGTTGTATACGTCGATTTAATTTATCAACTCCTTGCTCTATAGAAAGTAATCTTGTCTCTAATTTATCTCCCCAGTTATCCATTTTATTTGAGATTGCACCAATCAATTGTCGAATATCACCTTCCATACATGACTCGAGCGTAGTTTGCCTAGTGGGCCTAGGTCCCGGGTTTTGCTCTATGCCAGATATCAGTTTATCCCCCCAGTTATCCATTTTATTTGAGATTGCACCAATCAATTGTCGAATATCACCTTCCATACATGACTCGAGCGTAGTTTGCCTAGTGGGCCTAGGTCCCGGGTTTTGCTCTATGCCAGATATCAGTTTATCCCCCCAGTTATCCATTTTATTTGAGATTGCACCAATCAATTGTCGAATATCACCTTCCATACATGACTCGAGCGTAGTTTGCCTAGTGGGCCTAGGTCCCGGGTTTTGCTCTATGCCAGATATCAGTAATAACATCAAAATTATACATCTAAGCTTTGGCCTTCTGTACTGAATCTGAATCTTGAATTTCAGATTCTCAACATAACCCAGATCCACTGCCAAACTATAATTTGCACAATTTTCACACGAATCAAAATTTGCATAGATAAAAGTTGAGCGAAGCTTGTTTCGCTGTAAATTTAAATAAATTATGATAAGAATTACAATTGGCCTCATATTATGAAGATATAAATTTACCAATATCACCTCAATAAAAAAATAGCTCTTTTTTATAAAGTACGGCGAAAAAGCTTTAAAAATAAATTACCTAGCAGGAGCTGTCGTTTCACGCAACCTTTCCCTTTGGCCACCTGGCGGAGAATCCGTGAAAACTAGATATAGCTCCAGAAAAAATATTTTTTAATCAATTGCATTCCAATCTAGAATTGCTGAACACTTTCTTTTATCTTTTTTTTTTTTTTTTGTGAATTAAAACCTATTTCACCTGCGCACCTACCTCAGGATCCCTTCTCCGAAACCAGATAATGAAATTTAATTATAATGAACCTCACAGCACGCGGCACGCAACGTTATTTACTCCATAGAATGTTCAAACTGCCCAAATATCTACGTAGGTGAAACTGGGAGACAGGTCAACATTAGAATTCACGAACACAAAAGAAATATCGATAACCTAGACCACAGATCCCTAATAGTTCAGCATATAAACGAAACTGGCCATTCCTTCAACATTACATCCCCTAAAATTCATTATTCCAATATCTCCAGCAAACATCAAAGACTAATAATCGAATCCCTCCTGTCAAGTAAATTCCACAGCCTTAATAGAAAAATTGATTCACCGGAAATATATAATGTAATATTCCCTGCTGATACCCAAACTCCCACTGTATCATGAACTCAGAGACCACAAATTCAATAGTTATTCTGTCCTATATTTCCAAAATATGCCATATTCTTTGTCCGATTCTATATCAGTTCATATTTCAGACATTCAAAATCGCTATATATATACACAAACATCAAAATTTCAGTTTATTGATTTATTCATATGTATCTGACGCACGAGTAGTCTCACGTGTGTTTGTTTCTGATATTTATTTTATATAGTTTGTTATCAAATTACAAAACTATTTTAGAGGCGTAATATTCTTTTTAAAATGAAACAATTTCTACTGTCCTTACTGCAATGGAAAAATTAAAGGGAGGGCCTGGCTCATCAGTAATATAATTGTTCAAATAAAAGACACAATTTGATATTTGCGGTAGAGCGATTGCTCGAAGCATATTATATATTTATAATTATATTTAATTCTGCTGTCCTAAAGGCTTATGTCCATAGTTCTTCTAAAATACCCATTCCAAGAGTCTTACAACAGTCAACTATAAAAGGAAGTTCCAAAAATGCAATATAACAGCGGTATGGTAGATTAAACTGGCGAAACCACTGGGAGGGTTCACCACTGATGAGCCAGGCCCTCCCTTTAATTTTTCCATTGCAGTAAGGACAGTAGAAATTGTTTTATTTTAAAAAGAATATTACGCCTCTAAAATATTATTTTAATCTAAAATAAAATTTTAAGATGGCGCGCTAGTGCATCGTAATATAATAGTTTGTTATACATTTGCCTCGCTTAATCTCAGTGTAATATAATTTAATTTTCTTTATTTTTAATTTTCCTGTAGAAGGGCGTTGCCCGAAAGCTTGAAATAAATTTATCTGCAAAAGAAACTCATCCCTCAAGCTTAATTATAAACCTGCAATACTTGAGAAAATATATCTCACATACTGAATCTACAAATTGGAAAATATTCAATTGGATTTTCCTTAGATTTCTGATTGGGGCATTCAATTTTATTTGAAGTAGAAATGGCTTATACAAATGTTTATACACTAAATATATATCACTCACCAAATACTTAGGTTTAAATAAACTCTCTATTCATACATTAATAAAGCAGATAATCTCTATATTGAACTTTGATAGTTTGTGACTTTAAATTGTAACTGTAAAACGTTGACTTTCCGGCTCTCTGTGTACAATTAAACTTGTCGGAGTTTTGAAATTAAAATACTCATATCATTAATTGGTTTACTTTGAAATTAGCTAAAACGGATAACCGTATGGAGCGTGCACTCGCCCATTGCACCTTTAATTCATCTGTATAAATTATTTTTTGACATTTTTTGGCTTTAACTCTAAGGAGATTCAAGCTAGAAACCAAAATTTCTTCTTCCTTAGAGGTATAATAGAGGAATAATGGCTTGTTTAAGCCTTAACTTCCAATTGGTTCCGGTAGTTCAGACCGTACATCACCGAGAGACAAACATTGTATTTATAAATATCCTTTTTTCATAATAACAATACCTTATTTCTATAGAGACGATACATTATTTTTTCATTATTATTTAAAATGTGTGATGGGAGGGTATGTATTCTCACAGTGGTGAACACTCATATCCCACTTCACCTTTTATACACACATACACCGAGCGAACGGCCACGCTGATTTTAGCTCCGCCGTTTTCGCCTCAGAGGCGTGTGTCAATGGCGAAAAACAAGCCAAATTTGGTACCGGCAGAAAGCCCTCAATCCGCTGAACAAGTGCCTGAAAGGCCCAGCGTTGAATCTCAACCGGTTGAGAAAATATCACCGAAAGAAGGAATCGAAGAGAATTCTTCTAAAGAATTTTCTATGAAATTTCAAAAAGATGCAGATCCGCCGGTACGCGAAATGCATATAATACTGGCTGCCGCGCGTGGTAACGTCACGTCCAGCTTGGCGGCTAGTTCGTCGTCCAATAGCGCTGCCCGTGCCCTGGGAAACTGGGCGGACTGCGCTGAAGATCTACGCCCTGGAGCGGACGACCACTTCACCGTCGTCAAGAGCAGAAAGAGGTGCCGCGAATCGGCGGGTTCACCCACCGCCGCTGCACCTTCCTCCAATATCGGAGGTGCAAGGAACAATCGCTGAACACTGAACAAACGCTGAACGCTCCTGTCACCTCCGCAAAGCGACGCTCTCGCCGGCCTAATCGCCAAATCCTGGACCTGAAGCCCGGAATAACCTCTAATATATACAAGGTCCTCGGACAGGTTAGGGCTGAGCTAACGACAACACCAGCCGCATTACCTACACCCCACTGCCTGCACCTCGGCCTGCTGGGCCAACACCACCCGCTCCCCATGGGGATACGACGACACCGGCCATGGCGACACCTCCGCCTCCACTGTCTGCCCAAATGGAAAGAGTTCTGATGGACAAGCGCTGGAAGGTGGCAGGAGATTTAATACATGAATTGAGTCGCGAAATCGACTTGGAGCACACGTTCCAATCGCAAGTCGACGTGGATGACATCGTGAAAGCAATCCTATACCCCGGGGATAGGGAGCCCCTCATCAAGCGCCTACCCACTCGGGATAGGTACATCCTCGGTGGATTCATCAGCACCGCCATCTGGCGCGCTCGGGACTCTGATCCCTCTGTGCGTGAGAGTATGACCGCACTCAGAAAGTTATTACCTGATTAAGTCCAGACGACCCTCGGCGAGGGCACCGCCTGATGAGAATTATAAACTGTAAATATTTTCTAATGTTGCTGATTGACTAAACAGTCAATAAAATAGTTTTAATTGTCAAAAAACGCTGAACATCATCGGCGGGATCGGTGCCGCGGGCCCAGGAGATAACAACAATACTTCACCTTTTATTATTGCAGTAGAATGTTTGTAGCCTTCAATCATAAAACATTCCGTTTAAATTGTTTAAACCATTTCCATCTTCGGTATCATACCTCCGGTAATATCTGTTTGTTTTTTTTTTTCTTTTTGAGAAAATTCTTCAAACCAACTTAAATATGTCACGTATAATACTGGCTGCCGCATGGATGCACCGGATGCAGCACAAGTCGGTGCGCAGGGTGTTCTTGTTCGAAGAGCTGGTGGTGTTCAGCAAGGCCAAGCCAGACCCTCAGCGGCCGGGCTACGACCTCTACCAGTACAAGTTCAGCCTGAAGACCTGTGAACTGGGGTTGACGCGGCAGCCAAGCACGCAGCATCCGGCCCGCTTTGAGATTTGGTTCCGCAAGTGCCGTGCTCAGGACACCTACACCCTGCAGGCCCAGAGCCAGGCTGTGAAAGAGGCCTGGGTGGAGCAGATCTCCCGCCTGCTGTGGAACCAAGCCTTTCGCAACCGCGAGCTGCGCAACGCTGAGAACTCTTCCATGGGCATGGGCTCCAAGCCCTGCCTGGAGATCCGGCCCAACCAGGACCAGATCTCTGACAGGTTGTGGAGCTCTCCAACTGCCACAAGGGAAGGTTCCGCAACTCCATCGCCGTGGACAGTGTCCGTCGCTGCCGTCCCCACTCCATCATATCGGTGTCCTCGTCCTCCTCTGGCCACTCTGGGGTCCACAAGTCCGATGCCTCCCACTGTTCCACTGAGAGTGGGTTCTTCACAGACCTGGAGTCTGGCCACAGTGAGAATCGGAGGGCGGAGCGCAGCGACAGCTTGCTCCCCAGTGTCTCCTACACTTCCAACCCTCCAGACATCTTGGACCAGGGTTAGCTCCACGTAACTCCGTCCGTGTCCCTACCTCACATTTAATTTATTTCGCCCCCTGCAACGGGACTGACCACCGTCCATTCATCACCTCTACATGGAATCTTTTATTTATCTCTCTCTTATACATTTCATTCTTGTTGAATGGCTTTTTTATTGATGCTTATTATTGCTACTACCTTTATTTGTTACTGCTTTTATCTCATTGGTATGCTCCTCCTCTATTTTGATATATAATTATATACTTTTTATATATATATAACTGTAAGTAAACAACCCCTATGTGAGCCTGTTTGTATATTTGTTAATTCTAAATTTATATAAAAACAATGATGTGTGTATAATAGGGTATTCAGACTAACCATTGATCCACCGAAGTAAATCTTTGTTTATATGAAATGTCCAATAAATAAATGAATTTTTCTAGTAACCTAAACTTTCTAAGCTCGAGTTCAATAATGCTAGAATCCACGGTCAAATATGAATATATAGAACTCACCTCGAATATAGTTGTTAACGTTAAATAATTTTATTTGAGCTTTATATCTCTCCTGCATTTCAAAAAGAACAATTCACACGCCAATAATAAGGCCAATACCGATCTATGTATACCGTATCAATTTTATGACCGCACATAAAAATCCCCATAAAGGTTAGAAGTGTTTGAGAACAAAATGATCAGGAAAATTTTCAGGAACGATATCAATATCAATTATATTAATATATTACACATAAAACAAGCTTTCAATTTTTATGAAAAATCAGAAACTATAAAGTACAGCTTTCAAGGAAGCTTGCAACTACAAATACAACACGAAATGTAACAAAGATCTTTAGATCTAGATAGATTCTCCATAAACTTATTCAAAATGATGAAAAACGGAGGACTAGAAAAAATAACACATTAAAAATTCAACAGGCCATAACAGTATTTTCAAAACTAGGAGCGGAATTCTCAATAACCAGAAATTCCGGGGAGGTAATTTTATAAAATATATTTGCTAATGTGACGAACTCGGGTATGTATAAATGATTATTGTAAGTATGATAACCTAGGTTGCTCTTTTTGTGAGCGGTAGGTAATAAAATTAGTTTTGAACTGGAACATGCTAAATACCTGGGAATTTATTGGTTTTGACATAGGCCTTTTAGTGTAGCACTATCCGCATTCTTCCATACACTTCCGGCATATAGATGGAACAGCCACAGTAGTTAAAATATATATATCAGGGGTAAGTTATTGAGTAAACCATCAATTTTTTCCGTACTTTATTCCAAAATAAAATGCCATTCAGAACCTACTTTCAAATCTAATTCAACAAAATGCATAGGCAGTTTTGAGAAATTTATTTTCCATATAAAATGAACACTAAGAGCAAGTTTTTAAATACAACTCTGATAAAAATATTTTTGTCTAAAAATTCAAACAACGAATGATATCAGAAATATCTTCCAAAATAGTCTAATCAAGCCTACTTTAAGGCATATTTATCAACATTACATTTTACATCAAAATCGTATCATATCGTTTAGATGGATAAAGTGTAAAATTTATAGAAAATATGTCCAATACAGCTTTCATATATTTGATATATCATATAATAGATATCAAAATTGGAAACTATTATAGACGCGTATGATTCTTTTTAAAAATAAACAATTTCTACTGTCCTTACTGCAATGGAAAAATTAATGGGAGGGCCTGGCTCATCAGTGGTGAACCCTCCCAGTGGTTTCGCCAGTTTAATCTACCATGGCCAAATATTAAACTGGCGAAACCGCTGGGAGGTTTCACCACTGATGAGCCAGGTCCTCCCATTAATTTTTCCATTGCAGTAAGAGCGGTATAAATTGTTTATTTTTAAAAAGAATCATACGCGTCTATAATAGTTTCCAATTTTGATAACAGATGGCGCACTAATGCATCATAATATAATATATGTGTTTATAAAGGGCACATCTTGGATTCAATAAATAATCTTTTTATTTCCGATATTTCGATGGGCTAAACGACCATCTTTTTCTAGGATCTCATCCTTTTTCGCGGCAAGCCGCGCGTTACACTTGAGACACGGGCGTCTCACAATCTCTCAGGCGAAAATCATCCAAATGAAAAAGTAATGTATGCAAATAAATATCGTATAACACTAATTAAAATAAATGAATAAATAGAGTGAAAAGCAAATATCTATATATGCAAAATAAATATTCGGCTATTGCATTATGAATGAAGACATTCCACTGAGGTTCATATATACATAAAGGTTCCTATTCTAGGAGCATCTAAATTGTTTGTACATGTCCGGTATATCGATCTTTCGGTTTATACTATTTCTGTCTTCCAAAGAACTCCAACTCTCCAAGAATAGCCTGCTGTGCTTTTCTTTTATATCTTGGTATATTATTGATGTTTGTTCAAAGTCTGGAATGTGGCTATTGATGAGAGCATGATCTACTAGTAAGGAGGTCGGGTTATGGTGTTTTAGGGCTGATTTGTGTTGGTTGATTCTTTCTATTAATTGTTTACCGGTTTCTCCTATGTAGACGGCTTGGCAAGACTTGCATGGTATTTTGTATATGACATTGGTTCTATTGTTTGGTTCAGTATTCTTTTTTGTATCAGGATGGCGGAGGATGTTGTTAAGATTCGAGGTAGATTGGAATCTTGTTGTGATATTGTAGTATTTTAGTTTTCTAGCTATTCTTTCACAGCCATAGCTGTATGGTAGGGAGCAAAAAATGTTTTGGGATGAAGTCTGTCTATTGTTTGTGGGTGATATTCTCGGTCTGTAGAAATGCTTTTTGATAAACGGTTTAGGGTAATTATTGCTGAGTAGTTCTTGAAATATCTTGGTTCTTTCTTTTTTTGTGTCGTTATTGTTTGTTGAAAAGTGTGTGATTAGTCTTTTTGAAAGAGTTTTTACCACGGAAATTTTATGGTGAATGGGGCCAAATGAATTGAAGTTCAGATAGCTTCCAGTATGGGTTGGTTTTCGGTATATTCCAGTTTCAATTCTATCTTGGTTTCTGGTTAGTTGTATGTCTAGAAACGGTAGGGAGTTATTTTCTTCTATTTCAAAGGTGAATTTTAGAAAGGGTTTGAGATTATTCAAAAAATTCAGAATGGTGGAAAGATCAACTTTTGTGATGCATAGTATATCATCAATATAGCGTTTCCAGATTATTACTTGTAGTTGTGCTGTGTCTGCAATTATTTTATCAATTTTGTCCATGTAGATGTTAGCTAATGCTGATGAAACAGGATTCCCCATTGGTAAACCTTTTTCTTGTTTAAAATATCTGTCTTTATATCCAAAATAATTAAATGCTAGACAAAGTTCAATCAGATCTATAACGACACAAAAAAAGAAAGAACCAAGATATTTCAAGAACTACTCAGCAATAATTACCCTAAACCGTTTATCAAAAAGCATTTCTACAGACCGAGAATATCACCCACAAACAATAGACAGACTTCATCCCAAAACATTTTTTGCTCCCTACCATACAGCTATGGCTGTGAAAGAATAGCTAGAAAACTAAAATACTACAATATCACAACAAGATTCCAATCTACCTCGAATCTTAACAACATCCTCCGCCATCCTGATACAAAAAAGAATACTGAACCAAACAATAGAACTAATGTCATATACAAAATACCATGCAAGTCTTGCCAAGCCGTCTACATAGGAGAAACCGGTAAACAATTAATAGAAAGAATCAACCAACACAAATCAGCCCTAAAACACCATAACCCGACCTCCTTACTAGTAGATCATGCTCTCATCAATAGCCACATTCCAGACTTTGAACAAACATCAATAATATACCAAGATATAAAAGAAAAGCACAGCAGGCTATTCTTGGAGAGTTGGAGTTCTTTGGAAGACAGAAATAGTATAAACCGAAAGATCGATATACCGGACATGTACAAACAATTTAGATGCTCCTAGAATAGGAACCTTTATGTATATATGAACCTCAGTGGAATGTCTTCATTCATAATGCAATAGCCGAATATTTATTTTGCATATATAGATATTTGCTTTTCACTCTATTTATTCATTTATTTTAATTAGTGTTATACGATATTTATTTGCATACATTACTTTTTCATTTGGATGATTTTCGCCTGAGAGATTGTGAGACGCCCGTGTCTCAAGTGTAACGCGCGGCTTGCCGCGAAAAAGGATGAGATCCTAGAAAAAGATGGTCGTTTAGCCCATCGAAATATCGGAAATAAAAATATTATTTATTGAATCCAAGATGTGCCCTTTATAAACAAATATAACAATAAGGATTGCTCTATTTTCAGAATATAATATATATGGATTCACTTCATCAATTGATACTAATATGAAGAGGAAGTTAGTTCTAGAGGTTTCTTTGAATAACAGAGGCAGTTCTTATTTTTCTTACTTCTGAAAGACATTCTTCAGCTATAGCGCGTGTGTCCCGAGGATATCTTGGAATTTGTCCACCCCTTATTTCCTTCAGTGATACTGTAAAACTATCATTCGTTCCAAACCCCTTTATCACATGTATTATAAAATTTAGTTGTGCTAGTCATCTTCAATAGAAAACGTAATCTATGTCGGAATATATTTATATTCATTGCGATAAACATAGAGAGTTTCAAAGATACCAAATATATTGTAAACATTACCTCTTGAATTAATATGTGTTCATCAATATAGCCTAAACTGTGTACATCATATATTTTGAAATGCTGAAAACGAAAGGAAGGTATTACAAATACCATAACAAATTTGTGACAAATAATGGGAACAATATGAGAATATTTTATGGATAGTCAGTTCTTTGGTTCAAATATATCAATTGTGAAGCAATGCCGAAAAAAATACACATTTAGGCATATAAGAGGTAGTTTCGGGCAAATATATTTTTAAAACCTTCATACCTCTCTAAAATGTATCAAAAATTGGTATTTATTTATATGATATTTACGTGTGTTTTAATATAAAAAATAATTAATTAAAAATATTAATATAATGTTTGTGTGAATATATATATATTAATTAGTGTATAATATATACTTATAGGCATATATGGAGGTAGAAAATAGAATAAAAAACAAAAAGGTTAATGGAATTGGTAGAATAAGATTATACGAGGGAAAGGTGAAAAGTTCTCGGCCTGACCTAGAGATGGCATTCCAATCGGCAAAATATTATGATTCCTCCCTGCGCGCGCGTCTCATTAATTCGGGGGACCAGTTTCAACTTGTTCGTTAAATTTTTTTTTTGTGTAAACGAGCTTTTGCAGTACACGTCTTGATGTTTCTTGTTAAAATGAATAAACTTGAATATCGTATAATTATTTAATTCTTCGTATATAGGCACAACTATTATAGGTGAATATTATAACCTTAATGACCAGTTTATGTCAAAAATCTCGAGAAGAGACCTGACTAGAGAAAGAAAAAATATCACATTTTACTAGGATAAGGTACCTGCTCACAAAAGTGTGTTGGCAATGAGAAAACTGCGAGATATGAGGTACGATTTGCTCGGTCATCCTCCCTATTCTCTTGATTTGGCATCCCCAAGAATTTCATCTCTTCCCACACCTGTAGAAAATTTGTTTCTGGAAAGCGCTTCGCGTCCAATGAAGAAGTTAAGAGGGCTGTAGATGAATATTTTAACCGCCTTCCAGACTCTCATTTCCGGGAAGGAATACTGATATCGGAGAAACACTGGACCAAGTGTGTTGAAGTAAAGGGAGAATATGTAGAAAAATAAAATGTTTTAAACTGAAAATTAGTCTCTCATTTCAGGGCGATAACCTTTCACCTTACCTAGGTATTCAAAGTTTCAAAAAAGGTTTTTCAGTAACAAATTGGGACTATAACAGGTTCACTCTGAAACTTAATATAAATTTAATATAGTTTAATATTTTATACATTATATAATGTTGAAAAACGAGCACTCCATTTGATATACTTTGAATGATTAACGCTTATTTTTTATAAAATCGTGCATCACGTGGATGTTTACAGGGTTAGAATCCTCGAGGAAGATAAGCGAACAGCCTCATCGAAATATTGGAAATTACAATAAATAGTTTTAATCCAAAATAAGCGTTAATCATTCAAAACATTATAGAATATTAAAGCATTTTTATACATATTTTGTTTTGAATGATTAAAATGATTGTAATTTTATTTAATCAAATAAGTTTTATATTCGCAATATATCTTCCAATAAAAATATGAAACATGTCAAATAATAATTTTTAAAACGTAAAATATTAAATTTGAAAATATAGGCCATATATTTTTAATATGCTTTAAAATGTAATGCCTGAAAATATACCATTTTATATCCAATATTTTAATATTAAATACTTCAAAACGCTTTTTTTTAAATACCTCCTTTCTATATTTATACAGACATTAAACTTAAAATATAAAATAATTCATATATAGTTTAACCATTACTTAATATAATTTGTAATAAATTTTTTTTTTTTAAATAATGCCAATTATAAGATATAAAAATATTCGCTTTTATGGATCGGCTGTTTTAAAAATAATGCCTTATTTAATTAAAAAACTGCTTTTCAAGCTGTTAAACTTTGATATTTTATATTTTAAGTTTAGATTTTTAAAAATATATTAGCCTTAAAATGATTATATATTTAGATTTTTTTTCGAAAAAGTATGTGTTATTCGTTTTAACTTATAAGATTTCAAAAAATTATATCCCCAATTTTTATCAAAATTTCAAACGTATTTCATGAATATATATATATATATATGTATAAACCTTTCGCAAAAAATAAATAATAAAACAATATCTTTGGAAGTGTTATCTTGCAATGTATAACTTTGAAATAGAAATACATACATTCGTTTTTTTTTTTCAAAATGAATATTTTGTTGTTTTTTTCCGAATTTGAACCATTTAGATACCGATTATAATTTTTATCATTTATTATTTTAATATAATATATATATTATATTTTTCATCAATTTCTCTTTTTCTTTATATTAATAAATTTCCCAAACTTTATTTCATTAAGTTGAATCTAGATCTTTTGAATACGTCTTCGCTCGGTATGATGATAATATTCTAATATTCGAATGTTCTACGTTTGAAATTAATAATTTGCTGGTTTTCATGAATAAAAATATTGTTTACAAAAATAATAATATATTTGCTTGGAAATGAAATTTATTCACAAAATATAAAATTTTACTGTTATGTTGAAAAAAATGTGAATAATTTATATAATTAATGTTTTTTCTTATATAGGTTTGTAAATTTTAATTAGACATTTAAAAATTATATTTAAACTTTTTTAAAAATTTTTATTTAGACATTTTCAATTTTTAATTTAGACATTTTTCATTTTATTTAAGACACATGGTCTTTTTTATATAATATTTATTTAAAACAACTATGAGAACAGTAAATATAATATTAAAATATTATCGTCTGATTTTTACTAATTTATAAAGAATAGAGGCTCGTATCAAGCAATAACAAAAGGAAAACATGAAACTTTAATCAAGTTGGCATGCATACAAGATGAAACTATGCAAAAGCTTCTAAATTATTGAATATAAATTATAGTTATGCTTTGCAAACTTATAAAAAAGAAGCTAAGTAAAATTAAGAAATGAGGATTTAAACAGAAAACATTAATTAAACGATTTAGATTTATTTTGAAAAATGTACACAAAATAATTCTAGTATAAATATTCAAAAAATTGAAGATGAATTGAAAAATATTTTAAATCTAGAAGTGTCGGAAACAACATTTATCAATGCATTAATAGATTTTAAATTTACTCTGAAAAAGCCATCTATTGCGTTAATTAACATAAAATCAGATGAAACTAAGCGAAAAACGAAAGAAGATGCGGTATTTACCGGATTTAAAAATGATGTCAATTTCGCTATTTCCATTTCAAGCGTTACTTTCGTATAATAAAAACTATATTCAATATTTTTTAATTTTTAAAGTGTTCTTAAATAAAGAAAATATAGAAAAGTCTCTATTTGTCTAAATTAAAATTGAAAATGACTAAATAAAAATGAAAGTGTCTAGATTGAAATGAAAAATGTCTAAATATAAATTTAAAATGTCTTATTAAAAGTTAAAAACCTATAAATTATAAATCTACCATCTCCAATGAAATGCTACTAAACCAATCAATTATTACTGCGTGTTTATCCCAATACAAAAATTGTTTTCAATCAGAAACCTTAGGTAATATAAAAATCTATTGATATTGCCACGTGGAAAATTAGGGAAGACAAAAACTTCAGGAGGAAACAAAATTTATTTCAGGGAAAGGACAATCTAAGAAAAATAAACAAAAGATAAGCCTCGAGGGGAATTTACAGAGTAGCAAAATATAAATATTAAAATGACCACTCAGTTAATAAAAATAATAAAATGAATAAATACTTAGTTACATAGCTTCTTCCCTATGGGAGCTGTGACCCACAGCTAGCAATTATTGTAGATACTGACATGGATCTGACGTGCTTCTGCCAAGGATTCCATCGAAGTCTTGGAACGTTGTCCCTAGTACCTTTGCGTCCTTTTTCTTGCGGCGTGAAGAGCGGCTTTGTCGTCGTATCGTCTATAGGAACATCGTCATCTTCGAGGGAAGTCTTGGCTTTGGCACGGTGGTGGAATCCTGGAGTCAGTCTCCGAAAATGTATATCACAGCACCCATAGCTTCAAGGTCTTCTCGGCGGTCTTCAGTTGGTCTTCCCTAACTTACCCAGCATCTCCACCAAAATGCCACGTGGAAAATTAGGGAAGACAAAAACTTCAGGAGGAAACAAAATTTATTTCAGGGAAAGGACAATCTAAGAAAGATAAACAAATGATAAGCCACGAGGGGAATTTACAGAGTAGCAAAATATAAATATGAAAATGACCACTCTGTTAATAAAAATAATAAAATGAATAAATACTTAGTTACAATATATTAGAGGCAGTACAAAAATTGTAGTATTTTAAATAATTACAACTCTCTTTAAAGCAACAAAAGAATTATTTATTGCATTTAGCAAGACAAGAAAGCAAACAAAAACAAACACGGGAAGCCAAACCAAAACTTATAGGTTAGTTCCTATTCCAAATCTAGCTTTCACACAGAGTATTCAAAAATAAAATACAACAATCCCTCCCCTGTGTGGAAGCTTCTATCAAACAAGTCCGAGAGAGTTTATACAGTTTTTAAGTTTCTCCTTGGGAAGACTCTTTGTTAATAGGTCCGCTTCCATTTCGTCACTCCTAACAAATTAAAGGTCGATTGTTCCTTCTTCCACAGCATCTTTTATAAAATACAATTTCCGGTTTATATGTTTCGTCCGGGAAGTTATTTTTTCAGATTTAATCCACTTGATAGCAGATTGACTATCTGTTTTAAGCGTTGTAGGAAAGTTCGCATCCTTACATAGTTCTTCTAAAAGTCCTTTAATCCATTTTACTTCGCACATCCCTTCGCATATCGAAATCAGTTCGGCTTCGCATGTAGACAGAGCCACCAAACTTTGTTTCGTGCTTCTCCAACTGATCAGGTTGTTTCCCAGTTTAACTGTGTATCCGGAATAAGACTTTGCATCACTTGTTGAACACCAGCTTGCATCTGTGCTGACAAGAATGCTATTTTCTGATGGCTTGTATCTTAACATTTTATCTCTGGTGCCCCTCAGGTATCTATATATTCTCTTAACTCCTGTTAAATGTACTTCTCTTGCATCATTGCAAAATCGGGATAAATTGCTCACATTAAAAGAAATATCTGGACGAGTTCAGAGGTTCATTCTCCCCTTTTTCTTTTAAGGTAACAAATCTTCCTATCTCTGATGCTAGTTTTTCATTAAAGGTTTTATCCGTTCCGGCTATTATTAGATCATCCACGTATAAACCCAATATCCCATATTCCTTTCCTTTTCTAAAAGTGTACACACATGGATCATATTGCGATCTTTTCATTCCCAGTTGTATCAGTATCTCGTTGTGATCTTTTTATTCCAACAATGTCCCGATTGTGGAAGTCTATATATACTTTTTAACAATTTGCAAACTTTGTCTTCTTCACCTTTTTCAACAAATCCTTCCGGCTGTTTCATAAAAATAGTTTCCTTCAATTCTCCGTAAAGGTAGGCGGTCTTCACATCATATGATGTTATAACCAAATTCAACTGAGCTGCTAGGGCTACAATTGCACGAAGACTTTCTTTTCTGATCACTGGTGAAAAAGATTCCTCATATTCTACGCCATATTTTTGATTACAACCAATAGCAACTAATCTAGCTTTTCTTCTATAAACACCTTCACCAGGCGTACTCTTTATGCTAAAGATCCATTTTAGTTTATGATCTTCATATTCTTTTCTCTTTAACCGAGAGTCCATACCTTATGCTTGTCAATAGAATAAAGTTCTTTGTTAGAGTTTAATTTGTTATAACTCTGTGTATATATGTTTTATTATATTTGACCACGAGTGCTTGGTCACGTGTGTATGAATTTATTGTATAAATAGTGTGTTTGAGAATAAAAGGTATGTTGACTTGGAACTGTGTGAGACTGGTGTTTTCACAGTAGTTTAGCTCGGTAGACTCGCTTCATTTTGAGACAAGACCTTGGCGCTGACTATACCTCTGGGCGGAAGAGTGAAAAGTGAACAAGAAGAACCAGCCAGAAAGAAGATTGGCGAACATTTTGGTCCCTCTACATCCGGATAGGATTCAAGATTAAGTTGACCAGTTATAAGTTACCGGATTTAAGTTGACCGTTTATAAGTTACCGGATTTAAGTTGACCGGATATAAGTTATCGGATTCAAGTTATAAAGAAGAATTCACTCTCTCTCTTGATTGAAGTTTGGAGTTAAAATTCTTAAATTCAATTTGTTGATGAAAATCAAGAAAAGAAGGCTTATGCAAATTTAAGCAAGAGTAGAAAAAGAAGAATTTATGCAAATAAAGTTTTGCAAAAAAGTTTGCAAATTGAATTAAAAGGAAAAGGCCGAAGTATAGAGCGTCAAGCAATAATTCAAGTTAAGAACAAAGGCAAGTCTAAGCCATGAAGCGGGCATTAAGAAGTAGAGCCGTTAAAAGAAGGGCTATCTCCAAGTTGATGGAAGAGGTAGAAGCGGAGTTAGATGAAGAGGCTCCCTCAGAGAATTTCGTGAGAACTACTTACAAAATGATGGAGGAGTACATGGTGAAGCTCCGAGAAGAGGATAGGATAATCTGGAACTTGATGATCGATGACGAGGACAACACTAGGCGGGAATTGGAGGACGAGCAGGATACTGTGATACAGTATAAACGAAAATGGTTCGACCTGGAAAGACAAATAGATGAGTTCCTCTATCCTCCGACGCAGGTGCTGAAGTCTTTCGGGACAATGGATGCCAGAAAGGCTCGCTGCCTGGAAGAAGCCGACTGCCCAACTTGGATTTGAAGATCCGCGATGGAGGCAGTTTAGAATGCAGGATGAGTGAAAGGCCAAGTGTTGTCGGAGTTACCCTGATGAAAGGAGTTGATCCAGCTTCTATTAAGGAAGATGCTGGGATTGTGGTATCATCCGAGAAAATGGTAGAAGAGACATCCAAGCAGATTGCCGTTGAAGAAAGTAAAAATACTCAAGTCGAGAAAGGGTCTGTTATGGAAGTTGACGAAAGTCATAGGGCTGAAGTCGAGAAAGAATCCGTTGAAGCAGATGAAGAGAAAGTGCTAGATGCAGAACAAGGTACCCATTCAAAGGTAGCAGAAGGGCTAGATGCAGAACAAGGTACCGATTCAAAGGTAGCAGAAAGGCTAGATGCAGAACAAGGTACCGATTCAAAGGTAGCAGAGGGGCTCTATGCAGAACAAGGTACTGATTCAAAGATGGCAGAAAGGCCATATGCAGAACAGGGTACTGATTCAAAGATGGCAGAAAGGCCATATGCAGAACAAGATGAGCCTAAGGAAGACGGAGTAAAAGACTCTGAAGATGAGCCTAAGGGCGACGGAGTAAAGGATTCTGAAGCTGAAACCAAGGACAATGAAGTAGGGGATTCTGGAACTGCAATTGAGGCTTGTGAATCGGTGAGCAATTCTAAAGCGGTAGCTGAAGGCGCTGATCAAGTGGAGATTGCAGATGGTGAGGCTGAGTCCATTGATGATATTGAGGAAAGAGTTGTCAGAATTCCAGCATCGAGGAAATTGGTGGAAGCAGGACAACTCGGAGATGCGGAATTTAAAGTAAAGGGATGCTCTTTTCCCGATCGCCCTGTATTTGAGTTTGGGGCCAGAGCGATGCCTAAACGGCCAGTATTTGACAGCGCTTCCTGTCGAGGACGAAACGGATTCTCGTTGAAGCGATATTTGACCAGGAGACCCAGTCTATTGAGAGGAATCCCTGAGATAAGGATAAAACTTCGGGAGAATAGGTTCGGAGTTTTGGTGGACGTGGGAAGATATTTTCGGATGATCGCCATTAGGGAAGGTGATTGGGACTACCTTAGATTTCTTTGGAAAAAAAAGATGGATAACTGATGGTGCAATGATGCAAAGGTTGGAGAAAGTGAGACGCTTTCTAAGCAGGGTTGTACCGTCCAGATCACCTATGTGAATAGAGAGCCAATAGAAAAAAGTTCAATTGGCATATATCTTCCAAACAATAAAATGTAACTTGTATCGAAGGAAACTGTTTCTGGAGCTGCAGTAACTCCAATGTTATACTCCGGCCAGTTCTCCAAAGGGGCAAGTGCCTACTCAAGCGAAAAGGTCTTAATTTAGGAGACAAGTCTCCAGAAAAGTCTGGTGAAAGTGCTAGACCGGAAAGGATTGCGAATCCTGTAGATCATAGGACTATTATATTGAGTGGTTTGAGATCTCTAAAGAGGATTTCCGAGTCCTATGACTGCTCTGAGCCTTCAGACGATACCTCTAGGCCTGAAGACGATGCCTTAGCATCAGATCCTGATTCTTCAAGGGGTAAAGCTCAAGGTTCTCAAGAGTTCCAGAAATTGCAGTAGAGGATTCTGACGAAAGGTCTGCAATTGAAGATTCTCAACCTTCAGGGCCTCTGGATGTGGAGGGTTCTGGAGTGGGGGCTTCAAGCGATGTAGAGGTAAGAGCTCAAACAAAGAGCCCTAAAGCCATATCTTCCAAAATACTTTGCATGAAGAAAGAAGAATCCAACATAGACTTGGAATAGGAAGACATTGGAAGAAACGAACCCTCTCCAGCCTCAATCACCTTCAAGGCCCTAGAGACCACAGATTCTAAAGAAGTTGATCTGACGATTTTGGGCAACATTACGAGAGAACATTGCGCACAAGGGATTACATTTGAACAGTCCAATGTTATAGGGACATTGGGTTTGGGATGGATCCAAAGTTAAGACTGTTTCGTATATGACGTTCAGTCGTTAGAAAAGACATCGGTGACTGCCAAACGCGAAATGCTTTCCTTTATCGCCAAGTTATATGATCCCTTAAGATGGTTGGCACCTGTCTTGTAACAGGAAAAATAATGGTTCAAAGGTTGTGGATAGCGGAGTTACATTGGGATGATCCGATGGATGAATCATGGATTGAAACATGGACTACTTTAAGAAGGGAGTTAAATTTCCTGGAAAGATTGAGAATACCCCGATGGTTGGGTCTCGGAAGGAATACCCAGGGAGTAAAATGGCATGGATTCGGTGATGCCTATGAGGACGCCTATGCGGCAGCTGTTTACATTGGAATTCCCACTGATGATGGAGTCGGTGTAAAACTGTTGGCATCAAGGACTAAGTTGGCTCCCATGCGGAAGATGTCAATTCCACGTTTAGAATTGTGCGCAGCTCTTTTGCTGACCAAACTAGTGAAATATAATGGAAGAGTTGGATATCAAACTGGAGAGTGATACCTGTTGGTCCGATTCTACCAGGGTCTTGAATTGGTCAAGAACTATGTCTGAAGATCTCCCCACTTTCATCGGCAATCGTGTCGTGGAGAATCAGAGTTGTCCATAAGTCAGGGAGTGGCGCTGTGTTCCTACAGGGGATAATCCAGCGGATATTGCCAGGCGAGGAATTCTGGGGTCCGAGCTGAAACAGTCTTCCATCTGGTGGACAGGACCTACCTGGTTGTCAGCGGAATCCACAGAATGGCCTAGAATGTCTCCTGTGTTTGAGAACAAAAGTCAAACTGAGCTCCAGAGTATTCAAGCCATCAGTGAAACACATTTCTTGGTGGCCATCGGAGAGATGAGCTCAACCTTTAATGGATATATACGAAAGGTGGCCTGATATTGCGCTTTTGCCATAACTGCCGCTACAGCGCGGAGCGATATCAGTCGCACTTAACAACAGCTAAACTGAGAAATGTTCATAGGAGAATACTTCGGGCAATTCAGTGCCAGCATTTCAGGGAAGATGTGAGAAGTTTGCCCACTTTAGGAGCAGTGAGGCGCACGAGCAAGATTTGTGGTTTAGCGCCGATCCTCGACGATCAAGGAATCCTTGGAGTCGGCGGTAGATTGAGATGGGCTCCATCTATGACATATGAACGAAAACATCCTGCGCTATTGCCTTCATTAGGAAAGGTGGCTCGGATGATTATTCAAGCGGTTCATATGCGGAATAAGCACGGAAGTGTGCACCTGATGCTGTCCACATTGGGACAGAAGTATTGGATGCTGAGAGCAAAAAGATCAGGTGAAGAGATGCATTCGAGAGTGCGTGACATATGTCGATACAATCGCGTCACTCCAGGCCAGCTAATGAGCGATTTACCCAAGGAGAGATTAACACCGGGTAAACCCTTCTCAATAAGTGGTGAAGATTGTGCTGGACCTGTGAACCTTCGAATGTCCAAGGGTAGAGGTCGAAAGACGGAAAAGGGCTACATCTGTCTAGTTGTGTGCTATGTGACCCGAGCCGTACATCTTGAAATGTTCCCAGATGCCTCTACACCCACCATCATGACGGCTTTTAAGCGAGTTGTAGCGCGAAGAGGGCACTGCACTCGGCTATATAGTGGTGAAGGAACAAGTTTTGTAGGAGCTGCACGACAGTTGCGTTCAAGTTTCTATCTGGCTCAGGATCAATTAAGAGAACTGGCTGCCGTGTTAGCTAATGATGGAACTAAGTGGAAGACCATCTTTCCCAATGACGACGTCAATACGTTAGTATTGATAAAAGAGGAAAGAATGCCCCCTGCAAGGTGGCTTATGGGCAGACCAGTGGAGACCCATCCTGGGAAGGACGGCCTGGTGCGGGTTGTATCGGTGCGAACATCGGTTGGAGTGCTCCGAAGACCCTGGATGAAGCTGGTGCTGCTGCCGGTGCCCCTCCGGATCTTGATGGTGCCCATCAACGGGGGGAGGAATGTTAGTTTAATTTGTTATAACTCTGTGTATATATGTTTTATTATATTTGACCACGAGTGCTTGGTCACGTGTGTATGAATTTATTGTATAAATAGTGTGTTTGAGAATAAAAGGTATGTTGACTTGGAACTGTGTGAGACTGGTGTTTTCACAGTAGTTTAGCTCGGTAGACTCGCTTCATTTTGAGACAAGACCTTGGCGCTGACTATACCTCTGGGCGGAAGAGTGAAAAGTGAACAAGAAGAACCAGCCAGAAAGAAGATTGGCGAACATTCTTCTTTCATTGCTTCGAGCCATTCATATTTATTCTCGCAGTTAATCGCCTCCTCATAATTTTCGGGAATACTTTCTTCTGGTTCTAAAATAAAATTCACATTATTTCTTTCTTTTATTCTTTGCGAACGTCGAACGCCTTGTTCAAGCAATTTCATTTCTTCTTCTCTCAGTTTTGCTCTGTGTTTTTCCTCTAAAACCTTTTGAGTATCTCCCTTTTTGCGACCTGACCTTACAATTCTTTCCTCGTTAGGTTCGTCTAGCGTGGGAATCGTTTCTTCATTTAGTTCTGAGGTTTCTGGACGCGTCCGAAGGTCAATTTCATTATCATTTTCTTCTTTCTTTTTATATGCAAAATGGTCGTAATTTGTGTCCTCTTGAAGATTTTTTGCATAATCAATTCCTTTCTCATTTTCGACAAATTTTACTGATCTTACTTCTTCTATTTTCTTAGTGATTATGTCATACACTCGATAAGCCTTTCTTTTCAGAGAATAGCCTACAAAAATACCTTTTCGACTTTTAGGCATAAATTTACTTCTATGTTGTTGAGTAATGGGCCAAAACGCCAAACAACCGAATATTCTGAAATGTCTAATGAAGGGTTTTCTTCCTTTCCATTTCTCCATTGGTGTATCAAGTTTGATTGACCTATGTGGAGTACAGTTTTTGACATATGATGCAGTAGCGACTGCCTCCGCCCAGAAAGCCATGGGTAATCCTGAATCAAACAATCATGTCCTTGCTGTTTCAATTAGGGTTCGGTTTACTCTCTCAGCAACTCCGTTACTTTGTGGCGAGTAGGTGGTGGAGAGTTGGTGGTGTATTCCATTTTTAATTAAGAAATTCTTGAATCTGTGATTAGTGAACTCTGTGCCATTATCAGTTCGCACATCCTTTATTTTCAGGTTTAGCTCATTTTCAACTGTTGCCTTAAATTCTTCAAACTTCCCCAAAGTTTCATCTTTGTTTTTCAGAAAGTAGATAAAGGTTCTTCGGCTGAAGTCATCAACCAGAACAAAAAAGTATTTTGATCCACCTAGAGATTGGTATGGCATTGGACCACACAAATCCATATGCACCAATTCAAGGGGTTTGGTTGTACAGTTGGTGGTAACGGAATGGTAAGGTTGTCGAGTCAATTTCCCCATTATACAAGCTTCACATTCTGGCAAGTTCTTAAATTTAACATTAAACCCCAATACCATATTCTGTTGAATTATCTCTTTCATGTACGCTTCGTTCAAATGATTCAGTCTTCTATGCCACAAGCTGATATTGTCATTTGAGAAATCATCTTTTGTGGTCATGACATTCTCCGTCTTTTCCGAGTATTCATCTCTGGACCTTGTTTCCATTACATACATCCTATCCTGGATTTGAGCCTCTGCAATTAAATCATCCTGTTCATTGTAAATCTTTGCTCCATCTCTATTGAAAATTACAGTATTTCCTTTGTTAGTTAATTCGTATATTGATAAAAGATTAGACCTTAAGTTAGGTACATGCAGAACTCCTTTAATTTGAACATTCTCAATTCCGTTTTCGGTACAAGTAGAAACCTTGATATCACCTTTAGCTGTAGCATGTGTAACTTTACCTTCTTCTGCCAAATTTATCTCACTTTCATAAGGCATTACATTTTCCATCCAGTCCAAGTGTGGGGATAAGTGCGTAGTACACCCTGAGTCAAAACACCAGGTTTGTATCTGACTATAATTATTTGAGGAGTTTTCAAAAACTCGATCTGTGCTGGTATTGAAAGTTTGTTCCGCAGGCTTGCTTGAGACGGTATTCGCATTATTTCTGAAATTTTGTTTGTTATAGTTCGTATTTGAATTTGCATTTCTTTTCCCATGTTGTTCTTGAGTTCGCTTATTTTTGAACCAGCAATCTTTAGCTAAATGTCCTTTTTTATGGCAAACAAAACACTCCTTTTGTCGATTCTGTTGATAGTGATTTCTTCTGTCTTTACTTCTGTAAGCCTGTTCATTTTCATCAGAATGACTCCCATTCATCTTAGAATTCATTCGATTCTCTTCCTCTCTAAGTGACTGCCGAATTTCATCAAGAGTTAATTCTCTTCTAGTTCTCAGTACAACAGCGATCTTTTCCAATCTTGGATGGATACCTCGCACAATATGAAACGCTAGTTCTCTTTGGGATATTTGGTGTCCGAGTGAAGAACTTTGAGAGGCAATATTTTTGGCTCTAGCCATATATTCATTTATGGATTCATTATTTTTCATCTTGATATTCTTAAGTTCAAGTCCAATATCAATGATCTTATCTTCTAGGTTGCCCGTGTAGATTTTCTTTAATTCATCCCATACTTTCTTTGCTTTAGTTTCATCTAGAAACATTCCTGCTTGTTCATCTGATAGAGTTGTAACTATAATTCCAAAGGCTTCGTCATTCTTTTCACTCCATATTTGCCAAGCGACTTCATCTTTTATATCAGGCTCGGGATCCGAAATTACGCATTTAAATAAATAATAAAGAATATTTTGTATGGCCTTAAAGGATCAAGACAAACGATGGTGCACCCATAGCGAATGCGGAACGTGATACCGAGGGTTCTTCCAATGAAAATCAGGGAACCATAAAGTAATTAGGCAATAATAAGTCCCCGTTTATGTGATAATCGATGAAAATATTATTTCCAAATTCTATAAACTCGGGTGCTAATGAATCGAAAATTGCATCTTATGGATTCCCATTTGAACTTTTCCTGATAATTTCGGTGTAAGAGATCGAAGAACAAGACGAACATTTCAACAAAGATAATAAAATCATTGAGCAACGATACAATAGTCTTTGGAATCAAAATAGGTGATGGATTATTGTTGGAATCTGATTCTTGATGACAAGTAAGCAAAGTATAATAGACTTCACAGAAAATACTCTTTAATATAAATATAAATTTACCTTTATAAATAATGTATAATTATACAAAATTATTTCTTATACAACATCTTTCACACTCTTTCATCTAATGTATATAAACAATTCTCCTGAAAAAATTGAAAAAATAATAAAACGAAAGAAATAGGATATTTAAATGAAAATATATTACTGCAATGTTGAAATATAAGTGGAGTGCCTGGCTTATCAGTGGTGAACCCTTCCAGCAATTCGTCAGTTTAATATGCCATACCGCTGTAATATTGCATTGGGTTGTTTTCCTTTTATACTGATACTGAAGCTAAACTCTTGGAAAGAGTATTTTATATAAAATAAAGAGGTATATATATGAAGACATAGTTATTGAAGTAAAATATTTGCATGCATAATGTATAATATTGTTTCTTCATTAACAATATATTTGATTTATATATTTATATAGTATTAAATTTAATGTCGTGTCACTTTCTTTCTTCAACAGATGAATATCATCGGTCAAATGTTTTATGTTTATAACTTGAGAAATTGAGCTATCTAAAATATCCATACCACGTTAATCATTAGAAATAGTTAACCCAAAAAATATCATATTTTTTTTAGAAGTTAAAATCTTTTCCTTTTGTATACTAGTGTGTATTTTTGAAAATTTCCTTTTATATTATTTTGAATAGAACTTTTAAATTTGAATTTTAATCATTATTTTCATATGGTATATCTATAACAATTATTTTAGGCAATGTATTTCTATTTAAATAATATAATCGATTATCATCTCTACAGACTTTACTGCAATGTTACATTTATATTGAAATTCTTATAAAATAAATCAACTCACAACAACCGACTGAATAAAAATACTCTTAAAGAACAGAAAATTAGAAGTCAATAATATTTACTCTCAAAAATAGGAAATAAAAAATGCTCTTTACATAAAATGAGAAATTTAAAATGCTCAATATTTCACACAACTTCAAAAAAATAGATTAGAATTTAATAATTATTTTGGGTCAAAACTTAAGATATATTCATGAAGTCGGTCGTTATTAGCATTTTATTAAATTCTCAGGCAGACGGATTGTCATTCTAATGAGCCATTTAATCTCACAGATTGGCAGCGTCGCCAACTTTAATATAGGAATCGTTTGGTCCGAATCTTTAGCTAATTTAAACCGAGTTGGGGCCAACTTTTAGATTGATTTAGTTTCTAAGATGTCTTCAAGATATTTACCGAGAAAGATGACATTTTAGTTTACGTAATCATACTTTAAAAATTATTACTAAATTCCTCTAATATAATTTCGAATCAATTACTTTCCATCTCCAAATTATTTCTTATCATCTTTTTTATATCAAATCTGGATTGTACGATTATAATTCACAATTTATTTGATGTATTTTAATGTAATTTTATAAAATAATTATTTCATTAATATGCTAATAAAATTAAAGAAAAATTATCAAGCCTCCAGTGATAGGTTTCTTTTATCGAAATTCTTTTCAAACATAATAATACAGTTGGGCTAATACATTCATATACAAGAAAAAAGAGAGAACAATTTTCACTATTATTTGCTTATAAAACACTTTTAATTTTCTTATCATATTTGATGAAAAGATATGTTCCTTAAACACGTATAATTCTGAATATTTTCAAAAAGGAATGTATATCAATATATTTATATATTCATGATAACAGTGTTTTCACGTAGAAAAAAATGAAGATATGTAAACATAGAGAAGGCAAATTAATATTTGATCAACAACAATTTCTTTTATGTTGAATCACCAGAGCATCTTCTTTTAACTTGCCCTCTGACTAATCAAATTGTATGTAGATACTTTGAAACATTACCAAATTCTCTTTGTGTATATACTCTATCTTATGAGAACTTTTTTAAGTTTAGAACTATTTGTACAATAATTTACAAAACCCTACTAATCCATCGTGTAAATAATTAATCATATATATGTAAATAATACTAGCTTTGGACTTCGTGCTTTTGTAACAATAAATAAATAAACAATTTCTTTTACACAACTCATATACATAAAATAACATAAAATCAATATAAAACAAATTTGCTATGTAACAAAATATTTAGAGTATAATCTATAGAATGAATAAGAAGATTTTTGAAAGATAACAAATCAATATAATTTTAAAATATATCGATTAAATATTATAGAATAATTGCAAAAGTAAATAAACATTTATCAATCAAAAGATAATTTCAATAAGTTTATTAGTTTAAAATAGTTTCCTAACTGGATCTTTATTACGCAACGAAGGAGATATGAAATTCATCCGTTGACACTAAAGATTAAATTTCAAATTACGACCTCATCTAGCTAGCTGGAGTGATTAGTGAAATATAATTTATTTTGTATCTCTATATATATAGTTCATCTAGAGATAACTCTGTTTTATATCGAAAAATTAACAATAATTACAAAAGTATAAAAATAATTCTCCTGATAAATATAAATAATTTTAAAATATCGATTTATAAATTAATATATTTAATTAATATCATTTAAAAACTTAAGAAGGGTGTACCTTTTAGCATGTATATCGGGATTGAAAACATGTTTCGACAAATGCGGGCAAAAGGCCAACCTGTTTCAGGCTTAGGCTCTCATCAGTACAGTGGCGTCTTCGATTTCTTAGCATTCTTAAACCGGTATTGTGGCTCATGCGCCTCAACTCTCGATAATAGGCGATGATCTAAGCGGCACTTTAGGGTCCAATAACGAGTGACGCGTCCGGAGAGTCTTAATGGTTTCAGGACTCGATACATGAGGGCGACGTCTACTCGGCTTCTGTGACTGGCAACCCTCGTAGGCAACTGTATCGAAGTTGGTGGCGGTGTCGACGAAGGCGGTCCGGTTCAAACCCGATGTCGCTCGAAGACCCCTCGGCGATGTTGAAGACGCCGATGACCCTCTCATCTTACCTGATGGCTGCCTATGAAGTTGGAGGCGCAGTCATTTAGAAATGTGGGACAGGTGGCAGTTGATGACATGGGTCTCGAAACCCCGGATGGCAAACTATGGAAAACTTTCCTGGCCACAGGACGCGGTGCACGGTCCCGGGCATCATTTAGGGTCAGCATGTTCGTTTCCTGTACGAACGGGACATCAACTGCGTGCTACTTCAATAGGCAGCACATCTCCGCACTCCTTACACAAACGGCAATGTCGCGCACTTCGAGACATGCCATGGTGAAGCTCATTACATAATCCTTGCCGTTGATCTTCGAAGAGTGATGAGTTCTTGAAGAGAGTTCAGGTCATGTTCTCTACAAGAGCGATTATTCTTCTGTGAAGGGTATGCGGCATCTCTGCTTGGCCAGTGTATCTTTCAGTGAAGGGCTTTAAAAAATGTTTCCTGGATCACTTTATCCCTTTAGATATTTGCTATTTCAGCTTTTTTAAATAGAAAATATGGGGCACGTTTCATCACCTCGTCGAGTTGCTGATTGGCATTTAGTTTTCTAGAAAACGTAATCCCGTGAAAACGCCTTTTCCTCGTGTCTGTAAAGAGGGTCTTGGTTGGCATATTTCGCTTTAGAAATGGTTTTTAAACTCGAAAAGCGAGCTAATGGTTCAGAATTTGTTGTTGCTTCTAGAGGGACTGGTCAAGGCACCGCTGGGGTCAGCGCGGCATTATTGAAGAAGATCGCTGTTTGAAACGATGGACATATCCTGGAATGGCGCTAGGTTTCCGATAAGAAGCCTCAAGGGCTGAAGAATCCGGAGGATGCTTGGAGTTGTTTGCCTGCGACGGTCTTGTAGCAAGCTTCGAGGAGAGCTAGGGATGGAGGGCGCCCAGTTAATATCGTTGGACAGGTTGTTGGCTCTGACTTTCCTCATTGGGTAGTTGAGGACAGTTGCCTCGCGCTGTCCCTGGCGCTAGCTAATGAAACAATTACGAAATACGTGATGTATGCGGGAGAGATCATTACTTCGAATTTGATGTCGATTCCTAATGAAAGTTGATCCATCTTTAGGCATTCGTTAAGAAATAGAAAGGCATCCCTGCGACCAGAAATCCAGGAGTATCTTTTTTTCGTTTTTTTTTTTGTGGTTTGGTAATGGATACCACTTTGCAATAGCGTATCAAGGCCCCTGCGACATCCTCGTAGCTGACGACGAAGGGCAAGTCCTCGATGGTGATTTTACTGCCCTTCTTCCTATAGCTTCTTCTGCAATGTGTTGCAATGTAAGGTCCTCCTCTACCAGGCGATCTGCCTTCTCTGCACTAGAGAGTCCGCCATTATTTCGTCTGACATTTTCATAAGTTCGAAAACCGAGCCTTTTTCCAGCAGCGCTTCCTAGGTATCGGCATATTCTATAGAGGCCTAAAGACCGCGCAGTGCTAGAGGAAACAGCACTGATTGAATTTAGTAGCGTCCGTCAGAGTTTTGCACCTTGTCTGGTGTTTCCTAGTGGAGCGGATTTCTGTAGTCGGACAGCCTTCCTTAGCACCTGTGTTTTTACCTTGGCGGTCCTTTTCCTTATTTTGGAAGCTTGTGTTAATTGTGGTTCGGGTGGCCATTAAACCTTCCTCTTGAAACCCATGTGCTCTTAAAAGCCTTTCAAATTTATTTCATTTTCCGAGGCTTCCACTTGATCGGCTCAATTTCATACCTGCTGATTTGTCCATCAGGATGTTGGCATCTTTGATATTTTCCTTGTTGCCTGGAAAACGTTAATTTACCATTGAAATTACTATTATCGTCGATAAATCAGCCATTATTTGTTTTTTCCCAACAAGTATTCCATTAGTCGCCTGCTCATGACTTGCGCTTATCCCTCGATAGCTCAGTTGTTGGCAAATCGGGGGACTGTAGCTGTAATTTAACTCGTGACTTTCGCTTTCTTCCTTTTATTCTCAATGCTATAGAAAAATATTGGGAGGGCTCGGCTTCCAACGTTTTCGCCAATTTAATCTACAAGATCGTCTTTTTAGAGCTCTGATACTTTCTTGGACAATTCTGCTGAACATTGAAGGGTGGAATCTTAGAAATGGTATTCAAGTAATCTATGGACATAAGCTTTTAGGAGAGTAGAGTTACATATATTTTTTCATCGTAGTAGGGAAAATGAAGGTTTACTTTATGTATAAAAGAGACTTTCGTGCTTTAATATTTTATTTTCGTATATAAATACACGCATTGACTTATCTTTCATGAACATAGACATTTTGAATTGCATCTTCATATTATACTATTCCTTGTTGAATTTATAATTAATCACCAGTAGTTTTAATTGAAAAAAAAAAAAAGAGTTGACGTGTGTGTAGCCTTTTAACCTTTCTTACAATATATATGTGGTAATAAGAGGTGGGGAGAGAATAAATAAGGACATCAGAATTTGAAAGAGGGCCCAAGACAACCAGAAGAGAGAGACGGGACCGGCACAACCAGGCGGCCGTTCGTGTCGCACCCCAATCTCCAACTGTCTTAATAGTCTCGAGGTGTTAACTCACGGCCCCGGTCGGCGTCCCTTGGAATGTCGCTGGTGTCTTAAGTAGCCGGACTTTTGTGACCCGTCTCTGTCTGTGCTGTTTGTAGGTTGACTTTATTTGTTGTATAAAAGGTACATGTGAAATGGGGAGGTTTTTATACTACACATATATATATATGATCTAGATTCTCCTGTATTTTTTCTGCTTGAGTGAATGATCCCCATAAGAAATTTGTTTCTTCCTTCAAACATGTTGTAGTAATATTATAAGCTCCATTTTTGACTGAAAAAAAGGTGAATTTGTCCCCCTCCATCACTTAAATGATTTGAAATTTCCATGGATGGAAAGGTAACAAAGATTACTTCTCTCTCTCTCTCTCACTGACCCAGCGTTACTGGTCCTGGAGGCGGATCAGGCCAGTTATTGTGGAGGCCTTCACCATCATCCAGCGGCCCCCTGACCTGCAGAGCTGGATCTTCGGGCATGACCTGCAGGACAACGCCATGGCCATCATGGCATCTGCCAAGACCCGCATTTACAAATACTTCCTGGCCCTGGAGTTGCGGGGGGTGCAAGAAGACCCTCTCCTGGTCTGGAGGAGGACCCTATCAAGATGGTGGAGTCTCCCTCATTCATAATTCATTGTAAATATTCTCATTATTACTTATTTATTTCAAGAAAATCAATATTCACCAGATGTCAATGGAATTGTTTCAATTCTCTCTCTTTCTCTCTACAGACCTAATTCTACGAGTACTACGAACTCTACGTATATCCTGTTAGAATTACAACCAGATTGTTAAAATAATGAGAAACCTTATATACAAGGCATAAATATATATATATATATATATGGAAGCAATGGTCGCTTCTCCCGTCAAAATTAACGTCAGAATCTGACGCCATCTATTGACCGTCGCCGCAACTAGCGGCATCGGGTCGGTGACGGCATATTTTCCATCTATGTTTTGCCAATAGATTTGGCCCAGCCCCATTGCCAGCAAAATACCTCTTTGGTAGATTGTGAGGATTCCATTAGATCCCGTGTGAATCTCATGGAATAAAGTCCGCCCTAGACTGACGAGGGCCGTTAGCCCGAAACCATGGTCTCTAGGTGGACTCTTATCAGTTTTCCAAAGTTGGTGTTGTGGCTTTTTCACCGACCCGATGCCGCTAGTTGCGGCGACGGTCAATAGATGGCGTCAGATTCTGACGTTAGTTTTGACGGGAGAGGCGACCATTGCTTCCATGGATTCATTTCCTCCCGGCATATTTTCCATATTTTCCAGAGAGAGAGAGAGAGAGAGAGATTGAGATTGAAACTGATTTATTACAATGTCCATATAAGATTATATGAGGTTAAATACAGAATATATATGAATATATAATGAAAAATGTATGAATAAATAGATAAAAATATATAAAATAATTGATAAATATACATATATATACAGTCTTCATTGGTGGGGCCCAAAGGGAGAGAGAGAGATTGAGATTGAAACTACTTTATTTCTAAGTACATATAAGATTAGAGGTATAAGAGAGAGGGAGAGAGAGCAGAAAAAGATATCGTTTATTTTCTTTTGTTTGTCAATTGAAAAATAAAATCAAATGTGAATATTTATTCGAATTAAAAATTTATAAAAATTGTCATTTTTGAGAATATACTAATTTTTACTCTCACTTTTAATATCTGTGGACAAAGTTTAAGTTATTTAAACTTTAAACTTGTCTTTAACATACATCAAAATTAATTAAAAAGGCATATATAGGATCAATAATAATTTATTTACCAATATTTCAATTGGCTGAACGACAACCCTTTTCAACGTATAACAACATATTTATGCCCTTGTTATACCTTGTAAAAGGTTGGCATTCAGCCAACTGGAATATTGGTAAATAAATAATTTTTGATCCAATATATGCCTTTTACTTAAATATCTATTTATGGATTGCTCTATTCTCAAAACACATCTAATATTTTTAAAAATTATATTTCTGTAATTTACATAAAATTTTAAAAATATTTTATAAATATCTAAAAGTCTTCTTGTAAGGTTACCATGCTTCCTTCCTAACAATGACAGTTATTTTATTGCTTACCTTAACTGGTAGGATAGCATTTTGTCGATTGACTTAAGCAGAATTAAATTTTGATCTTAGAGCTTGAAACGGAAAAAGGGAAACAATAACAAAATTCATATATAATTATAATATGAATTGCGTGATCAAAATTGCGCACTGAATATGGAAGAAAATTAATCATCAAAGGTGAATTCGATATTGAATCAATTTAATAATTAATCTAACGCGAATTAGATATGAGAACGATCTATGCATTGATAAACCCGTACTGGATATCTAATTATTTTTCAACTAATCAAATGCACATTCGATATGAAATCAAATTTATGAACTGGTCAAATTCGCAGTGAATTTAATATCTCACAAAAAACACTATTTGAAAATTAATAAAGCGTTTGTTGTGTGTGTGTGAATATGGAAATATAATATCAAATTATCAAACTCGCACTGTATATGGAATCAATATATCAAAAGATAAAAAGGCTCACTGGATATAGTATCAATATATGAAACGATCAAACGCGAACTGGATATGAAATCAATATATGAATTGATCAAACGCACACTGGATTTAAAATAAATCTATAAATGGATGGATTAAATTATAAATGTCGAGTCAATTTATGATCCTGACTAACTCACAGTGGAAATTAGATATAAACATTCAAGACTTTTAAAACTCATACAAATAATGAATATAGAATAAATCTATGAATTGATCAAACTCACACTGGATAATTTATTAAACCCACAATAATTTATTAATTGATCAAACGCACAATGGATATTGAATTGATCTATGGATTTATTAAACGCACACTAGATATATGGAATTAATCTATGAATTGATCAAACGCACAATGGATATTGAATTGATCTGTGAATTTATTAAACGCGTTTTGGATCTGGAATCAATCTATGAATTGATAAAACACGCGATGGATATATGAAATCAATAAATGAATTGAGATTAAAAGAGAAATGAATATGAGATCAATCTATGATTAGATCAAACACATATTGGATATAAAATCAATCATTGAATTGATAAAACAGGTGCAATTGATATATATGGAATAAATTTATGAATTGAACGAACACACATCGGATATAGAATCAATTTATGAATCGATTAAACGGATATGTAATCAATTTATGAATCGATTAAACGGATATTTAATCAATATATGAAATTATCAAACGCACATACAATGTTTTTGAATCAATCTATGAATTGATCAAATTGCGAAATGGATATATAGTCAATCAATGATTTGATAGAATGCGCACACTGGATATGAGATCAATCTATGAATTGATCATATCGCGCAATGGATATATAGCCAATCTATTGATATGATTTGATCGAATGCACATATTGTGTATGGAATCAATGTATGAATTGATTGAACGCAAACTGTATATGGAACCATTCTAAGAGATTTGATCATCCACTTGCTGGATATAGATCCGATCACAAAGGAATTCAATAAATCAAATGATTCAAACTCTGGCTCACGAAGAAAATATTCAGGAATTTATTAAATGAAGAACCTATTAAAGGCCCAAACTATTATTCGACAAATACCATTTGAATAATGAACTAATCATAAAAAGAAAATACAGATTCACATATTAATTGAATATTCAAGAAATGAAGGGAAAGCGATTCAATTCTTTTACCGATACTTAATCTAATTTATCTATACTCTCTATACAGAACGTGGCTATAAATCAAAAATCCTAAACTCTATATGAAATCAATTTGTCATTTGCTCAACCATTACTCTAATACTATTCAGATCACAAACGGAAACTGTTGATGAATCGAATTGTAAGAATATGAAGAAACCATTCATTAATGAATCAAAATTACAATCGAAAGTAGCATCTTCCAAGAATCAGATATTTGTTAAAACACAATAATACTTTATTATAATTGATGAACTATTTGGCGTCTAATAGGTAAGTTTTTATTTTTCATAAATATTTTGAATATTCGATAAACGATAAGTAATAAATGATGAGCCAGGACCTCCCATTAATTTTTCCATTGCAGTAAGGACCTTAGAAATTGTTTATTTTTAAAAAGAATCATACGCGTCTATAGTTTTTAATTTTGATAACAGATGGCGCGCTAATGTATCATATGAAATAAAATAACATAATAAATATAGATAAGCCAATAATATCCGATTGATTCTGAATATTGACTCTAGAGATGAAGCCCTATAACGAGTATATTGTCGCACTGTCCTGGGGCTTCATGTCAATGTTGGTCCATATCAATAAGTTAGACTAGAACATAGAGTATCTCTCTCATGAAACTAAGCTATTTTAACAATGAAAGTATTTACAATTATTTTTCTATCTTTGAAGAAAACTGAGAGATATTTAAATAAAATATTGTAATAAAGTATTTATTATTTTATTAGCAGAGTATTCTTTTTTATGTTTATATTTTGCTACTCTGTACACTTCCCTCTTTTGCTCATCTTTTGTTTATCATTCATAGTTTGTTCTTGCCTGAAATAAATTGCTGTGTCATCCTGAAGTTATTTTCTACCTAAATTTCCACGTGGCAATATTTACAAATAAAATGCTGAAGTCACGTGACTGATGATGATAAACTACCGAGCAGACCACCACATTCTGTGACAATATCTAGGAACTGAGGTAGCATATATTGTAAGGTTTACTCATTATTGATAGAATCCAGCAACTTTTCAAAATGTAATTAAATAATGATTTCACACTAAATAACAATTGAATAGAATGGGATATATTTATGACAATTAATTTATTGACATCTAGTCAACAGTAAAAAGAGAGTTTACAATTAGAGTTTAAAATTAAGAGAAATATTTACAACAGATGAAACCTTCTCAGAAGGGACGTCTGGATCCTATCAGGAGCTACAAGCCGTCTTGAATGTGGACAAGCACTTGCCAACTACAGAGTTCTTGTCTTCAACATGCTCAATGACAATGTTGGGGAATTTAAGAAGAATCTTCTTGAAGAAGGAATAAAAGTAGCCTGTCGAAGGACGTCAAAGTCAGAAAGCTTGCCGAATTTACAGCATTAATAAAAGAAACCCGTCGCCGTAAACTTTTGTTCCTTCTTCAAGATGATGTCAGGCAATTCTTTCTCTTGTAGTGGGAATAATCTTGTTTTCAGACGATAGTATCTCGAGGAGATAATTCCTATTTTGCATTTGAAGGTTTAAAATGCAATGCCTTTTATCCTTTATTCAAATAATCGAATGACCATTGACCAAATGACTAGATGGCACAAGGACCTATAGGACATGCAACAACTGTCCAGGTGTGGAACTAACACCTACTCACATATTCTCATGTCCAGCAATGGCCGCAGCCTTGCAGAAACTGAAAAAGATCCAGAGCAGCAGCTTTACACACCCAAGATAAAGGACATTGCTTTTGCTTTGATAGAGATGCATGGAGACATCTGAGGCTCTCCATTGGACACAACAACAACAACAAATGACCATAATTAGTTACCTGACTTAGCCAACCATTTTGTTAGAGTGCCATTATATAAATTTTTCTAAATGAAAAAAATGAAACTATATAAATAAAAATAATTTATAAATAATATTTAATTTTATTTTTATTTTTATCATTCATCTAGGTTTTTTTCGTAATATACATAGAAAATCAATATGATTGAAAACAGAGACCTGTTAAAATTTTGTTTAGAATTTCTATTCGCAAAAATATAACGCGGTAACGCTTGTTTAACACAAACTGATGTAAAAATTAGAAGTGCAAATTTTAAAAATATATAGCGCTCGAAATTAAAATTTTAATATAAATATTTGGTTATTTAAGGATTAATTATATATAAAATATATTTTAGATATAATAGGGTATTTTTATAAAACGCTAAACGCCTTCGTGGATGGCTTTTCTTGATTTATCAAGAATTTGGGTTGGCCAAATATCAGGGAACAGGTTAAATCAATGTTTAGTTGATTTCTGTTCCACTAGATGGCGCTCTGCCATCTAAAAAGCACATGGGCTCCTGGTCAGGATATGCTTTCTTCATTTTAAATATATATATTTATTCATAGATAGCTTTCTTTTCTTAGAAAATATTGATGAACATAAAATTTACATTGTCGTTATCTATAATAATTATTTTTTTCTGTATAGACCTTATCTAAATGTATATATATAGTTCATTAGGTCTTTATGAAACATTCTAAATAAATAATAAAACCACGCTATTCAAAGAATTGAACAAAACCATCAATAGCCATTTACATTTTTTATTGCCAACTTAAACTTTCTTGTCAAAAATAAGGATTTTTATTTTTCATTGAAAAAGATAAAACTATGAGATTCTTCCACCATTTGATAAAAAATCAGCTCTTATATTTGTCGTTTCTTTTCTTCCCAAACGATCTTTCAACTAATGATTCTTCTGCGTTGATTTGTTTTTACGGTCTTAAAAATATCTTTTGCTTTTCCTTCTCCTCATTATACTACTTGCGCAGAAACAAATGCGCACCTTGTTTAAAATGCCTGGTCACGCTGCTACCTTTCTTGTTTGTCGTAAATTGTAAACTAGCGCAGACGATTGTTTTTTTTTTCTTCCCTGTAAATTTTATCTGTGGATATTTAAAAATATTCTACGAATAAAAAAAATGTCCCAAGTTAATATAATTCTTTCTATTGTCTAGAATATGTTGTTTAGAGGTTGATTGATATTTGATAGTCGTAAAATCAATATAAATAAAAAAAGCACTATGTCAACCAATAATTGAATTCTCTATATATTAAACTCTATATTTCGTCCAGTCACTTTTGATAAGCAAGAGAGAAACGATGAACAACGTTCTTTATATATTTTAATAATGATTTTAAGATTAAAAAAAAAAAAAAAAAAACGCGCCATCTACATATATATAGGAAATAGAAACATTAAAGAACGAATGTTTTTTTTTTTAACATAGAAAAAAACTTCTATTGTCCTTACTACGATTAAAAAATATTATTGGGAGGGCTTGACTCATCAGTGGTGAAATCTCCAAGCGGTGTCACCTATTTTAATCTACCAGACCGTTTCTTAGAGCTCTAATACTGTATTGAACGAGTCCGTTTATATATGCTACACTGAAATTGCCATCTACAAGCAACCATAGCCATCGACAAGAACCCATAGCCATCTACAAAAATGTTGGCATTGTAAAAATGTAAAATGTTGTTATCAAAATGAATATATGTCATTAAAGTGTAAAATGTTGTTAATAAAGTTTAAAACGTTATTAATAAAGTTTAAAATGTTATTAATAAAGTTTGAAATGTTATTATAAAGTTTGAAAAGTTATTAATAAAGTTTAAATTGTTTTATTAAAATGTAAAATGTTGCTTTAAAATTGTAAAGCCTATATTTAGAATAAGTTAGATTATAAATCTCTAAACTAAATATAAAAATATTCTATCTTTATTTAAACTATAAAATCCTAAATATTTTAAAGAATATCAAAGATATCAATTCTGTTAAAATTTAAAAAATTCGAATGAAATAATTTAAAATACTTATAGAAAAATATTTTTCATTCTATTTTATAAACATTTTTCTACTTATTAGAAAAATAAAAATATATTAATGCATTAATTTAAACAAACCGTTTATAAAATATTTGTTTTTATTTCAGTGCAGAGAAGCACATCTTCTATCAAGGATTTCTTTTTTTAAAAACATTTTTTAAAAGCTTTCTTTGAGGCTGAATACAAAATATTGGTTATTTTGTTATGTATGGAAACGGTTTGATAGAATATTGTTAAAAAATAAAATATTTATTTTGGGAAAAATATGCTTTTTTTATTTTGTATTTCGAATATATTATCGAGTTTTGAATATAAATGGAATTTATTTATAACTTGCAAATTCATATCTAGTATATTTTTATTAAATTAAAATTTCTTTTTAAAATTTGATTCTAGGTTTGTTTTTGTGTTGAGGTTTTCACAAATAAAAACATTGTTAGCGTAATTTAAAATAATATTTGTGCTGAAATAAATTATATTCGCCAATATATAAATAATATATGTGTTAAATTATATTTTATTTACATTATAATTTATAACAACTTTAATTGTTTTATTTAAAGCCTTTTACATCATGATTGGTACTTTTTGAACTTCGCTTTATTATTTAATTCTGTACTGTATAATTTTTACATAAGTCTAACTACTCAAGTGACTTCTAATAACCAAACGGTATTTTGGCACTATATAAGTGTCAAGGTCAATATGCTTCCTACATATTAGGAGTACAAATGAGTTTTGAGGGATTTTTTTATAAATTCGAAGCTTTATTCAGAGAAATCAGTACAATATATTTCATTCAAAGTATTGTGCATCTTTAGCTACGACTTTTTCCCATCTTTCAGGCAGCATACGGATTCCGTGTCGAAAAAATTCCTCGTCTTTTGAGGCGATCCAAACATTGACCCAATTTTTCGCCTCTTCGTAAGAAATAAGTGCTGCTCGGCCTGGCCATGTGTCATCGAACGGAACATGTGGTAGTCTGAAGAGGCTATGTCTGGTGAATACAGCGGGTGGGGTAGGACATCCCATTGAAGCGCCTCCAAAGTCTCCTTGACAACTTTTGCAACATTTGGCCGAGCGTTGTCGTGCTGATAGATCTCCTTGTCATGTCTTTTGGCATATAGTGGGCGTTTAATCTTCAATGCTCGGCTTAATCGCATCAATTGTTGTTGGTAACGTTCTCCAGTGATGGTTTCGTTAGGCTGAAGTAGCTCATAGTAGATCACTCTGAGCTGATCCCACAAGATGCACAGCATTAGCTTCTTGCCATGAATATTCGGTTTGGCCGTTGAAGTTTATGCATGACCGGGCTTAACCGACGATTTTCTGCGCTTTGGGTTGTCGTAGTGAATCCACTTTTCGTCCCCCGTCACGATTCGATGCAAAAAACCCTTCCGATTTTGTCTTTTGAGCAGTAGTTCGCACGTGCAAATACGGCGCTCTATGTTTCCTGGCTTGAGTTCATATGGAACCCAATTTCCTTGTTTTTGCACCATACCCATGACCTTGAGACGGTTCGAAATCGCTTGTTGAGTCACTCCCAAGGTTTCAGCGAGCTCCTCTTGAGTTTGGCTTGAATCTTCGTCCAATAAAGCCTCCAACTCAGCGTCTTCGAACTTTATTGGCCTCCCTCCGCGTTCTTTGTCTCTGGTGTCAAAATCGCCACTTTTGAAACGCCGAAACCAGTACTCACATGATTTTATTGATAGAGCATGTTTACCATATGCCTCACACAGCAATCGATGTCCATCAGTTGCACTTTTCTTCAAATTAAAACAAAAAAGCAGCGCTTCCCGCAAATTGTGTTTTTTTGGCAAAAAGGTTGACATGGTTAGAGCACAAAAAAAAAAGTTCCTTACACTTGAGTGAAAAGACTTCTTCTGATTTTTTTGGGGAAATGATGAAGCCTTAACATGAAACCTTACACAAGGTCCGATGCTATTTATATAATATTTGTTGTGGCTTTTTTGCAAATCCCTCAAAACTTATTTGTACTCCCAATATGTTGACATGGTTCACTTGTGGTAAAATGCAGTCGGTAACTACACACCATAATTATCGTGGGCCTGTACAACGTTTTGTTGTGATAAGTTTAAACACTCTCTCTCTCTCTCTTATATAAAATATTTTAGTAATAAACACTTTAATTTCTTGAGTTTAAAATGTATTTGTATTTCATGCATTTTATGTCTAATTTAATAAAAGACATATACAATATTTTATAGAAATTTTAAACACATTCAATTAAGAATAAGGATTTATTAATCCTTAAACGATAATAGAGTTTTAATATTTATTACATAATTCATATAGATTTTCCCTAAACACTGCCAGTGAGATATTTTATTTTACAAAAGTATGAACGATATTGCTTCAAAGAAACAAAACATCTTGCAAAAATATAAATAATGTTTGAAAAATATAAACATATTTTGCAGAAATCTAATTTTTTTTTGGGAATAAATAATTTTTTTAAAATCATAAAATACACATTATATATTCTATAGACAATTTCATATTCCAATTTATATCCTCTCGATACTCTAAGTTTTGATCTCTTTCGAAAAAATTATTATAATTTTTAAGATTATATTTTTATGTCATTTCCAAGTACAATACGACATTTTAATATTAAGAAAACTTTAGAAATATATATTTAAGCAAATTTTAAAGAGGTGTTTGTTGTAAGATTTAGGTACTTACAGCTTGTAGGAAGGCATGAGGACGTTGAGGATTATATGATAATAATCTTTATTATCCATTTAGCGAGAAAAAGACAAAGTTATGGTAGCGAACAGTTATTGTAATATAGAGAAGAAGGTAAACAAACAGTTGTGATGATGATAGGTCCAGTGTGGCGCTAGCTGTCGTAGCATTCAGTTATCCAACAAATCCCCGGCATGAATGTGGAGACATCACGAGGTTGTAGCGTAACTTCTCAAATGTCGGCCTTGGTAGCGGCTTGGTCAGAATGTCCGCCTTCATGTCGCCAGTTGGGCAGTAGATCATTTTTATCACTGTCTTCTTCTGAAGATCCTTCAGGTGATGGATCTTGGTTGCGATGTGCTTGGTTCTAGAAGACACTTTTTCGGATGAACATATCTTGAGACATGATTGATTGTCTTGGTGGAAGTAGATTGGAGCTTTCTGTTCCAGTTCGAGATCCTTTAGCAAGTCGAGAAGCCATAACAGTTCTTGTGAGGCTTCAGCTGCGGAGATAAGTTCCGCTTCGGTGGATGAGAGAGATACGCAACCTTGTTTCCCAGTCATCCATGAGATGGGGTTTGATCCCAGTAGGAACAAGTTTCCGCTTAGTGATTTTCTGTCGGTGTTGTCGCTTGCCCATGTGGCATCACTGTATGCTTCCAGCGTGGGAGGTTTTTGGTTAGATATGCGTAGCTCGAGTTCTTTAGTAGTTTTTAGATATCTTACGATTCTTTTTGCTGCATTCCAGTCACAATTTCTAGGATTCTGGTTTCTGCTGCTGAGTATGCAGACTGGAGCTGCGATATCTGGTCTGGATACTACGCTTAGGTACAATAGTGAGCCTATCAGTTGTTGGTATTGGACGTTGTTTGGTAGAAGTTTTTCATCAGATATACCGGGGTATCCGCTTTCCATGGGAGTGAAAGTAGGTTTCGCTTCTTGGAGATTGTACCTTTCAACTAATTCTTGGATTTTACTCTTTTGGCTCAGAAGGAATTCACCTTCTCTGTTCCTGGAGATTTCTATACCAATGAATTGAGTGGGGTCTCCAAGGTTCTTTATTTCGAATTCTTTTTCGAGAGTTTTTACAGTGTTTTGGATGATTATTTCGGAATCGCTTGCAAGGAGCATGTCATCCACATATAGAATCAAGTAGATGGAATGGTTTTCTTCATTCTTGGTGAATAGGCATGGGTCTACAATGCTCTGTTTGAAGTTATTTTTAATTAGAGTGCTTGCAATTTTTGTGTTCCAAGATCTTCCAGCTTGTTTTAGACCGTAAATTGCCTTCTTTAGTTTGCAGACTTTGTTTGTTTGTTTTGTATGGAGTCCTTCTGGGAGTTCCATGTAGAGTTCTTTATCTAGGTCGCCGTGTAGGAACGCTGTCTTGACATCGAGGTGGTTCACTTTCATCCCTTTGTAGACTGATGCAGCTAGGAAGGCTCTAATTGTAGAATGCTTCACAATTGGTGCAAAGGTTTCTTCGTAGTCTCGGCCAAATTTCTGATTGAACCCTTTTGCTACGAGTCTGGCTTTGTACCGCTCTATTTCTCCTTTGGAATTGAGTTTTTGTTTATAGGTCCATTTACATCCTATGATCTTCTTGTCCTTAGGTAGAGGGGTTAATTCCCAGACATTGTTCTTCTCAAGAGAATTTAGTTCTTCGTTCATTGCTTGTAGCCATTTTTCTCTTTCTATTTTTGGTAATTGTAGGACTTCCGAGTAGTTGGTAGGTGTCTGAATGTCTTGAGCTTCAGTTTTGTACAGCATGTAGTCATTTCTTATGGGAGGTATTCCCTTTGTTGGTCTCGTGGATCTTCTTTGTGTGACCACTTGTGTTCCTGTGCTTGTACCGGGTTGAAGGTAATCCTCGGTTTCTGAGTCCTCAAGGTTTTCGGATTGTGTTCCTGGTTCCTGACTTTCCTCTGCATTACCAATATGATTGGAGGAAGTTAGATCTGTACTTAGTACTTGTGGTGAAGTTGTTTTTGTGGAAGCGTGGTGAAACCCATTTTCTTTTTCTATAAATTTTACGGATCTGCTGATTGTGATGTTGTCTGTATCGTGCAGGATTCTGTATCCTTTGCTTCGATCATCGTATCCAAGAAAGATCCCTTCGATAACTTTGCTATCCAACTTGTTTCTTTTTATCTTGGGAATATAGGCGAAGGCTTTACATCCGAATCTTTTTAGATGCTTCAGACTGGGCTTCCTGTTGGTCCATAGTTCAAATGGAGTCTTGTCTGTAGCTTTCGAGGGTATTCGGTTGTGTAGGTAATTAGCTGTGGTAACCGCTTCCGCCCATAGAGATTGTGGGAGTCCTGAGTCAAACAGCATGCATCTTGTCATCTCCATCAGTGATCGATTTTTCCTTTCTGCTACTCCGTTCTGGGCTGGTGAGTAGGGGACTGTTAGCTGATGTTTGATTCCGCTTTGGTTCAGGAAATCTTCGACTTGTCGGTTTACGTACTCACGACCGTTGTCTGTCCGTATGGTTTGGATATTTTTTCCAAATTCCGTGTGTGCTGAGATGACGTAGTCTTTTATTTTTTCATAGGCTTCGTCTTTTCCTTTCAGGAGGTAGGTCTTCGTGTATCTGCTGTAGTCATCAGTGAAGGTGATGAAGTATCTCTTACCGCTGAGAGAGTTAGTTGGTAATGGACCGCAGATATCACTGTGGACAAGTTGAAGCGTTTCAGTTGCTCTGTACTCTGTCTTCTTTGGAAATGGGGTTTCGGTGAGTTTTCCTTGAATGCACTGAACGCAGTCTGTGCTGTGCGAACAGTTATTTAGACTTAGTCCTCTTGCTAGGTTCTCATTTCGAATCTTCTTAATTGATTCTATATTTCTGTGTCCAAGTCTGTCGTGCCAGAGCATGAGGCAATTTTTGTTCTTGCAGTGGTTTTGTTTTGCAACATTTGCTTTGAATGTGCGAGTTTGGGGGTTGTCATCCAGGTGGAGTCGGTACATTCCATTGTCAAGTATACCGTTCGCGAGGGCTGTGTTGTCTCTTTCGATGGTACACCAATCTCTTTGGAACGTTACTTTACATCCGTTGGAGGTGGCCGCACTCACTGACAGAAGGTTGTCTGTTAGTTCCGGGATGTAGAGAACTTTTGTGAGAAGTAAGGTGTCAGTCTTTCCTTGGGGTGTGATGACTTTGATTTCTCCTTGTCCTATCCCTTTGACCTGCAGCTTATTGCCATTAGCAACCACAACATTTTGTGTTTGTTCTCTGTTAAGTTCAGTGAAGAAGCTTTCATCGTACGCCATATGAGATGTGGCTCCAGAGTCGATGAACCAGTTGTGTACACTTGCTTCTCGTTGAGTGCAATTGAGAGCTTTTGGGTTAGGTCCTTTTGTTGTTCTCTGATTTGTTGGTTGTTCTTGGGTGACATTCGACTGATTTGTGTACTTTGGTACGTTTCCTCTTCTGAAGTTTTCATATTTGTACTCTTTGTTGCTGTTGTTTCGCTTTTGATAGTGCCAACATTCTTCTTTGGAGTGGTTTGGTTTGTGGCAGAAAGAACAGAATTTCTTCTCTTTTTCTCTTCTTTGGCTTGAAGCTCTGTGGAGGCTTTTTAAGGCTTTTGATTCGGTGCTTTCGTCTTTCGAGCTTTCTACTCTGCGTGTGTGTTCATCAAGGAGTTTGTTCTTGGTGAATTCAAGCGTTAGCTCGTCATCAGGCCTTGATTCCAACATCGTGATGAGATTTGAGTAGCTCTTTGGAAGCGAGCAAAGCAGTATAGCCGTGATGCGAGAGTCCCTTAGTGTTTCGCCAATGGTTCGCAGTTTGTCAACAAGTTCCATCATGGTAGTGATGTGCTGCTGCATGTCTTTGTCTTCTTCGAGTTTTAAGCTGTATAGTTTCCTTAGCAAATAAATTTTTCCTGAGAGTGTTTTTCTTTCATAGATATTTTTAAGAGTGTCCCAGGTAGCTTTGGCTGTTAGTAGGTTTTTGACATGCACTATTTGTGAGTCGGCGATGCTTAGATTAATGATAGCTCTAGCTTTTGAGTCTTTCTTTTTCCATTCGACTTTAGGTTCATCTGGAATATTTTCGGTGACAACTTCCCAAAGATCTTCCTTTTGCAAGAGCATTTCAATTTTGAAAGACCATAGTGAGTAGTTATAGCCGTCGAGCTTATTTAGGGTTACATCGTGGCTCGGGAGTGACGCCATTTTTGCTAAGCCTTTTTTCTTTGTCTTAACTCGTTAGTTGAATTTCATGCAATATTCAGTCTCATAATCTAATTGTTGTAAGATTTAGGTACTTACAGCTTGTAGGAAGGCATGAGGACGTTGAGGATTATATGATAATAATCTTTATTATCCATTTAGCGAGAAAAAGACAAAGTTATGGTAGCGAACAGTTATTGTAATATAGAGAAGAAGGTAAACAAACAGTTGTGATGATGATAGGTCCAGTGTGGCGCTAGCTGTCGTAGCATTCAGTTATCCAACAGTGTTAAATTAAAATACATGAAAAGAGTATTTAAAAGATAAGTACATTTCATATTACACGAAAATACAATTTAAAATATTTTAAAGCATTTTTATATTTCTTGAAAAATCATTTATACTTTTTCGAACAATATTTACTGCATGGGTCTGCGAAAAATCATCCAAATATACTTTTTTAAATTTCATTGCTTTTTATGCTTTTTATTTGAAAAATAACATATATGATTTCAAAAATGTCCTTTAGTAAAAAAAAAGGTATAATGTATTGAATATTTTCTAGATGTTTTGCGCATAATTTTACGAAATGGTTTAAAGTTAGGAATATATTTTATTTCATACTAGCGGATGTACCCGGCTTTGCCCGGGTTTTACCCGAGTAAAGGTTTGTCTAACGAACATTTGTTAAAACAATTCTCCATAAATTTATATATAAAAAAAGATATATTTTGATAATGGAAGGCTGGTTAAACCATTCGGTTTACGACCACTACGACCCGGGTTCGATCCCCGCATTGGACACTTTTTTCTGTTTAAAGAAAAAAAAATGCTCCAATGGCCCCCCGATTCTTGCAAAAGTCCAACCCCACCAGCGAGTGCAAGTAACCAAACGGGGCTCTGGCACATTTGTAAGTGCAAAGTCGAACTGCTTTCACATGTGTAGACATGTGGTGCGCTTACAGTAAAAGCAGTCGCTAACTATCCACCATGATTATCATGGCCTGTACCACGTGTACTAGGGATAAGCAAAAAAAAAAAAAAAAAACTCGTAAATTTGAATCTCTCGATAAAGTGAACATTTTTTCCCGGTCCCTGTGTGCCGTGTCATCCTGAATTTTCTCTTTCCTAATTTTATACATTACAAAATCATCGTTTTATCTAGTGAACATTTTTCCCCAGTCCCATGAAAAATACTCGATGAGTTGAATAAAATCAATATCAATTGGTTCCCTCGGTAATTGGAAGTTAAAGGAATAGTATCTTTGCCTTGGAATTGTATCATTATTCTTGTCTCAAATAAATTGCCGTGTTATCCTGAATTTTGTCTTTCTTAATTTTCTACATTACAAAATCATCGTTTTTATCTAGTGAACGTTTTTATCCGGTCCCTCGAAAAACACTCGATAAGTTGAACGAACATTTGTTAAAACAATTCTCCATAAACTTATATAAAAAAAAGATATATTTTGATAATTTAAAACTCGTAAATTTGAATCTCTCGATAAAGTGAACATTTTTTCCCGGTCCCTGTGTGCCGTGTCATCCTGAATTTTGTCTTTCCTAATTTTATACATTACAAGATCATCGTTTTATCTAGTGAACATTTTCCCCCGGTCTCATGAAAAATACTCGATGAGTTGAATAAAATCAATATTAATTGGTTCCCTCGGTAATTGGAAGTTAAAGGAATAGTATCTTTGCCTTAGAATTGTATCATTATTCTTGTCTCAAATAAATTGCCGTGTCATCCTGAATTTTGTCTTTCCTAATTTTCTACATTACAAAATCATCGTTTTATCTAGTGAATATTTTTCCCCGGCCCCTGTTCCCTCGGTAATTGGAAGTTAAAGGAATAGTATCTTAGCCTTGGAATTGTATCATTATTCTTGTCTCAAATAAATTGCCGTGTCGATAAATGTTAAAACTAACTTTTTTTTTACTTGTGCGCAAAATTCCCACGCTCTACGGAGGGAGATCAGAGCTTGGTTAAGTGGATTCGTCAGTGTAGAGGACAAAACGTTCCGTCGGCGGTTTCATGTTCAAGTCTTTCGCGCAGTCTCTTGGGATTAAAGGATTTGCTTCAAGCGAGGGGTGGCTCTCAAATCATAAAAAAAAAAAAACGACACGGGATATCATTTAATGTTGTCTAAAGGGGGTTAAGAGAGCAGTCTCTTTCAAATGAAAAATGCTTTAATTAAGCAGATGTTTAAAGTATAATATATGAGAGAGGCAATCTTACAGGTTGTTGACGCCGTAAAATCACCAGAGAGATTGTTTTTGTAGCATCATGCTGTGACTCACACGATGACCCAAGGTCATCAGGGGTGGAGCAGCAAACCTAAGCCTATCTCCATCTCAATGGTGGCGCTGCTTGCAGGTTAAATATACAAATCTGCAAATAGCTCTAAGGATATTCAAGATATTCAAGAAATTATTTTTCGAAAACCTTTCCGGGGATATACCTAATAATATCCCAAAATTTCACGGCGATTGGATGTATGGTTTTTGAATCTATAGAGTACACACACACACAGACAGACAAACATTCATTTATATATATATACTAGACGCCGACCCGGGCTTCGCCCCGGGATTGACCCGTGTGCATATCTACCCGAGTGATATATATTTAGATAAGATTTTTTTTTAAATAATTGTTTTTACTCAAGGGAATGTTTGTAGTCTAGTACGTTGATATAATCAATCTATCTGAATATCAGGAAAGGTCAGGTAATTTTTTTGTAGGGTGATGCTCTGAAAAAGAACGCTATACCACTTTATCACTAAACAAATTGGCGAGTCAAAAATAAGCAACCTAAACAATCCATTAGCTTTGCAAGATAAGAACAGAAATAGAGAAATGCATGCAAAATTTTCAACACAAATCAAAATCTTTAATCCTCATTATTTTTTTTTTTTTGCTTATCCCTAGTACACGTGGTACAGGCCATGATAAGCATGGTGGGTAGTTAGCGACTGCTTTTTACTGTAAGCGCACCACATGTCTACACATGCGAAAGCAGTTCGACTTTGCACTTACAAATGTGCCAGAGCCCCGTTTGGTTACTTGCACTCGCTGGTGGGGTTGGACTTTTGCAAGAATCGGGGGGGCCATTGGAGCATTTTTTTTTTAAACAGAAAAAAATGTCCAATGCGGGGAGCGAACCCGGGTCGTAGTGGTCGTATTTTGTTTCTATTACATTACATGGAATAGTTTTTTTTTTTCCTAATAAAATTTACTGACCTCTTTGTTCACTGAAACCGAAACAATGTGTATGTTAGACCACTCTTTGTTCACCCTTACACATTGTTTAGGTCTCTTATTAGGTGCAAGATGTATACTTATGCTAAAATGGTAATTTGGGTAAACATAGGTAAATTCATGTTGGGCAGTATTGTTCAGCAAGCCAACACAGATATAACATTACGGTATGAAGCAAGTTGTGCTAAAACTAATATTTCCAATCAAATTATCAAAAAATAACACATACTATGTAATATAAACACATGTATGTAAAATAAACACAATAAAATAACCAATAATTAAAAACCATAAATTTTTCTAACACAGTATACTTCTTAAGTAAGAATACCTTACCATGAAGGTTGAAAACCCTACACATTGAAACATGTGAAAAATGTAGCATGTGTGGTGTATGATGGGCTTGAAGAGAAAATATTTAAAAAAGATATTTATTGAAACTTTTGTAATACCACACAAAATATGCATATTTACAGTTACAACTTGTCTAGCACCAAAAGATGTCATTTGGAATATAGAGTTATATCTACGGATATGCAGCAAGAAGGACTTCGATAGAGGATGTAGGCCAGAGAGCAAAGAGAAAATAGGTTCTGGAGGGGACTCAATAGCAAGTAGAGAAACTCTACCTTGTTTACAACAGAGGCCAAAGGGTTCATCTCTAAATCTCAAAGCAGAGCAAAACTGGCATACCCGAGACATTTGGCCTATATCGACAGATGAATCAGCTGTATAATAAATATGGGTATTATACTGCAAACCTGAAAACGGCTTATGAGTCCAAAGCTGAATACGCTGAACAGGAACTTGCATAGTTTTTGCAGCTGCGACGCGGGCTTCAGAATACCTAAGACGGCGAAGCGCACGACGCGTCTCACTTTGAAGTGGTGTCTCAATAGCTATAGCATTCCTATATCTCCTGGAAGCAGCCGTATTCCTACCAATTAAAGGTCGGCTGCGGCGAGGCATATTCTGAAAAAAAATATTGAGATTAATAACAAAAGCTTAAAAACCAGCAATTTATAAACAAAGCATAAAAAATACCTGTCTTTTTGAGGTAAAAATCAAAATTCCTACCAATTAAAGGTCGGCTGCGGCGAGGCATATTCTGAAAAAAAATATTGAGATTAATAACAAAAGCTTAAAAACCAGCAATTTATAAACAAAGCATAAAAAATACCTGTCTTTTTGAGGTAAAAATCAAAATCCCTAAATTTTTTCTCCAAAATAACCTTCCAGATATGTTAAAAAGATTATAAAAAACTAAAAGCATAATATTAAAGCTAAAAAATTAATGTACAAAACCAGTTATCATTAAAAAGCCTCAAAAATAGACCAACCGCAGGACACGGCAATGAAAAAGCATGCTTTTTTGAGGAAAAAAATAGAAATAATTTTCTAAAATACAAAATACAACCCCTATATGTTAAAAAAAACTATAAATAATCTAAATATAAAATACTTAATCAAATAAATTAAAATATCTTAAATAAAATTTTGAAAAAGGACCTCAAAAAGACAAATAAATGAATCTGTTAAAGAAATCCCTCGCTTATTTAAAAATATAAATAACCTATTTTTTAGATACAACCTATATATGTAGAAAATATAATAAATAAACTGCATTTAAAAGATAAAAGCAATAATTAAAAAACTCTATAAGAAAATTTAAAAAAGGACTTCAATAAATAAATACCAAATATTTCGAATTAGAGCAGTTATTTTAAACGGCGAATTAGATCAGTTAAATCTAAAAATGAAAATATATATATAAATAAATAAAACATACAAAATATTTCAAGAGCAGTTATTAAGCTACGCTTGGCATCATAAATAAATAAATAAATACCAAATATTTCGAATTAGAGCAGTTATTTTAAACGGCGAATTAGATCAGTTAAATCTAAAAATGAAAATATATATATAAATAAATAAAACATACAAAATATTTCAAGAGCAGTTATTAAGCTACGCTTGGCATCATAATGTTCGCATGTAAAGCTATTTCAGGCCTTACATATTTCTAGCAACCTTTTTGAAATAGGTTTTTGAAACATGGAAATGAAAATATATATATAAATAAATAAAACATACAAAATATTTCAAGAGCAGTTATTAAGCTACGCTTGGCATCATAATGTTCGCATGTAAAGCTATTTCAGGCCTTACATATTTCTAACAACCTTTTTGAAAAAGGTTTTTGAAACATGGAAATTATAATACTTCAAATAAATAGAAATAGAGTGAACACAAATTAAACATACCAAATATTTCGAATTAGAGCAGTTATTTTAAAAAGCCTCAAAAATAGACCAACCGCAGGACACGGCAATGAAAAAGCATGCTTTTTTGAGGAAAAAAATAGAAATAATTTTCTAAAATACAAAATACAACCCCTATATGTTAAAAAAAACTATAAATAATCTAAATATAAAATACTTAATCAAATAAATTAAAATATCTTAAATAAAATTTTGAAAAAGGACCTCAAAAAGACAAATAAATGAATCAGTTAAAGAAATCCCTCGCTTATTTAAAAATATAAATAACCTATTTTTTAGATACAACCTATATATGTAGAAAATATAATAAATAAACTGTATTTAAAAGATAAAAGCAATAATTAAAAAACTCCATAAGAAAATTTAAAAAAGGACTTCAATAAATAAATACCAAATATTTCGAATTAGAGCAGTTATTTTAAACGGCGAATTAGATCAGTTAAATCTAAAAATGAAAATATATATATAAATAAATAAAACATACAAAATATTTCAAGAGCAGTTATTAAGCTACGCTTGGCATCATAATGTTCGCATGTAAAGCTATTTCAGGCCTTACATATTTCTAACAACCTTTTTGAAATAGGTTTTTGAAACATGGAAATTATAATACTTCAAATAAATAGAAATAGAGTGAACACAAATAAAACATACCAAATATTTCGAATTAGAGCAGTTATTTTAAACGGCGAAGTAGCGGAAAGTAGCGGAAAGTAAACACTTTTGAAAGTATAAATACTTTTACTCTGTTGAATTTTTTTGTATTTTATCGATAACAGCAAAGTTATGTATTTTAAAGTTAGGAAAAATATTTTGATGTTAAGCAAAACCTGCTCCATCTCGTTTTACATAAATGTTGAAAATTTGGTTGAAATTGATGCATTGTAACGAAAGTTTATAGTGATGTACTCTTATGAAATTTGCATTTTATTAATATAGATAGATTTAGCAATTTTAAAAACGAATATATAAAAATACTGTTGTGTTTGTTTGAGGGATAAAACTATTTATTGAGCCTGGCAAATTAATGGTGAAATCCTTTCTATTGAATTGTCTATCAGCTATATTTTATATCCGACGTATCCACGTGGAACATTAAGCGATACTAAAACTCTTTTGATATTTATTATAATTCTGAATAATTTATTTTTTTAAATATTTGTCTATTTGAAATAGATGCGCGCAACCAATACTTGATTCATATTTATTTGCCAATATTTTAACATAGGTAGACGTTCAGCCATCCAAAATATTCACAAATAAATATTTTTATTTAATCCAATATGTCTTTTTATTATCTAATTTTAACAATGAATAATCAATTTAACTCCTCTACGAACTTCACTTTATACGACTTTTGCCATCTTCCTTACGACCTCTACACCTTAGACTCTACCACGAATTTTCACCCTTCCAAGGAGAACTCTTGGAGAAATTCTTTACGAGACAAAATCTATCCATATTTTGTCACATTAACACTTCCAAATTGCCTCAGACCGTCAATTGATTCATTCTGCGATGAGCGGTTCTTGTCCACCAAGAACACACATCTCTGTAGAAATCATCATACACCCAAAGTACAACATTGATTGACCAAAGACCAGGGTTGTATTGCGTGAAAGGAAAGACAAAGATACTATGCATGCCTCACATTCGAGAAAAATATCTTTTTACTCTCAATCCTTCTAAAAAAGCGTCGTCCGCAGAATAAGAGAACAGTTCGTACAGAATCTATGTATTATCAGGAATATCTGAAGATTTGCAGCCACGTCAAGACGTTTGAAAGAGGGCTTTATCATCCAGAATGGAGTCAAAGCAGTTGACCGCTTTATATTTAAAATAACAAAGGTATCAGATGACCATTCTCCCAGGAATTTATAACTTGGCATCGCTGAAATTCTTTCCACGTAATGAATCTGTTTGGCGCTAACTGATATCTCGACGTTGCACCGCAATTGTTAATTTCCGAAACGACTTATGTTTAACCCGAGTGTAGTTAGCGAGATCTTTTGTACGCTAGGAGAATCTGGGTCATTCTATACTTATATACTTTATCTTATTAGCATATCACATGCAGACATCATAATCGAAACTATTATAGACGCGTATGATTCTTTTGAAAATTAAACAATTCCTACTGCCCTTACTGCAATGGAAAAATTAAAGGGAAAATTTTTCCATTGCTGTAAGGGCAGTAGAAATTGTTTAATTTTCAAAAGAATCATACCCGTCTATAATAGTTTCGAATATTCATAACAGATGGCGCGCTAATGCATCATACATAATATTCCTTATCTCAATGCTAGGATGCTGGTAATGAAGATAAATAAACCCCTGGTGTCTGTGACATCTTATCTCCGTACTCTGGTAGCTAAAGTCACCCAACACCAACCGTAACATTTACAGAGATAGATGTAGGTATATAAGGTTCTATTTGTTTGCTGATTGGTTCTCTACTGTCAGATGACCTTAACCTGCCAATCAACGTTGAGCTTAGATAAGCTGTCATATATACTTAACTAAGCCACTCCCCCAACACATTCGAGTGTCAAATAAACAACGAGAAGGTCGAACTCTGATTTTTTTCATTGTTGTTGTGGAACACAACACAATATACATATATACACTTATAGACAAAACTTAAGGATGTCAAAAGTCTTTGAAGGAGACAGAGGCAATTTTGTTCACACATTTGGTTATCTCTTGTGTCTTCAATAAAAGTCACTGTAATATCTTTCAGAGTTATTGTCTGAATCCCGATATACATGCTAAAAGATAAAACTTCCTTGAGGTTTGTTCACACTTGGTTATCTCGTCTTCAATAAAGGTCACTGTAATATATTTCAGAGTTATTGTCTGAATCCTAATATACATTCTAAAAGGTACAACTTCCTTAAATTTTGTCCATGAGTGTATATTGGTTATCTCGTCTTCAATAAAGGTCACTGTAATATATTTCAGAGTTATTGTCTGAATCCTAATATACATTCTAAAAGGTACAGCTTCCTTAAGTTTTGTCAATGAGTGTATATTGGTTATCTGGTGTTTCTTCAATGAAGGTCACTGTAATATCTTTCAGAGTTATTGTCTGAATCCCGATATACATGCTAAAAGGTAAAACTTCCTTGAGGTTTGTTCACACTTGGTTATCTCGTCTTCAATAAAGGTCACTGTAATATATTTCAGAGTTATTGTCTGAATCCTAATATACATTCTAAAAGGTACAACTTCCTTAAATTTTGTCCATGAGTGTATATTGGTTATCTCGTGTTTCTTCAATGAAGGTCACTGTAATATATTTCAGAGTTATTGTCTGAATCCCGATATACATCCTAAAAGGTACAGCTTCCTTAAGTTTTGTCCATGAGTGTATATTGGATATCTGGTGTTTCTTCAATGAAGGTCACTGTAATATCTTTCAGAGTTATTGTCTGAATCCCGATATACATGCTAAAAGGTAAAACTTCCTTGAGGTTTGTTCACACTTGGTTATCTCGTCTTCAATAAAGGTCACTGTAATATATTTCAGAGTTATTGTCTGAATCCTAATATACATTCTAAAAGGTACAACTTCCTTAAGTTTTGTCCATGAGTGTATATTGGTTATCTGGTGTTTCTTCAATGAAGGTCACTGTAATATCTTTCAGAGTTATTGTCTGAATACCGATATACATGCTAAAAGGTACAAATTCCTTAAGTTTTGTCCATGAGTGTATATTGGTTATCTGGTGTTTCTTCAATGAAGGTCACTGTAATATCTTTCAGAGTTATTGTCTGAATCCCGATATACATGCTAAAAGGTACAAATTCCTTAAGTTTTGTCCATGAGTGTATATTGGTTATCTGGTGTTTCTTCAATGAAGGTCACTGTAATATCTTTCAGAGTTATTGTCTGAATACCGATATACATGCTAAAAGGTAAAACTTCCTTGAGGTTTGTTCACACTTGGTTATCTCGTCTTCAATAAAGGTCACTGTATTATCTTTCAGAGTTATTGTCTGAATACCGATATACATGCTAAAAGGTACAACTTCCTTAAGTTTTGTCCATGAGTGTATATATTTTTGTCATTTAGTTTACAGTGGTACTTCGGATTACGAATAAAATCGAGTACGAGCTTTTTACAAATGAGTAAAAAATTACCTCAGAATAAGAATTAACTTTTGAATTACGAACAACGCTCATGATGGTTATCCCTTTTCTCCATGTCCTTCTTTATCGGGAGCAGAATTCATTTCATTGTTATATATATATTTTTAAATAGGTCATATATCATTATATCAATATACAGTTAAACCTGTCTTAAGCGCCCCCTCTTGGGACTCACCAAAATAGTTTGTTATAGAGAGGGGGTGCTATAGACAGGACACTTTTAATGTAAAATGTTTGAATTTTAATGTTTGAAATCGGGCGCTATACAGAGGAAGGGTGTTGAAAAGTGACTCGCACCTCGGCTGTCGCTTAGCAACGGCCACTTCCCCCAGACATTACGTAACTGTATATAGGTTTCAGTTTTGCTTGTTGACTCACTGGGCTTACCTTCTTCTTTTAACTCTCTATTGTTTGTCATCTAAATATAATCTATTTGATAATTAAACATACTTTCTGAGATCCAACCTCTGTTTTATTCTTACAAAGGGGCTATTTAGATGGTGCGCTATAGACAGGTTTAACTGTATGTATAGTTTGTAATATTGTTTGTGCATACTCCTGTGCAAATATGTATTTGGCAAAGTTTTTTGGGGGGTATTTAAAAAAGGTTTTAAAACCTTTAGAAAAATTCCCAAATTTATTGATTTTATTTAATTTTTTAATGAAGAATAAATTTATCTCAATGATAAAAGAATAGGTTTTTGATTTTCATTAATACATCTTTTACTAGTTGTCCTATTTTTCAAGACTATAGAATTGACAATAATTTAATAGTAACAGATCCAAGTATTTTGATTTCCAGTAAAGAAATTTATATTAAATTTAATACCTTTTGTAGATATATTTTAAAGTATTTAGAAACAAATATCTTTTAAGAAACTGATAATTTATATTATACTGATTGTATACATATTGCCAGACACTTCTTTCTTTTGTACACAGTTCTTTTTTCTCGTTTTTTTCTCTCTTTCTCATTGTTAATATCATATGACTATTCTATTCACGGCCTAAAATTATTGTATATATATGTATAGACAAATGTGAAGGCATACATGTATGACAGCGCAAGTGTCCCTAGGGGGACATAGCGCTTTAAATGGAAATAAAATAATAATAATAAATAAATTCTGTTATTTTCTATATTATAAATATTAGAAAAATTCTATCTCGATAAAACATCCAACGACTACTACAAAAATGGCCCCTAAAAGAATACAACGAGAGGATTAGAGTGAGTAGAGAATTGTTACAAAGTTTTTTTAACACTAAAGGGGTTGTAATATTTTCTTTCATTATGTTTTTATTTTTATTTATACTTATTCGAAAACCTTAAGGAAGTGGAAAGTCTTTGATATTGCCAATCTTCTGATTTGTTTACACATGGTCAAATCGTGTGTCTTTAATAAAGATTACTGTGTATCGAATATCTTTCAGAGTTATTATCTGAATCTTGATATACATGCTTAAAAGGTAAAATATCCTTAAGTGTTGACAATAAGTGTACATTTTTAATCAATAATTTGAAAATAAAAAGTGCAATAAATTTATAAATAAAAGAAAAATATTTTTTAAGAACAGGTAAAACTTTACTAAAAGAATAAGAAAAACTTATATATTGCGAAAGGATTTATCTTTTATATGTATTATCACTAATTGTTAATTAACCTTAATGCCCGTTTTCTCTTTTATTGGATTTCAGCTAGAGGTTCAGAAAGGACATAAAATGTATTATTCAAAATATTTTGTGTAAAGTCAATTGAATATTTTGTAAATTGAAATATGGGTCAGTAGACGAATGGTATTGACCATTAGCTTTTGACAGGAACGACCTGGGATCAAATCCCGCATTGAGCACTTTCTTACAAATAAAACATTGCTCCAATGGCTTATGTTTTTTTCAAAAGCCAAACCCTACTAGTGAATGCAATGTGAACACACGAGACTCTATCACACTTGTCAGTGCAAAGGTCTAACTGCTTACATATGTGTAGACGTGTGGCTCACTTACAGTACAGTCTATTACCATGGCCTAAACCACTGTACGTTAGAATATTTCAATAAATTATAAAAATCGTAATATATTATTCAATTTCTCTCGTCAAATAAAAATATAATTGTATAAGAATAAATATTTAGGAATTCTGGGAGAAGTGTCGCAATACTATGCTCTACTTCATGACATAAAGATTAGAATTAAGACATTTCATTATTTCAACAAAATCAGCAGAGGCCAAGTTAAAATAGGGCGATGTGTAAACTTCGTCAATGAAGAGGTTAACAAATGAAACTTCAACGATCTGAAACTTCCAGCAAAAGTGGAAATCACAGTGATAACGAGGGACCGCGGAGTTATCTGTCGTCTCAAAGATCAGGAGCGTTACTTGAAGTTCGTTGAATACCGGAATAATATTTTTTAAATATTCTGTTCTTCTTTCTTATCTCCACTTAATCATATTAGAGTATCAAGTTGTGACCCTTGATGGTGTCTGTTTGACAACCATCATGACTGGGTGAAGTAGAATTCGTCTGCCTTTGTCATTAAGACTGGGAGCACTACTCAGTAGCAGGCCGACTTAACTCCAAAAGAAATGGCCACCTCTGACATGAGGAACAGACGCCATGTGCAGCCGCTCCTAACATGGAGTACAAATGCTGCTCATCCTGTATCCCTGGATTAGGAGCCCTTACAGGGTACTATCAGCCGGGCCAGCTGAGCCCAGGTTTTTTAGTGAGCTTGTTACTGCTCCCCCTCCTCCTTTTCTATCCGAGCTTGAGCCCGGCAAAGGCTGGTGTAAATATTCTGTTGAAATATGTGTATATTTATATCAATTAGTTAATAAATATAAAATAATTGAATCATTAAATGTTTTAAAACAAATTTATTATGAAGCTAGAGTCTTTTGATATTGACGTATTATAAACAAAAAGAGAGAAACCGTATTTGCAATGTGTTCCCCACAACTGACCGATTGTTTCAGTTACCCATAAGAGCCGCACAGTGTGAATGTACTGATATTTCATTATAAAATTCCAAAATTGGAAGAGAAACTTCTATTCAGCAACCTTTAAAGAAAGAAAATTTATTTTTCAAATTTACATATTAGCTAAACAATTTCTTTAATTTATTCTCTATTTACAAACATACAATATGCAAATTTCGTGACAATATTAAAAAAAAAGTTTTTTTTGAAGAATATTGATTTATTTATTGTAATAAATATTATTATACATATCTCTACAGACCTTAATGAAATGATGAAAATTATTAGATGAGAGGGCTTGGCTCATCAGTGGTGAACCTTCTCAGCAGTTTCTCATATTCTAACTACAAACCGCTCTACTATTGTATTGGACCGTTTTTCCTATTTTCTCTGAATTTACTATGTAAGAAAGCTAAGGGTGTTTAGTAAACAAATGGACATAATATTTATGTAATACACTGCGGCCTGTGATTGTAAAACGACACTTGAAGTTACAACGCATGAGTTTCTTTTCAACGAAAAATTTTTAATTTTTATTTCAAGGTGAAATATCGACTATTTCTAACCTTTTTGGATGAGGTATGAAAGGATGAATTATGAAAAGTAATGATGAACGAAAAAATAAGTTTTAGAAATAGTCGATATTTCACCTTGAAATAAAAATTAAAAATTTTTCGTTGAAAAGAAACTCATGCGGTGTAACTTCAAGTGTCGTTTTATAATATTTATGTCTTTAGAGGTATAAACATATAGTTACAAGAAATGCATCGAGCAAATGCTCTTCCGCAATATTTGTTAATATAAAATTACTATTATAAATTTAAAACCTATCTATCTCTTTAAAATACGATAACTCAAAATTAACTTTAAAATACTGTCTTAATATGTAACTGCCACATTATATACTCAGGAAAATATAAACTTTCCAAATAAAAATCAAAATACGCATTTGATAAATTTTTTTTATCGATTGTATTATTCATATATATATTTTGAATTTAAAGAATTTAGTGTTTTATTTTGCCTTCAATAAAATTAACATAAAGAATTACAAAATAATATTTGATTATAATGATAATATTCTGATGAGATTCAATAATTACAAATGCTAAAGAAGAAATTTATCCAAGTTATATATAAGAGAGATAAATTTACATTTCTCTCTAAATAATAAAAAAAGTTAAATTGGAAAAAAATCACAATATTAAAAAATATGAAATAAAAAATATCCAGAAAAAAAAACATTAAATATTTCTCACAGCAAAGCAGAACTTAAGTTTCTCATTCTGAGAGTAATTTGCGAGTAAAAATATTTCCAATAAAGTTGGGCTCCCTTGGGAAGTTGCCGCTAGGGGGCTAGCAGGAACACAGTCGTCTGCGACACAAGTTGAGTTCGAAGTGTGGCCACCAGGGCGCTAGCACTAAGCCAGGATGTCTGCTGCCATGGCATCCATCCTCCTATTGGGTCCACTCCTTTCAGGTAGGTCGCTCAAGTACCATTTAATCACTGAATAATAATTTAGCCAGAGTTATAGGGAACAATATATTTGAACTGAAAAAAGTAAACTTTCTTTAAATTAATTAGAAATATAAAATTAATTTAACTTTTGGTTTTAATGCCATAAAGAAAACTTAGTTTTAAATTAATATTGAATCGAGTTCATAAAATAAATTTGATTTTAGAAAAATTACGATTTTAAATTTTCGGTTTATTTAAAAAAATTTAAAGTTTCGATATGCAATCTATAGAAATATGTTTTACTTATTTTTTACAAAAATATTATAACACTTTAAAATGGAATTATTATATTCTAAATTTCCATATTAAAATAATTTTAGAACATATATTTTGGCTAGTTCCTTTCAACTAATATATTTCTTTCTACTAAATTATTTCACTACAAAATATAAAATAGAATTTGTACCTATGTAAATAATTTCTTATATTCAATGGTTTTCAAAGTTTAACGTTTATTTCGGGTAAATATTTTCTCTTTTATATATAGTTTTAACATTATTGAAATAGCAATAAAAAATTAATATAAAATTTCTCTATTTTTCCGTACTGATGTTATTTTCTAAAAAGATAAAGATTATTTTGTTTTTAAAAAGGTATTTCATATTTTCTGTATATTACACAAATATGGCTACAAAGAAATTATGATTTGTATATATATAATGTATATAATTATAATTTATAATGTTATACCATATTTTGAATAGACAATGACTTTTTATAAAAATAATTGTTACACAACATTACTAAAAATAATATTGTAGTGTAAATATCTATATATTTTTCTATGAATTATAATTTAAAATATATAAGTTCTTTCTCTCAATATGTAAATAAATATTTTTTATCTGCAGAATATTTTTAAATAATTAAGATAAGTTTTGAAACTTTTTGAACCAAACGATATTTTATAAAGTCAGTATAAATCGTATTTCAACAACTTAATGATTCATATTTATCAATAAGGGGGGAGATAAAAAAAGCCGTGAAATAGTTAAGAAAGTATTCCCATAAAATGTTCAAGGAAGAAACAAAACAAACAAAGATGTCCGGGAAGTTATTTCAGCCAAGTGTTTCTATTCAGCCGAAGATAACAAACTTAACTTTTTTATCTCTCCCAACAATCGTCTGGTACCATCATCTTATCGTTTGGGTAACATTATATCGCGAAACATTTACATCCCATATCTTTATGTATAATAATGTCATTTTTAAATATTTATTTTCATATTTATTTTAAATCTATGTATAATAATTAAATGTATATGTTTATTCAATGCTCTTTTTCTTTTTTGATAATTCTGTTACCTACTCTACTACAATATGAATTATTATAAATAGTTTCACGCTCAATTATCCAGCTCGGATATAGCGTGTCTTGTTTGTAACTGGCAATAAATAAATAAATATTGCAAATGACATTAATAATTATATTAAGATGCATCAGCGCGCCATCTGTTATCAAAATTCGAAACTATTATAGACACGTATGCTTCTTTTTTTAAAAATAACAATTCTACTGCTCTTACTGCAATGTAAAAATTAATGGAGGGCCTGGCTCATCAGTGGTGAACCCTTCCAGGGTTTCGCCAGTTTAATCTACCATGCCCCTGTTATATTGCATTTTTGGAACTTCCTTTTATAGTGATACTGATGCTAGACTCTTGGAATGGGTATTTTAGATGAACTATGTACATAAGCTTTGAGGACAGAAGAATTACATACATTTATAAATATATAATTAACATTAAAAATTTGATAGTTATGTACAAATACTAATCTATTTAATTAAAAAGGCATTCTAAATGATATTTTGATCCAATATATGCCTTTTTAATTAAAGATCTATTTATGGATTGCTTTATTTTTAAATAAATACTAGTATATATAGAAGATATATTAAAAATAATTTGAAATTGGATTTTTAAAAATTGAATATCTGATTCATTTTCGATTTTATTAATTTTTATTAATTATCTGTAAAAATAAATGTTATTCTAATATTACTTTAATATAATATTAATGGGTAAATATAAAATGTATTCTTTATTAAACTTTAAAACTGAAAATAATTAATTTTATAATTAAATTTCTCTCATTTTTAGGTCCATATTTAAAATAGTTTATTCTCTGTAAAAATATCTTTGAAAAAATGTTAAATGAAATTAAGTTGAGTCCATTAAATATTTAGCCTTTAACTAATTCTATATGATAACATATTTTGTGATAACTTCATATAGTGAATCTGTTAACAAGAAAGGAAAAATTGAGGACTTTCTAATATTTTATACTTTAACCTTATTCGCATTCTTGATGTTATATATGTTACTAACATATATAATACCTATTCTTTTGAATTGAGAAAATTAAGAGAAACAACAAGATAAAATTCAAACTAGTATTTGTAAAAAAATCTCAATTCTTTCGGCCCAATCCATCATAAAATTTCAGTAGTAAACACTCTCTCCAAAAGATTAACAACACAATGCTCAATGAAATATTATGAGAAAATGGAGAGTAATAGAATTTTTAGATACCTAAAAAACAATGATTACCCAGATAGATTAAAACACCTTTTTAAACCTAAATTTGTACAATCAAAAGCTCTGATCAATCAAAAAAGTTATATTGCGCCCTCCCTTACAGCTCTGAACGTATTGCCAAGCAACCTTTTTGAAAGATGTGTTCAGAAATGACTATATATTTGTTTCTTTCAATATTCTCCAGAGCGCTTCCTGGCAACCGATGGAGGCACACAATCCAATAATGCCCACAACAAGGCCGATAACAAGAGCTAGAGAATCTCCCATGTAGAAATATGCTGCCATTGCGGGTTAAAAAGTTCTTTGAAGTACAATACTAAACATCAAGGCGGATATTAAATTGTTATTTACTGTAATCATATAACCTCAATAGAGAATTAGCATTAACCAATAATTCATTTTTTAAACCTGTACTATGTAAATCGGTTTTTTGCATATCTGTCTTATATTTCCTGCTTCGTTGTATATATATATATATATGGATTAGTTTTGAAAAACTTCAGTAACGTAGTTATACCTGTCAAAGGGCTGTTGAGTCCGAAAGCTTGTATTGTCGTTATATATGAAAGAAAATTTTCCCTCAGTGAATTGTCTTTTATTAATTAAATTATATATTGGGTTCATTTTGCAAATTATAAATTTCTTCATGAACGCAAATTAATTGGGAAGCGCTTTAAATGCCGATTTAAAAGCGCTATAGAGAATATTGAAAGAAACAAATATATAGTCATCTCTGAATACATCTTTAAAAAATGTTTTTTGAAAACATTATATAATGTCATTTTTAAATAAAACGGCATAAATTGAATCAAAATATCATTAATTTTACCAATATTTCAATTGGCTGAACGCCAACCTTTATCAAGGTATTATAACATTTTAAAGTGTGTCAACAACAAACTCAGCGCCACATATAACGTCAATAGAATTAAGTTTAAAAATATTTTTGCTTATATTCAATGGGGAGGAAAAATAATTGATATATAAATTTATATTATGGACAAAATAAATTTTGTAAAAAAAGGGCGTGAGTATTTTGAATATTAATATTATAATTACAATAACAATATTAATAATATAATTTTTCCCCCCCATTGAATATAAGCAAAATTATTTTTAAACTTAATTCTAGTGGCGTTATGTGGCGCTGAGTTTGTTGTTGACACAGATTAATATGTTATAATACCTTGATAAAAGTTGGCCTAGAGCCAACTGAAATATTGGTAAATAAATGATATTTTGATCCAATATATGCCTATTTATTTAAAGATTTATTTTTGGATTGCTCTATTTTCAAAATATATAATGTAATATATAGGTTTACTTCATCGATAGTGCCTAAACAGAAATTCGTAAATGAAATATACATTTCATTTCTTTCGTATAATTCGTAGATTAGTAGAATACATCCCTTAACATATGTTTTTCTTTTTAATACGTAAATCATTTGTATTGTTGAGTTCTCTAAATCGTATTCAGTTATTTAAAAAAATGTTAGTTTTAGAACCATAAGCTTTTACAGCAAAGGTCCTAATGCAACATCTATATTAATAAAATGCAAATTTCACAAGTGTTGTTCGCTAAAAACTTTCGTTACAATGCATCAATTTCGACCAAATTTTCAACATTTATGTAAAACGAGATGGAGCAGGTTTTGCTTAACATCAAAATATTTTTCCTAACTTTAACATGCATAACTTCGCTGTTATCGATTAAATACAAAAAAATCCACAGAGTTAATTTTATTTATATATAAATACAAAAAAAAAAAAAATTCAGCAATTCATTCAACTCAATCTAAAAAAATATTCAAAACAAGCAATTTTAAGATAACACCATATGTAAAACAGTCGGCCAAGAAAACAACAACGATATTACATCTTTCTCACATATTCACACACAATCTTGATTAATAATTAAAACTAATCTTTAACATTGTTTATTATACTTCATAATATATAATATTCGTTAGGCAAACTTTCACTCGGATAAAACCCGGGCGAAGCCGGGTACACATCCGCTAGTATCAAATAAAAACTGAAAATATTATTTATAATGACTTCTATAAATGATATGATTCTAAGTGAGATTTAGGTGAAATATTTGGATGGAATATATTCTGAGAAAAAATTAAACGATGAAGATATTTCTGGAAGGTAAAGAAATAGAAAAGGAATGTTATAGAAAGAAGTACTTCAAAGAAAGGCTATAGAGATGAATTATATATTTATAATTATATATATTTATACTGTACTCAAAGCTTATATCCATAGTTTATAAAAAATACCTTTCCTAATAGGTTTTCTTCAATATCGGTATAAAGGAAACAGTAAAAAAGCAATATTACAGCGGTATGGTATATTATACTGGTGAAATCGCTGGAAGGGCCCACTACTGATTAGATAGGTTCTCCCATTATTTAATCATTGCAGTAAGGGCAGTAGAATTTTTTAAAATTATAGAAACAAACATGTCTAAAGTATTTTCAATTTTTATATAATAGATGAATGGGTGGATTCGCCTCAGCAGATCGGGAATATCAAGATAACCTTTATTTTTATTTCAATTTAAAGCGCTATGTCCCCCTAGGGACACTTACGCTGTATGTATAAAAGAGAAATTGATATTTGACTACTCCCGCTATGCAACTACTGTAATTCTGCCATGGAAACTAAATTTTGACACACAATAACCTGAACAGAATTATGAAATCTGTCTTATAAACCTCCAACAGTCTTATAATTTTGATATGTTTACTCTTTGAAAGAAAATACTTACAAATTACAACAACATAAAAACAAAGGGTAAATACATCATTAAACATGGTCAATCAGCGTGATATCTTTTCAATATAAACTCCAAACATGTATTTTCAGGTGTTGGAAAGGGTATATCTTCTAATAAACATTTTATATTAGGCACAATGTTATATGAATGATAGAAATTTTAAATACCGTACTTACAGGTTGTTTCTCTAAGCATCTGATCGCCCTATAGCGTGCTGCCCTTATTCTCTACATTGCTATATAGATATTTTCCTCTAAGGTAATTAAAATAAAAACATAAAGCCTCCAGGGAAAAGATTCTTTTGAAATATTTTTAATTTAAAAATATTCGAGCTTTCGGGCAAGTAAGCTCTTCTACGGGTGAAATATTTTGCATGATTAATACGCCAATAAAATATGATTTGAAATTAAATAAAGTTTTTTGGTTGTTTACATTTCCTTCAAGGGATAATCAACGCGGGCTTCTGTCGATTCTGGGATTTTATCGAATTCTAAAGTAATTGTTATGGAAACTATTTTCGAGAAATTAATTTAGAGTGTGATATTGAGACCATACTTGAATAAGATATTTATATGTTCGTAGAAGTTTGTAACATGCGCAAAAAAACATTCATGGTTTAAATCTTTCATTTCTTATATTGTATGCCTGACAGACTTTGTTCTTATTGTTTGTGGAAGAGAATTGCTCGATGTAAATTTTTATGTGTAATTCTACAGTCCTTAAAGCTTATGTCTCTAATTTGCTTGAATATCATTTCTGAGATTCCACCCTTCAGTGTAGCATATATAAGCAGAATCATCCAATACAGGATTAGAGCTCTAAGAGAAGCGGTCTGGTAGATTAAATTGGCGAAGCCGCTGAAGGTGTTCACTACTGATGCCCTCCCAATATTTTTCATCGCATTAGGACAGTAAAGTTTAATTTATGTGTAAAAGAAACATTCGTGCTTTGATATACGCCTTCATTTATTCAAATATTTCTTGGTTATTTTGCAAAACCGCATTTATATTTGAGGTGAAGAAATGTGCATGGGAAAATTTGACTTACCAAAAATGATATGTATAAAAGTTAAATTAACAGGAGCTTCAACTTTTAATATATTTATCAGTAGGTCCACTCTCACAGCCCTATCTCTCTTGTAATCTCGGGGAGAATCCTCTATAAGACCAGTGTGTCTTAATAAAGGCTTTTGTGTGTGTGTGTGTATATTTATCAGTAGGTCGATTTACAAAATAAAGTTTTACAAAACCTTATGGTATCTTCACCCACAGACTCTAATTGATGGTAATGAATATAACCGTATAAAAAGTGGGAATTATTAATCTTTGATTCAAATTGTGTTAAGTTGTTTCACAGGATCTGACACAGAAATTATGATAGACAATCTAGATTTCCAAGTTGTCATGTCCATGTATGAACTAAAGGGACTTTATGAAAAAGTGATAGTTGTATAATCTTATTATTTTGCTTTGTTCTAAAAATGAATCGATGTTGGTTCCATATGCTTGAATTGAATATTACACCTTAGTTCTATATATTTTATTGCTTAAAAATAAACAACAAAACAGAAAATAAACTACAATTACAAAATTGTTTGATAACTAAGAAAAAAAAACAATGATAATATTACAAAAGTGATTATAATAAAAAAAAAAGAATATGTCTGCCAGAAAAATGCTTCTATGAATTAAAAAAAAATACGAATAATTACAAAATTAACATATAAACTTCAAACAGGGACGGTGATATCTACAAACAACATTCTGGTGATTAGAACGAGATTGAAAACTAATTCACGAATATTTTACAACCAATCACATGTAGAATTGTCACAATATTCTTGGTGGTTAGTAGCAACTATCTTATAATGTAAGTTTTCCCACATAGTCATACACATTCTATATCCTGTTAGCAATTTCTATTTATAGGATCATCCTCAGTTGTTTATTTGGCATTATCGGATTGAAGGGGTAATAGTAAAAATGTTTTTAATTTCATAAATTTAATTTTCTCAGCACAATTTTGCACATTGATTCTGTTTATACGAAATTCACGTTTTCATTTATATTTATAAATACTATATTTTTCTCATATGCAAAAATATCTTGTTCTATTAATACTAATCTCATATTTATTTCTTTTTGTCATTGTAAAGCCTGTAGAAGGACGTCCGAAGGCTTGCGAATAAAGTTCTTATAAGACTCTTCAATCGTCGTTATATAGGAAATATTCATTTTTCGTAATATGTGCAGATGCTAGACGCTTTACAAGTATTTTAGAAATTCGTGTACATATATAAGTAGAACTAGGAGTTTAAATAATCATTCTCCTGAGAAGAATGACAGCAAATCATTGAAACTTCCAGAATTAAATACATTGTTGGTTGATGTAGCTATATTTTATCCAAAACAGCTTCCAACCAACAAATGGTCTTCAGAAATATATCAGATAGTTAAACTTTCCAATTATAATGTGACAAATATATCCGTTTATATATTTTACAATCACTGGAAATACTGGTCTGATGCGTGAATCAAAACAAATTGTAACAGAAAATGATATATATGAATTTATATGCCCTCTCGGATTGTAATGATATGCTTTCTGGAAGAATGGAAGTTTTGAAAAAATTGACAACGCCATTGATATAACGCCATATATAATATATTGACCCAGAAATTGCTTATATAAATGTAGATATGAATTACAATGGCTTGGAATCTGCCCGAAACAGTGAGGCCAACTACTGCGGTATTTAACGTACGAGAGACAATAGAATGGTCACACATAGACCTTCAGTACATTAGATAAACACTATATAGTTAGGATGTTTACTATTTTACTAAAATCCCTTTAGTTTATAATAAAAATTAATTAATTCTTGAAGAAACTATATAATAATACGCTACAGTTATACCTTTATATCTACAATAGAGGTTAAATTCATTTACCACAATATCCATCCAAAATTTGAGTTGTCACTTATAGGAAACTAGACGAATGACCCGGGCAACGCCCGGGTTTACCCGATTAAATGTTTTATTCAAACACTATTCGTTACAATTATAAATTGGCGCCGTGGATGTCACTCTTGTGAAACGTCCCGCTCCAAACTTTACAGTCAGATTAGTTACGATATAAATCTTCAAATCGAGCGAGCGTCTATAAATATTTCGATTTAGATCAAGTATTCTAATTAGTAAGCGAACTATTATTAATAAAATTTTGAAAATATTTCGATTTTAAACGTATTTATAACCTTGATAGAGGGCGCTGTTCGTGAGCTAAGTAGAATAATTTGAATATATAGTTTTAATATTTAATTTATATATAATTTATATATAATATATAGCCTAGTGGCCATGGCATCTGCCTGGTAAGCGGAAGGTCGTGGGTTCGATTCCCATCCCTTGACACTTTTTTTATTTTATCCATTCTGACCAAAATCTATCCGTGAATTTCACACAGACAGAATAAGGCAATTATATAATTATATTGGTATAGTCCGTCCATGCAGACACCTACATTATATAAAACATAAACTAAAATACCCATTCATACATGATTACCTAAAATATTTCAGTTAAATATGACTTTTTGAAATTTTCAAAGGATTTCAAGTTTTATCATTTCAGTGTAAAATAGCACCAGAAAAGTAGCATTTATAATCAAATTTAATCGATAAAGGACGATAAGTGAAAGATGGAAATTTTATGATTTGATATCGTTGTTCTTATGGAAGATTTCATTGACATGAAAATATTTCACTTAAATTAAGAAATCTTATGATCAAGTTTAACACAAAGCAAGTTTATTTATTCATTTATTACAATTTAAAGCGCTATGTCCCCCTAGAGACACTTGCGCTGTCATACAAGTATTCCTTTACCTTTGTCCAAACTTATTTACACTAATTTTAGGTCGTAAAGAATAGCCATATGATATTAACAGGAAGAAAAAGATAGAGAGGGAAAAAAAAACGAGAACAAAGAAGTTTGTACAAAAGAAATGAATGTGCGGAAATATAATCAAGTTATTGATAAATTTTGGACCTTTTATCTGTTATATATATATACATCTCAAGTTCTCAGTGAATTTGTGATATAATGGTCCACTAATGAGTTCAATACAGAACATAGCTCCACTAGTGTTGTATTGTACAAGAAAAGAGCAGTCAGAGGCGAGGAGAAGGCAATATGTCTGCTGGACAAATACTGGTGAAGTGTTCTGGAACAGGCTCTTGTTAGGTTTTATTGGTCGTCGGGTAATTATTTCCTCCAATGGTATTACATCCTTCTATCCTTCTTCTATATATTTCACAACTTAATAAAAATGTCAAATTTCCAACATTATCAAGAGGTAGTAAAACTTATTCTATTATAAGCATTATTATTTGAAAAATACCCAACTCCGATTGAAATAATAACGTCTGCATTTATGAACTATTTTTAAAGATATAAAAGAACGTTTATGGATGGAAAATAAAGTTATATATATTGAAAATACTTTCAGAGGAATGTAATTATTTGATGGAACTTTGCTGAGAGATTCTATTGTAAATATCAATATAAGGATAATTAAAAAGAGGACGATCAAATGGAAAGGAAAATTTCACTATGTAAATATTTTTTTTTCTTTCATAGAGAAATTCCTTGTATCTTTAAAGTAATTTGAGATTGTTGTGTAGTAGTAAGATAGTTGTGGTCGGACTTCTCACCCTACAGGTACTTCTTGAATACTACAGAGCTTTGAAACATTCATTGATGTCGACTATTATTTCATCCAGATGTAAACTCTGTCAATATAACAAACCAGAAAATTCTGCTTGTTTCTTCTGATAGAACGCCAGAGCCCCCACCTGAAGATCAAGAGTCTAAGGCTACTTTCTTTCAGTACAAATGTACTGAAGATTTTGGGTAGCAAGGCTATTTCCTACATATAATAGACTCAAAATAGAAGCGCTTTCAACTGAGAAATGCCATAGCCCGAAAGAATAGTCAATGCAGAGGTGAATGTTATGAATTTTCCAAAGCTGGTGTCACCGAACCTACTCTAACCGGCGCATATTGCTGCTTTTGACGATAGATGCAATCTTTTTCAAGACAAAATTATTCCAGGCTAAAATGTCTATCTTATATATATTTACTAGCCGAATTATACTATTCGTTACAATTATAAATTGGCGCTGTGGATGACATTCTTGTATAATATATAAATTAGTTTTTAAAATTGTAAAAAAAGAAAAATGCATCGGCCGGGAATCGAACCCGGGCCGCCCGCGTGGCAGGCGAACATTTTACCACTGAACCACCGATGGTTTTGAGAAATGGCCATATTTGGGTATTTATTCCATTCACAAAAGCAAACGGTGACAGAATTGATTAAGAAAGGGCAATGCCCGGGTTTTACCCGATTAAATGCTTTTTATTCAAATACTATTCGATACAATTATAAATTGGCGCCGTGTATGTCATTCTTGTGAAACGTCCCGCTCCAAACTTTGTGTCTGAGAAGCGATATTTTTATAAAGAGATGATCTGGCTCTGTGTCTTCTGCGCGAATGAATATTTTTCTGTTAGAATTTTGTTCCTGCATACTAAAAATGAACTGGCTTCACCCGTGGTCTCTGCTTTTTGGAATTTTTCCGGATATAATTTTTTATCTGATAATCAAATATGATACAGCAATATTGTCATCATCATTTTCTGAATAAAAAACAACTACTTTTTTCTCCCAGAACCTGTCAATTTATTTTTCTTGACTAAAAATCCGAAAAATATATTTTCCAGATTTTCTCTATGTCCTGTTAAAACACGTTTTACATGTCCATTAGGTCAGCTGATATTACCTCCCATCTTCACCGCTAGAGGCGCTACTTGCGAGCGAAAGGGCAAATTTGTCACGCAATTTGCAAATAACTTGTATACATACTTGTGTACATAGACCATAAATCTGTACATAGACAGGAAAAGCACATATATTTTAATAATATAAATGAGTTTTAAAAATTGTAAAAAAAAAAAAAAAAAGCATCGGCCGGGAATCGAACCCGGGCCGCCCGCGTGGCAGGCGAGCATTCTACCACTGAACCAAAAGCAAACGGTGACAGAATTAAGAAAGAATTGTGCATGACGCTGATAACTGTATATATTAATGTTACAGCAATATTGTCATCATCATTTTCTGAATAAAAAAACAACTACTTTTTTTTCCCAGAACCTGTCAGTTTATTTTTCTTGACTAAAAATCCGAAAAATATATTTTCCAGATTTTTCTCTATGTCCTGTTAAAACACGTTTTACATGTCCATTAGGTCAGCTGATATTACCTCCCATCTTCACCGCTAGAGGCGCTGCTTGCGAGCGAAAGGGCAAATATGCCACGCAATTTGCAAATAACTTGTATACATACTTGTATACTTGTGTACATAGACCATAAATCTGTACATACACAGGAAAAGCACATATATTTTATTAATATAAATGAGTTTTAAAAATTGTTAAAAAAAAATGTATCGGCCGGGAATCGAACCCGGGGCGCCCGCGTGGCAGGCGAGCATTCTACCACTGAACCAAAATAAACGGTGACAGAATTAAGAAAGAATGCATGACGCTGATACCTGTATATATTAATTATTTATCAGACTTTCTATCAGCCAAAAAAGGTGAAATTCTATATAAATATTTTGGTATGGATGCATATTTCGTTTATCAAGAGAACGGGTGGAGTATACATATTTTCTCATAATTAATTTATTTTTAAACTTTTCATAAATTATATAATTTTTTGAAGTTTTTGTATATATTTTAATAATATCCACACACACATAAATAACTATTTATAATCATTTTTGATAAGAGATAATATGCTAGTGTTGAATATAGGTAAAATTTTATGTAATGCGTTCTAGGTACCAACCAAAATAAATTTTAAAAAAATATATGTTAGGAAAAATAATATATATATATATATATATATTCGGGTAAGAAAGAAGGCTGATAATTACGAAGATCATTCATTACTTAAAGGTATTTATAAACAACTAGCGAACCCGGCCACGCGTTGCTGTGGCTAAATTGTAATATGTCAAATTAACATTATACTAAACTATTCAGTACAGTAAAGTTAATATTCACGTATAAAGATAAAAATGTTTTAGCCGATCTAAAGCCCTACGGGATTGAGAATGGAACGTTACGTTAAAATTTGAAAGTGATTTATATATATATAGATAATATAGCCCTTTATTGTAATCATTGATTATAATCACTGCATTAATAAATGTCAGTCTTCCCAGTATTCTTTTACCTATGTATGGAAATTTTGGTTTGAATTAGTGAACTACTGAGAATTTGTAGACGAATGACCCGGGCAACGCCCGGGTTTACCCGATTAAATGTATATTACATATGGAAGATGGACGTAGTTCCCGGAGGGCACCCGCGAGGTCACTCTGCCCCCGCGCAACTGTCCAACCGGGAGCGCCCCGCGCCGTCAAAATCGTCACGCGTTCTAGAGGGCGCTGCTCGGCCGTCAGCCGGGAGATCTCATTTACCCGGCGGGGGGGGCAGGGAAGTCACGTGCTGCGCCGGCAGCCAATCGTCGCGCGCCGCCATCTCCCGTCTGCCGCGAGAGGGGCGCAGATTGCGAGTGAATTTACGTTTTATTGTAAATAAAAATGCAACGAAAGGTTATTTCTAAAGGGTAATTAGCCAGAAACCATCCCTGTAGTATACTAAACATCTTCCCAAAGTTTCATCACGATTGGTTGAGCGATGTAGAAGATTATCACTCACGGACGGACCAACGGACCAACAAACATCCATTTTTAAATATATAGATAAGGAAAGACAAGAGATTGAAGAAATTGAACTAGATAAATTTATATGTACACCAGCAGCTTACGCCTATCAGCGGTCTGACCTATCCAAGAACCTAACTTACAAATCTATCAAAGCTGTGATATCTAACAAAGATACAAATTAACATAGAAAACATTACAACAATGGGTAAATTATAACAATGGTATAACATCGTAGAAATATCCTAATGTTGCTAATTTCAACAATGTAATTAGTACATAATTAAGTATAAAGCCAAAAATACAAATAAATGGTTGAAAATACTCTTTTTATGGTACAATACACTTTATTTAATAGTCCGCTTCGAGACGTGTCTTCAAGATCCAAGTCGCCGTTTTTGAAATTTGGAAACCATTTTTGTGCTGCTTGCTCCCCTATGACACCATACACGTTGCATAGGTCCCGAGCTGCTTCGGCTGCTTTTTGACCCCTATGAAAAGCGAAGAAAAGTAGATGTCGAAAATGTTGATTTTGCCTCTTGGATATTTTATTTTCAAGTCTGGAAAAAGAACAAAAACTTACGTTTTTCAAAAAAGAGATAATATAGAGCAGACCAAGTACTATTTAAAGAGAATATACAAACACTTTACAGTATAACAACAAAGACAGTTGTGAAACAAAGAGATATAAAAAAAGAACGAACTTTCGGGGTTGTAAAACCCAATACAACTGTTACGCCTGTAAACGATGCCTTTTGATATATTTATTAAGACTTTCACTGCACTTCAAACTGTATTTCAAAAAGCAACATATACAGGCGTAGTAATAGGTTTATAGCTATCATTTATGTAGCGATTTCTAATTCTCTTCCTCTAAACATCCCCCTCGAATATACTTTCAGGTGGAGAGTTGAAGCATAATCAATGTGCATATTGCCCATCTATTTGCATAATTAATCCGATAATATATCTAATTTCAATTTAAATATTTAATAAATATTAATGAGGTTTAATTAATCAATTAGTTATAAGAAAGAAGTGAATATTTATTTAGATAAGAGAGTATTTCCCTTAGATTATTAATTTGTTATCAAGCATATTAATATCTATATATTTCTAATGAATAATTTTATTCAAGTTACTCTAGAGAATGTGATAGTTTTTAAAATCATTTTACACCTTTAGAAGATTTTCACATTATCTATATTATTTCTTTGATTTGTCTATAATGAAATTTTATTTGAAAGTAAATTAAGTTATAGAGATTTATTCAGCCTAATTAAATATTAATAAAATATAATAATAAATAATTTATATATAATTATATAATATTTTTATTTCATTTACAAATGCTCTTAAAGAGATATAAAGCAATCCCTTTTAACTATGAATTGAATAAATGAGATTAGATATGGCAATAAAAGGGTAGGTTCTTTGTCTATCTGGGAAAGAAGATGGAATTTAACAATTTGAAATTTTATATCAGAATAGATGTGGAGAAGTAAGAGGATATATATACTTTCGCAATCTTATTTTTCAGTGTGAACTTTTATAAACCAATTGACACAAATATAAAATTGAAGTGTTCTTATTTGAAACAAGGTTACTGTAAGTATAATATACTTACAGTAACCTTGTTTCAAATAAGGAGCGAGTTGACTATCTTATAGTGATATGGGCTATTCTTTCACATTCTGATTGTAAGAACTAGTTATGTTTAATGGTTAATAATTAGTGATTGTGAATTAAGTAACTTGTCTGCTCCCAAATCAATTCGCTCACGAACTGCTTCTTTTTTGAGATAATCAACTCTCTACTGAACTGCTTCTTTCTTGAGATAATCAACTCGCTCTTGAACTGCTTCTTTCTTGAGATAATCAACTCGCTCCTGAAATGCTTCTTTCTTGAGATAAACAATCCGCTCCTAAACTGCTTCTTTCTTGAGATAAACAATCTGCTCCTGAACTGGTTCTTTCTTGAGATAAACAAACACTCATGACCTGATTCTTTCTTTAGATGAACAATCCGCTCCTGAACTTCTTCTTTCTTGAGATAAGCAATCCGCTCCTGAACCGACTCTTTTTTGAGATAAACAATCCTCTACTGAAATGATTCCTTCTTGGGATAAACAATCCGCTCCTGAACTGGTTCTTTCTTGAGATGAACAAACTACTGAACTGATTCTTTCTTGAGATAATCAATCACCTCATGAACTGCTTCTTTCTTGAGATAAGCAATCCACTCCTGAACTGCTTTTTTTTAGATAAACAATCCGCTCCTGAACTGATTCATTCTTGAGATAAGCAATCCGCTCCTGAACTGATTCTTTCTTGAGATAAACAATCCGCTCCTGAACTGATTCTTTCTTGAGATAAACAATCCGCTCCTAAACTCATTCCTTCTAGAGATGAACAATCCCCTCCTGAATTGATTCTTTCTTGAGATAATCAATCCCTTCCTGAACTGATTCTTTCTTGAGATAAACAATACACTCCTGAACTGATTCATTCTTGAGATAAACAATCCGCTCCTGAACTGATTCTTTCTTGAAATAATCAACCCCTCTAGAAATGATTAATTCTTGAGATAAACAATCCGCTCCTGAACTGATTCTTTCTTGAGATAATCAATCCCCCCATGAACTGATTTATTCTTGAGATAAACAATACACTCTTGAACTGATTCATTCTTGAGATAAACAATCCGCTCCTGAACTGATTCTTTCTTGAGATAAACAATCCGCTCCCGAACTGATTCTTTCTTGAGATAAACAATCCCCCCCCCCGAACTGATTCTTTCTTGAGATAATCAATCACCTCATGAACTGCTTCTTTCTTGAGATAAGCAATCCACTCCTGAACTGCTTTTTTTTAGATAAACAATCCGCTCCTGAACTGATTCATTCTTGAGATAAGCAATCCGCTCCTGAACTGATTCTTTCTTGAGATAAACAATCCGCTCCTGAACTGATTCTTTCTTGAGATAAACAATCCGCTCCTAAACTCATTCCTTCTAGAGATGAACAATCCCCTCCTGAATTGATTCTTTCTTGAGATAATCAATCCCTTCCTGAACTGATTCTTTCTTGAGATAAACAATACACTCCTGAACTGATTCATTCTTGAGATAAACAATCCGCTCCTGAACTGATTCTTTCTTGAAATAATCAACCCCTCTAGAAATGATTAATTCTTGAGATAAACAATCCGCTCCTGAACTGATTCTTTCTTGAGATAATCAATCCCCCCATGAACTGATTTATTCTTGAGATAAACAATACACTCTTGAACTGATTCATTCTTGAGATAAACAATCCGCTCCTGAACTGATTCTTTCTTGAGATAAACAATCCGCTCCCGAACTGATTCTTTCTTGAGATAAACAATCCCCCCCCCCCGAACTGATTCTTTCTTGAGATAAACAATCCATTCATGAACTGATTCTTTCTTAAGATAAACAATATGCTCCTGAACTTTTTCCTTCTTGAGATAAGCAACCCGCTCCAGAAATCTTTTTTTTACCTCTAAACCATCTGCCCCCGAACTAATTACAAGGGCTAGGTTTTTAGAAATACGAGTGTCACCTCTGATCTTATATTTTGAATAAAATTCAAAGTTTACCTTGATTTAATATTCTGGTTCTTTATTTGTGTTTAGCCCGTCTGCAATATTCTTCACAGATATTAATATAGGAATATATGAATATAATGAATATTTTGGTCATCAAATATTAATTCAATATATATATATATATATATATATATATATATATATATTGGTGTAATTTTTAACAAATATTTTAAACAATAATTAGTAATAATTCAGGATCCTGTTTACAGTATGTATTCAAATATTTTACATATGATTTTTTTCTGTACCTTATGCTCCTGCCTGAAACCTTTATATATAACGTTATGACATTATAAAGCCATTAAACCATTTTTTAATTCTCTATATTTTGAGGAATATTCTAACTAGAGAGAGAGAGAGAGCGATTGAAACTGATTTATTACGATGTACATATAAGATTATATAAGGTTAAATACAGAATAAATATAAATATGAATAAATCTATATTAATAAAATAGAAATTTCATAAGTGGTGTTCGCTAAAAACTTTCGTTACAATGCATCAATTTCGACCATATTTTCAACATTTATGTAAAACGAGATGGAGCAGGTTTTGCTTAACATCAAAATATTTTTCCTAACATTAACATGCGTAACTTCGCTGTTATCGATTAAATACAAAAAAAATCAACAGAGTTAATTTTATTTATATATAAATACAAAATTAAATTTCAACAGAGTTAATTTTTTTACATACTAGCTAATAATCTCAATCTAAAAATATAATATAAAAAGCCAACAATAAAGAGTGAATGTAAGATAAAAAGCCAACAATGAAGAGTAAATGTAATATAAAAAGCCAACAATGAAGAATGAATGTAAGATAAAAAGCCAACAATGAAGAGTGAATGTAGTATAAAAAGCCAACAATAAAGAATGAATGTAAGATAAAAAGCCAACAATGAAGAGTGAATGTAAGATAAAAAGCCAACAATGAATAGTAAATGTAATATAAAAAGCCAACAATGAAGAATGAATGTAAGATAAAAAGCCAACAAAGAAGAGTAAAGCTACTTATATAATTGCCTTATTCTGTCTGTGTGAAGTTCACTGAGTGAAGTTCACAGATAGATTTTGGTCAGAATATAATATAAAAAGCCAACAATAAAGAATGAATGTAAGATAAAAAGCCAACAATGAAGAGTAAATATGATATAAAAACCAACAATGAAGAATGAATGTAAAATAAAAAGCCAACAATAAAGAGTAAATGTAATATAAAAAGCGAACAATGAAGAATAAATATAATATAAAAAGCCAACAATGAAGAATGAATGTAAGATAAAAAGCCAACAATGAAGAGTAAATATGATATAAAAAGCCAACAATGAAGAATGAATGTAAGATAAAAAGCCAACAATGAAGAGTAAATGTAATATAAAAAGCCAACAATGAAGAATAAATGTAAGATAAAAAGCCAACAATGAAGAGTAAATATAATATAAAAAGCCAACAATGAAGAGGGAATGTAAAATAAAAAGCCAACAATGAAGAGTAAATGTAATATATAAAGCCAACAATGAAGAATGAATGTAAGATAAAATGCCAACAATGAAGAGTGAATGTAATATAAAAAGCCAACAATGAAGAATGAATGTAAGATAAAAAGCCAACAATGAAGAGTGAATGTAAGATAAAAAGCCAACAATGAATAGTAAATGTAATATAAAAAGCCAACAATGAAGAATGAATGTAAGATAAAAAGCCAACAATGAAGAATGAATGTAAGATAAAAAGCCAACAATGAAGAGTAAATCTATATATATAAAATTGAATGTCTGTCTGTCTGTCTGTACTCTATAGATTCAAAAACCATACATCCAATCGCCGTGAAATTTTGGGGGATATTATTAGGTATATCACCGGGAAGGTTTTTGAAAAATAATTTCATGAATATCTTGAATATCCTTAGAGTTATTTTCAGATTTGTAGATTTAACTCGCAAGCAGCGCCCCCATTGTGACGATGATAACAAGTTTTCTTATCACTATATAAGTTTGTTATCTTAAATATTATTTATCAAAGTAAGATTATCTCAGGATGACACGTAAAATTTATTTGAGACAAGAATAATGATACAATTCCAAGGCGAAGATACTATTCCTTTAACTTCCAATTACCGAGGGAACCAATTAATATTGATTTTATTCAACTTATCGAGTATTTTTCAAGGGACCAGGAAAAAATGTTCACTAGATAAAACTATGATTTTCTAACGTAGAAAATTAGGAAAGACAAAATTCAGGATGACACGGCACACAGGGACCGGGAAAAAATGTTCACTTTATCGAGAGATTCAAATTTACGAGTTTCAAATTATCAAAATATATCTTTTTTTTTTTAAATAAGTTTTTAGAGAATTGTTTTAACAAATGTTCGCTAGACAAACCTTTACTCGGGTAAAACCCCGGGCGAAGCCGAGTACGTTTTATAAGTTTATAGAGAATTGTTTTAACAAATGTTCGTTAGACAAACATTCACTCGGGTAAAACCCGGGCGAAGCCGGGCACATCCGCTAGTTAGATTATATAATGATAAATATACGAATATATATATAAATAGATGAAAAATAATTGATAAATATACATATATATATAAATATATACAAGGTCTTCATTGGTGGGGCCCACCGCGGGAAAGACTCCGCCACCGATAGACTGCAAGAGTTCTTTCCCACAGAGTGGGCAGGTCGAGGTGATGGCTGGTGTTATCCAACTCAAGAGAGAGAGAGATTGAGATTGAAACTACTTTATTTCAAAGTACATATAAGATTATATAAGGTTAAATACAAAAAATGAATAAATAAGATTAATAATGATAGATATAAGAATATATAGATATAAATAGATAAAATAGATGAAAAAATATATATATAAATATATATACAAGGTCTTCATTGGTGGCGTCCGAGAGAGAGAGAGAGACAATTGACAATTAAAAAGGTTTATTGACCTCAAGTCAACAGTTAAACATTACAACAGTTAAATATAACAAAAAATAAATATTCAGAATCTCTAATCGTTTGTATCAGACGAATACCATTGGGATTCGTCTCGTTCAATGTCCCATTCTGTCCTGAAGTCGGACAGCCTCTTGCCTAGGTCGGAGTCCTTGTCCCCGACATGGGCGATTGCCTTGTCAAGAAATTTCTTCAGAGCAGAAATCTGCTCGGGCGAAAGAAATGTGAAGACGTCCTCCCTCATAGTTGGGAATACAACAGCCTTCTCTATTTCGCACCTGTAATAATCCCTATATAGGGGTTCCAGGAAGGAGTCAGCGTCTAGTACCTTGAACAGATCCTCAACCTTCTGTAAAGTGAGCTGAGGAAGCTGTATGGTTTGTGGTTTAGGGACGGAAGATCCCATTGTTAGTGCAGTCTTGGCCTGATCTTTGGCAGGGTCCGCTGTTGGTGAAGTAGTGGTCGAGGAAGGTGCTAGTAGAGATGGTAACACGCTGGTGCTCGGCGCCGGAGTAGAAGGCTTGGTGGTTGGAGTGTTCTTGGAAAGGACTGGGCAGCTCTCCGCGGGCGAAGACGCGGCAGGATTGGGAGGTGTCACATGGATTGTCTGGATGGTTCCAGAATTTCCCTCAGCCGATGTAGTCGCTGTGAAGCTGTGGGAGGGCGTGGGCAAGGAGGGTGGAGGTGTCAACACCGGTCCACTCGGGTGCCCTGGAGGCAGGTGGCTCGCCGATGTCCCTGGCGGTGACATCTACTACACCTAACGCCGTAGGTGACGTAGGCGGGTGTGGACTCTCCTTTGGAGATGATCACCAGCTTGGCAGGGAGCTGGTGGAGTTTGCGTCCTTCATTCAGGAGGACGAAGGCTTCCCTGTTGCCGGTGGTCCAGGTGTATCCGTTACAGGACACCACTTCATAGGCCAGGGAGACAACCCGGCAGTAAGGTCGCAGGGCCTCGATGATGTCCTCCTCCCTCACTGCGATGGGCAGGTTCCCGAGGATGATCTTCTCCGCCTTCCTTCTGTATGGGAATGCCCTGAGGAAGGTGTTGTTGATGGTGAGTCCATTCTCCACCAGGCGCTCCGCCTTCTCAATGCTGGCCAGTCCGACCATAGCATGGCCGGACTTCTTCATCAGCTGGTAGACGGATTCCTTCCCCAGCAACTCTTCCAAGGCCTTCATATAGTGGACGGGATGGAAATCCGCGCACCATTCGACATAGCAGCATTGGTCGAACGATGTTGCTTCTGATCTAGCTTTGTTCAGCGCCTGTTGCTGTCTGGTGTTCCTGACGTGGGTCACAGACTCTTTTGTGGTCCTTCGAAGCTGTCCAGATGGTTTTGGAGAGCTAGCGTCCGGCCTCACAATCTGGGCCCGCTGACTTTTAGAGTCAAAACGTTTCCTTTTTTTCCGGTGTACAGATTCGAAAGGTTCGGTGTTATTATCCTTTTCCGCGGCCTCAACTTGCTCCGCCCAATTTTCACTTTTTGCCGCGGCCGGATTTACATATCCGCCGTTTTTCACGAACGAATTTGCATGTCCGTCGCTCATACCTGAATTCAAACAATTCTTCGTCGAATCTTTTATCGTCGATAAATCGACTTCCATTTCAGCTACCTCGATGGGAATCATACCGCCGTGTAGATCTTTATCCTGGCTCACCGCCAGTACTGCATATGGGTTGGAAAACTCGAAGTTTTCCATCTCCAGATAGAAAAATGCGGAGCTCGCGCGCCGCGCGGCCGAGAGAGAGAGAGAATAGTGAAGCCGTCCATGAACTAATTGGCTTCTTCTACTGAGATAGAGATTGGGGTAACTCATCATAGAGAAATACATAATGCTACGTCCTGTTGCATAAGTAAAAGGCGGGTTATTGAGTGAGACAACTTTCTATCACATTAAATAATGTAAATACATGATACCAAATAACTAAAACAGCATTTTGTTCTTTTAGACGTCCATTCTATTTACACGAATATGAAAAACATTTTATATATTTACATAAATAAAACAAACAAGAACATAAAGACGATAGGTTATCATTATCTTTCACTTATCATCATCATTTTTGTTTGTGAGACTAATTGACAGAAGTTATGTTAATGGATTATAATATACGCGCCTGAGCTCACTTTTACCCGAGTGCTTTTTTTATAGAGACCAAAGCTCTTTGCTCTAGTTTTTTTAATGCAAATGTAAGAGTAACCTTCTGTATGTCTATGTGTGGTAATTATCACCAATAAATATTCATTTATATATAGGTAGAGTAATGCCCTTTTCAAGTACTAATTTAGAAATACAGCGAAATATATATAATATTATATAAATATTAGGATTATTATTTATCATCACTATTTCAGGCTTCAGACTGACTGAGAAAATCGGTGGAGAGTAAAGAGATAATAATTTGAGGAGGGGAGCGGGTTTGAGCCAATCCTTAATAAGAAAGGATTTTCTTGTCTCTAATATAATAATGGTTGTTGATTGTGAAAGTTTTTAATTCTCCAGAGAACTCGAATGTTCATACCTGATTTGTATATTATGTATATTATAAACAAATGTGAATTATTATATCTACTCCTTTTAAAACAATCCTGACCTAGAAAATATATTAGCTTCTATACAATGTGGGGTACTTTTATGAAAAGAAGCTAATTTTATTTGAGCATAAAATATTTTCTATATTTCTACGAAACGTGCACACATGTCTTTATCAAGATCACCATTTTAGATTTTTTAAATCGTTGTTTTCAAAGCGACGAGTGTATTTCTCTTCGATATATCGTACATGCTATATCACTTCTAAATATTTTAAAGTCCATATAATTAAAAATACATGTTTGGTAGAGTGCAATGTATACAAAATCTATGGTATAAGTGTGGATATATAAAGTGATTGGTATTTAAGCAATCTTCATAGTGAAATATTTATTTATCAAGCAAGTTTTTTTTAAAAATAAGAGGTAAGAGAGGAGGTTTATTGAAAATTGACTTTCACTGATTAGTTTCTATTAAGGGCGATAGATGGCATGATAAAGTATAAAATCTGAAAGCCAGTTAATCAATATAATTAGAGAGCTATAGCCCGGGCAATAAATGTTATCCAGGACTATCATTTATCACCACACAGAGTGGATCCAGTGCTGCCGGTTATTATCCCTTCATCTGTGAGGCCCATTTATCTTCTGCGCCGCTCCGCACCTCCATCAGATTTGCATAGTCTCTTATCCCTGTGAAGATATGTAAAGTTTATAACAAGAGGATGGCTCTAATTCTATTACCTGGGGTACCTTATTCGTTAATACACATAGGTGAAAATTCAATTCATACTGAATCTTATGTGATATTTTAGTATTATAGTGTTATGTGAAACTAAATCGTAAAAAATGTGAATCGGTTGCTATTTATTCAGACATATGTTAGTGTGTGTGGCGCAAACCATCATCAACCTTTAGTTGCACAATAAATATATGTCTTAATTTATCAACCTGATCCCTCCCTGTAAACTTCACGACTCTTTTGTTTTTTAACATAGGCGTTCTTATGTACTTAAAACTCCACTCCTTGTTTTTCCAGGAAGCTTCAAAAACCAGCTCTCTTGGTCGTTGGGGCACAGTTTGTTGGGTGGATCGTAATTATCACTATCTTCTAAAATAAATATCTTATTTATTGAAGGAACAAACTAAATAATTTAAATGAACATAAATTTCTATATACATCTAAGTTTGTCTTACTGGGAAAAAGTTCTTATCTTTCTCTCTAACAATATATATATTACCTTACTCACACCTCTCTCTTCTATGTTAGTTCAAATACATATTTTACATGTATATATACATGTATATGTACATATACATGCTTAACACCACAGAATTTTAAGTCACATAATAGTATCACTAAAGAATGAAAAATAATATTTTAAATATTATTCTCCGACAAAGTTTACACAACATTGATAAGGGCCAACAGCTTGAAATGTGTACGTTTTGACCGATATTATCTAAAAATGATATTTCAGCGATTATTTTATACTTATTCCTATAGAGAAAATTCACCTGCGAAATCAGAAAATTCTATTTTCTTAATCTTCGGGTTAGTTTATTTTCTGCACGTTACAGAAGCAAATATGATTATATAATGATGGCATATTTGAATCTTACTGGTGAAATCTGCGTCTCTAACTTTGAAATTATTAGACATAAAGAATAAAGAGGACGTTAAAGAAATTGACTTTGTAAATACGAAATTATGTATCCAAAATTAAAACCGAATTCTTTCTCCATCTTGTAAACTATATATATATATTTAGTTACAACATTGTAAATCAAACCAAATAATATGATCACCTTATGTTGTTTCTCACCATTAACTAATCTCAAAATGGAACATTTGGAAATGGAAGACAGAAATAGATCATAAATATTAAACAACTCGTCTACTTTCTATAGAGTTGCAAAAGTTTGGTTTGTCATTTTATCATAGTGAAGATATTGCACCCAATCAGATGCCTAAGCAATGTGTGGGATAGGTTTTTAAGATGTTTAACCATAAAGCTATCTATTCTATATACAGTTACGAGCGTCATGCGTTCTTAATAATTTTTCATCTCTGTCACCGTTTGCTTTTTTTTTTTGGAATGGTGCTCTTTTATTGGTTGGCTACGATCACGCCACCTTTGCCCCCCCCACTCGCTTCTTCGTTTTTGTAACTATTGTGTTGGAGCGGGTCGCTCCTTAAATAAATGCATATATTAGTTAATAACTAAATGGAATCCTCTCTTTCCTTTTCCCAGTAAGAGACGCCTACGGAAGCCAACAGTACATAGACAGATAAAGCACATAGGCTATAGTTATTAACTAACATATGCATTTATTTAAGGCGCCAATTTATAATTGTAACAAATAGTATTTGAATCAAAACATTCAATCGGGTAAAATACGGGCGTTGCCCGGGTCATTCGGCTAGTTAATGTATAAATTTCAGGGTTTAAGATTGGTAATCATAATATTATGTCTATAAATTATTGATTTCTTTTGAAAGGGCTATTTTGTGCAGTCTTACATTTGTTTAGATTACTAATAATTGGGAAAATTTCCACTTGGACACTACCCGGGCGGAGCTTGGACACAAGGTTTTGCTGTTGTTGTTGTTGTTGTTGTCGTGTCCAAAGAAGAGTCTCAGATGTCTCCATGCATCTCCATCACAGCAGCAGCAATATCCACTATCTTGGGTGTGTAAAGCTGCTGATCTGGGTCTAAGTCAATTTTCTGCAAGGCTGCGGCCATTGCTGGGCATGAGAATATGTGAGTAGGTGTTAGTTCCACACCAGGACAGTTGTTGCATGCTTTATAAGTTCTTGTGCCATCTGGATGTATTGTTATTCCTTTATAGTTTTTTGTTCTAAGTCTTGTTATAGTTTTTGTCAGTTTTCTCTCAGAGTTTATTTCACATATTTGGTCTTTTCTTATTTTTTGTTTGATTATCTTGTATTTTGCCAAAGCATCAGCGTCAAATACTGACATTTGTTCTTTCCTTTGGCTCAGCTTTCTGGCTTCCTTTGCCAATTCATCTGCCATTTCATTACCCTCGATCCCAACATGGGCAGGAATACATTGTAGAATGCAGTTCTTCTCCAATGTTTCCAGTTGGGTAAGTAATGAGTGTATTTTCTGCGTAATTCTAGTATTGCCCTTCTGAATTGCTTCTAGAGCGGATCTGGAGTCGCTGTATATTATGATTCCTTCTGCTTGATGCAGGGATGGTTGGTTCAGGCATACATCAAGGGCTTTCCAGATAGCTGTCAGTTCACAAGTGAAGTTTGACGAAATCTTTCCTGCTCCTTCTTTGATTTTGATGTATGTTCCATCTTGGAGTATTATGTTAATTCCGGCCCCTCCATTACTCAGGGTAAGGTATGATGATCCATCTGTGTAGGCTAATAAATAATATTTCTGATCATATAAATCAATTGTGTCAAGTCCTTTCTTTTTAAGTATGATTTTGTTCTCTTTTTTTTATTGCAGGGTTCGTTCAGGTTGAGATTGATTATTATATTTGATGGTAATGGGGTAGGGAATATTGGTTCTTCTTGAAATTGAAAGTCACTGTGTTTCATGTTTATGCCTTTTCTAATATTGTTGTCGTACTGAAGTGTTGAAGATCTTTTAAGTCTTTCTTTTTGTGTTCAGTTTAAATAGGTTCTATGGGATATGTGTTCGTTTTTTTTTTTACTTTTTAAGCTATTTTTGAAATTTATTGTTTTTAATTGTCTTCTGCTTTTGAGTAGGTCTAGGCCACATTCTCTTCGAATTTTCTCATTGTTGGTGGAAGAAACAGCACCAGTGATTATTTTGGCCGCTTTTGCTTGAACACTGTCTAGTCTTCCTTTTAGTGATGAGCTTGAGGGAGCCCAGACAGGTGTTGCATATTCAATTATTGGCCTTATTAAGGTGGTATATGTTGTTTTGAGGGTTTTGGGTTTTGCTCCCCAATTTGTTCCACATAACCTTCTCAGAATATTTAGTTATCTGGTAGCTCTATTTGTGGTGCAAATTATGTGTTCTGTAAATCGCAATTCCTCATCAAGTATCACACCTAGGTAATTTAGATTTCTAATTTTATCAATTATTTGGTTGTTTAAGCTTATTTTGGGATTAAATTTATGCCTGTTTTTCCTGTCAGTGGAGAAGACGCATAGGTTTGTTTTTATTGGGTTTATGGTCATTTTGAGTTCCATTGCCCACTTCTCCAGTCCTCTCATTGAGGTGTTCAGTATTTTTTCTGATTTTTCTATACTGTTACTTGTGTGCCATATGGCTATATCATCTGCATAACAGGCAACCTTTTTGTCTTCAGTGAGGTAAGGATGGATGTCTTTAATATATAGCAGGAAGAGTAGAGGACTGAGCACAGATCCCTGAGGTACACCAGCCCATGTTCTTCTGTCCTTGGAAAATGCTCCATTAACCCGAACCTTTATCCTTCTTCCCCTTAAGAAGTCTGCAATCCAGATTAAGGCTTTTCCTCTTACTCCGATGCTGTGCAGCCTTTCAAGTAATTTCTCCCTCCGCACTCGATCTAAAGCTGAGGTCATATCCAGGAATACGGCCGTTGTCTTCTTTGTTGGTTTTTCTGGAAATAATCTATTATAGATTGGCAGAATTAGAACAGTTGATCAGTTGTACAATGTCTGGATCTGTAGGCAGTTTGATAGAAGTTTATTTTATTATTGTGTTAGTGAGCCAGACTATGAGCCTAGAGTGGATAATTCGTTCGGTTATTTTACAAAGTATGCTGGTGAGAGCAATTGGCCGATAGTTCTTGCATTCCTTGGCATCTTTGTTTGGTTTCAGTATTTGCACTATAATTGATATCTTCCAATTCTTTGGTAGTTTACCAGTTTGCAATTAAATGTTCAGTATTCGTAGGAGTTGATTTTCAGCTTGTCTCCAAAGGTTTTGCTACTAAGATGATTTAAGATATAAACACAAGAATCTTGGGAAGTAAAAAAAAAATTCTCCTTAGCCTGAGCATGATCCGAAACTATTTTTTCTCAAATTTGGCAACTATGTGTTCGGTATTTGATATTGTTCGTAATATTTGCAAGTTCCATACATGAGATACAGACACATACAGCTTTATTAAGACCACCGGTCATATACATATTCACTACAGAAAGCAAGCATAGATGGAGGTTCTATACTCCAGGCAGCACAGAACCCAACAACAGCCTCCAGGTCCGACGCAAATCCAGTGCTAGATGATCTATGAAGGTACGTGTTGTTCATGAGCCTCATTTTTACTCGCAATTATATTAATAGCTCGTTGATGCGTACTATTAATCGGCATTTAAAGACCTCCAGTTACAAGGTCCAAAATATTTTGCTTTAATAACACAATTCTAATGATTGTTTATAATAATATTATGACAGGTGGTTTATTTTTGGATTATTAATGTCATATAATTGTTTTGTTCTTTGTCGTAATCTAGCTATCAAGGGGAGATGTGATTGGATTCATGTTCCAGTATCCCCAGGAGTAAGTCCGATCACGTGGCACATTCTAAGGCCCCTAGGCTGGGGTAAGACTGCGGAAAGGGCCGACGGATATCCGGCCAGTTGCCATGGTGACCGCCAGTTAATTGGATTGACAGTTGACGGCGGCACGAGATTAATTGTAATCAGGTTTGAAGAAAGCGATCAGGACATGCCGCTGAGACAACGGCCGGGTAATTGGAATTTTACCCAAATATAAAACATTTTTCTGGAGGAAATTTGTTCATATAGAGGCATGGCGACGTAAGTAAATAGTATCCAAAGAGAAGTCTAGGTTAGGTTAGGTTTGGTTAAAGAAAAATAACGCTGAATCTTGCATTATGCTAGTTCTATGTTGATTGTTGGCGTAGAAATATTTCAACACATTTTAAATATTTGTTTGAAGCATTTGATGCTGGATTTGAGAACAATGTTTTCTAGCCATTTGTTTACCGGCATCGTAGAGAAGACACATTACAGCGTGTATATTATATTGTCATACCGGCCTATTACAAGAAGTGATAGTATGGGTTGTCATTAGATACACGTCTCACCCACCTCTTGCTAACATTCTCGGAACTTTGAACTGTCCTCGTTACATTTCTGATGTGTTAAGGCCCAAGGTAGTACCCTTTTCAGAAGGGTAATGCACGACAGCATTTTTGCAGTATTGTTCTGATATTTTTACTTTTTAAAATGTTCGGCTTCTGCCCTGGCCAGCACATTGTCCTTATCTCTCACCAATAGAAAACTCTTTGAAGCTAATAGGAATCTGTACCTGTAAATTCCATCCAATCCTGTTTTGACTGAATGATCAGTGTATAAGTGCTGTTATTGCTGACAGAAGTGGTTCTTCTAAGTAATGATTTCTCAGTTTCCATACCTCCAAATTTCTTAATTTTACTCCCTTGTTATTCACAGTATGTATTTTTCCAATGTATATTATACCATTTGCATATATTTCTGGTGTAGCGATTTATATGGAAGGTTATGTAGATATATGTAAATACAAATATTAAAATACATAGTATTGAAATTTTCAATTGGTTTAATCATATATCTATTAAGGTTAATTTAATTTAAGCTTAGATTTTTTCAAATTCAAATTTATAGCAAAATTGGATTTTGGGATATATATAAAGATTTGCGGAATGGGAAATACGCGATATCTTAGGTGGTGGTGTCTTGTCCATGGAGCAGATCAGAACGGTCCATGCACCCTGATCACAATACCGGCCAACTGAGGTGCCTTGTTCGCATGGATGTCCTCTTCTGGATTGATGTCTGCCATATAGAGGGCTGCAAGGATGGCTGGGTAACTGTATATATGGTCCGGAGTGAGTTGGGTGTTATAACAGTTATTGCAGTTTCTGTAGGATCTAGTCATGTCTGGGTTTATCTTCATTTCTATAAAATGTCCTGTTGATTCTTGAAATTGTTGTTGTTAATTCTCTGTTAATTTTGAAATTACATATGGGGTGAGGTATTTGGGTCCTTGTTCCATGGCTATCTTAGGTACCATTATTATAACGATATAATTTATTTACGTATTTATATCTCTGAACAGTGAAAAAATAAGAAGACCTATTTCTTTTCAATAAATATAAACTGATTTTCCCCATTATCTAAATTCTATGGGTGTTGATACAAATCGGTGAAACGAGCTTGTGTTTTTTTGGAAAAGTTACCAAAGCTAGTATTTTAGCATATTTCACGGTTACCAATCGATTAAGGACATTGTTTTAATTTCGTTTTTAAAGAAAAAATATATACATATTTAAAAGTGCAATTTATATTCTATAAAACATTGATTGAACTTTTGATGATATAGGTGATATTAACACATTGCCAAAAATTAATTTTAACAGATTTTATCGATATATATATATTAAAAATAAATAAGGCATCTCCTGACCACGAGCATATATATATATGGAAAAAAAACAATTTTGCAAAAAAATTGATTAAATGAAAATTTAAAAGAGCTATAAAAAAGTTGTAACATTTATTAAGTTTTCTGAAATCCTTTTTTTTTCAAACTGTCAAAAAAATCGCAGTAAGGACAGTATAATTTTGATTTATTTGTGAAAAGAAACATTAGCGTTTTGGTGTTTTCATTTGTATTGTATAGATGATGCGTTATTGCAATTTTACAATTTATGCCTAACTGGCCTTGTCCTTATTGTTTGCGGAAGAACATTGCTCTATGCAAATATTTATATGTAATTCTACTGACCTTAAAGCTTATGTCCATAGTTTGTTTAATTACCATTTCTAAGATTCTACCCTACAGTGTTGCATTTAAAACAGAATGATTCAATACAGTATTAGAGCTCTAACGAAGCTGTCTAGTAGATTAAATTGGCGAAACCGCTGGGAGGGTTTACCATTGATGAGCCAAGCCCTCCTAATATTTTTCATCGCAGTGAGGAGAGTAGAAGTTTGATTTATTTGTAAAAAAAATCGTGTAAAAATATTTTCTTGTGATTTTAGAGGATTTTATATAGAATTATTGATCATTTGCTTGAGCCCGGAATTCATGAGCATGTGACACTGCAGTCGTGGCAATAATAATAAAAATAGTTCAGATCAGTATTTCTCTAATTGAGCTAAAGAAATATATAAAAAACATAATTTGAGAAAAGTACTGCCTGGCTTAAGACGTAAGAATAAAAAAATGACAAACTTATTTACCTAATTTACAAAAGGTTTGAGCCGGCCATCGGGAAACATCAACAATAGATTATATAAAGGGAAGTCGCGACATCTGGTGGTATACTTAACAGAATATTTGAATATATGAAATATAATTTTAAAAATAAAATAACTTTTATATAACATATAAATGTGATAAGGTTCTGTCGACTTATCTGTGATGAGGTATCCTGTCGACTCTCGCTATTGCTGTGGTAACCGAGGGTCAAACCTGTAGTAACCGAGAGGGACAGTCAGGGCGTGGAGAGTTTTCCAGTACCTCTCTGCACCTTGAAGGACCTTTAACAGTTCTCACAGAGTACAGGCAGTCGTGGTCGAGGCAGAGTGGAAAGCTTGGGAATGTCCACACACAAAAAACGAAGAGACTCAGTTGTAGTAGGAAAGTTCCATGAACAGATAAAAGTCGAGCTAAGAGCAAGATGGAGAAAGAAGGTTTCTTACTGTTTTACATGGTCGATGAGGTGGACCTGGCTGCAACCAACAAGGGCGCACGCCGACGGTGAAGTGACTGTCTAAGTTGGGCTAAAACCGAGGTTTTTATATACCATTCCCGAGGAGGGGGGAGAATTTGGACTTTGAACGTCTGCGGCATTCTGCACCCTTTGACCTTGATGGCAACGACTTGCCAGGGTTGTTGGATTTCTCTCTCGATTTTAGACGTTTTTGAACTTCTCAATCTTGCTTTAACTCAGCTCTTAATCTATTACATAGTTTTATTTATTCATCCAAAGTTTGTACAAAGTACATTACATATGGTGATGCAATGACACATGTCAATCATGCGTATAATTATTTATAGATGTGTTTCTATATACAACATGACAATCTTGTTATAAGTATTATACAATATAGGGTTGTTGGTTTAAATTACCATATATATATATATATTTAATTAAAAAGGCATATTTTGGATCAAAAATTCATTTATTTTACAAATATTTTAGTTGGCTGAACGCCAACCTTTATCAAGGTGTTATAACATATTTAATGTGTGTCAACAACGTGTTGACGTTATGTGGCGCTGAGTTTGTTGGTGACACACTTCAAAATGTTATAACACCTTGATAAAGGTTGGCGTTCAGACAACTGAAATATTGGTAAAATAAATGATATTTTGATCCAAAATATGCCTTTTTAATTAAAGATTTATCTATGGATTGCTCTATTTTCAAAAATATATATATATATATAATTTAAAGTCAAGTTTATATAACAACTTTAAGCATATATAAATAATAAAAGATAATATAACTTTTAAACAATAAAATATTTATTTTTACACTATTTACATATCAAAGATATATATAAATATGTCATTTTGTAAATATATAAATGAATACTGCTTAAAATATAACAACTTTAGTAACAGAAACATGGATTTGGGGTTTATCTTTGGAAACACAAATATCTTTTGAATATTTTAATTAGAATATTTAATATATTTTGGTTAGGAAATTCTCATCTCCCAAATATATATTTATTAGATAATAAAAAGGCATATATTGGATAGAATAAAATATATATTTCCAATATTTCGGCTGGCTGAACGCCAACCTTTATCGAGGCATTACATTTTGGTATACAAAAGGTATATGCAAATATGTATTGCTTCGATAAAGGTTGGCGTTCAGCCAGCCGAAATATTGGCAAATATATCTTTTATTCAATCCAATATATACCTTTTTACTATCTAATGATTTGAGTATGGATTGCTCTATTTTCATAACAAAATATTTATACTAGAAAGTAGAAACATTTTTAGCAATGTTTTTAAAACTTTGCTTTGTTATCTTGTATAAGTAAAATCCCATTAAAAATTTACAATTAACCAATGTAGAATTATCTTTGTTTCAAACTCTTTTTCTTAAAACCAATCGAGTATATTTACATATTTCTCACATATATTATTTTAAATTACTTTTTACAAAAGATGAAAAAAACATTCTTCCATTTATAAAAAAAAAGTTTTTATTATTTCAGAGCAACACGAGAATAATTTGATAATCATCCTATTTAATTGCCAATTAAGTTTCAATTTGGGAATGGAAAATTGCGCTTGTTATTGGAGCACTAATTGGTATCCCCACTAGAGGGAAAAGAAAAATAAATACAAAAGAAGAGAGGGGGAAAGATATTTTTTGAAAATCTTCATTTTTAATTTCTTATAATTTATGATTCACATGCGTGGAGTGTGTTTTTTTTTTTCGAATGTATCTCTCGAAATTCTATATAAAATATTTTTGTATGTTTATGTAAGTTGAATTATTGTTATAATGACATCTTATGATTATATTTTACAGTCTTTTGTTTTATAAATAACAATCTCCTTACATATAGGCATATGTTCTAATAACGGATAAATGTTTATTTTATTATAGCGACAAAACACGAAGGTTTTAAACCTTTACTGTTATTCTACTTGTGGAACTCGAAAGAACATTGAGAAAATTATGATTTTATATATAAGATCTAGTTTGCATATATCCAAAGTTATTGTCTAAATTTATATTGAAATATGCAAATTATATATATACAGTTAAACCTGTCTATAGCGCCCCCTCTTGGGACTCACCTAAATAAAGTGCTATAGAGAGAGGGTGCTATAGACAGGTCACTTTTAATGTAAATAGCATCGTACTGCGTATTTAAAATCGGGCGCTATAGAGAGGAAGGCGATTTTTAGAGAGGGTGCTATAGACAGGTTTAACTGTATAAAGAAAAATTGTAGTATTGATAATAAGGGTAATTTCAAAAAAAGGGTTGGAATAATTTGAAAAGACAAATGTATGCAAATATATATTTAACAGAGAAGCCTGCTTGCTCTGAATTACCCTAGTTGTTGTTTTTTGGACAAGTGTATGACGTGTCAAAGCCGATTTATATGCTTTGTTCCGTTGTTAAATCTTGCCGGTAAATATTTCAAATATTTATTGATACATTAAGAATATTAATATCAAATATAATAATATAAACTCATCTTACTCACATTGTGTTTCTCTTTTACTCTTGAAAAATTCTCGAGAATTATTATTTGCCAGTTTGTTTAAATTGAGCGCTTATGAAATATAAAACAAATAATTTGAGAAAAGTAATACCTGACTTTTAAGGCGAGTATAATAAAGAAAACAAAAAAGGTATTTACATATCTACAAAAAGATTTGAGCCGGCCAACGGGAAAACAACAACAATAGGTTTATAGTCTAAAGCCGCGACATCTGTGGCTGTCGAATTTACAGAGTAGTTTGATCTAAGAAATATAATTTTAAAATAAAATATGAAAGAGAGAAAGAAGGTTTCAAATAACATTAATATATATAGATATAATCGTCTTAACGTTCTTTCATGTTTCACCTATACACGAACTGTAAGGTTTGAAGGCTTGTGGTATATCGATAAAAGAAAAATTTCTCAGTTGTTCTAAGAATATTTGCTACACTTTTGTTTCTTCTTTAGAAATACCTCAATCTACCTCTGTACTTAGATGATATAGCATTGTAGATGTTTGGCTCATTGTGGTAAACCTGTAGGATAAATAGTCACAAATGTTCTCACTAGATGGTACTTTCTTAATGTTTTTCAATTGATTAGCTGTAAATATATATTGTGAATAATCTGTGAATTTCTCACTTTATATATAAATATCAAGTATTTATTTATATACATTAACATCAAAGAAGGCATAACCTGAGAACGAGCACATGAGCTTTTTATAATGACGATTTGTCATATAAAAAGTTCATGTATCGTGGTCAGGATATGTCTTTGATGTTGATACCAACACCTGTGTAACTTTTTTTTTTAAATAATTTTTCACAGATATTAATGTTTTCGTAAATTATTAATATGATATTTCTTTAGTGACCGTTTCATTAATATATTCTTAAAACAGGTCATATTTAAAACGAATTTAACAAATAACCTATTGTTGTTAACTGTGTCTGTGGTAACTTGTTATTTCCACAGTTCCTCTCGGCAGTTTCGGCAAATTGATCTTTCGACCGCTCTGCTAATATATCATAGTATTGTTCTTGTATGGCGCACGGGCATTACCAGAGACAGATTATCTATGAACATAGGGGCCTATAGATCTGAAGTTGAAGGTAAATGTATCGAGAGCAATTCACTTCATTAAATTATATATTATATTAAATAAATTTATAAATTATATTTTATTTATTATTATTATTATTATAATTAATTAGGGGGGGTCGGTGGAAGGCTGGTTAAACCGTTTGGTTTTCGACCACTACGACCCGGGTTCGATTCCCGCATTGGACACTTTTTTCTGTTTATATATTAAAAAATGCTCCAATGGCTCCCCGATTCTTGCAAAGTCCAACCCCACCAGCGAGTGCAAGTAATCAAACGGGGCTCTGGCATATTTGTAAGTGCAAAGTCGAACTGCTTTCACATGTGTAGACATGTTGTGCGCTTACAGTAAAAAGCAGTCGCTAACTACCCACCATGATTATCATGGCCTGTACCACGTGTACTAGGGATAAGCAAAAAAAAAAATAATAATAAAACTAAATTATATTAGAGCCATTATAAGAAAAATTGCAGTATTTTTAGATTGTTATCTATATACATTTTGTTACTTATATTAAACAAATCATCAAACCCAACTCAGCAGACCTTACTGGGATAAAAGAGGTTATTGGATGGGATCCCAATCTCTGTTTGATGTAGTTTGTGTGAGTGATATAACTGGAAACATAAGTGCCAAAAAGGTACATATCTTTATTAATTTATATCAGTTTATCTCGTCGGCACATTGATTAATGGATATTATAGAGATAGGTACACAATAATTATATATAAGTGAAGAGTACTTTCGATTCCAGTAGGATTGTCTAGTGGCAAACTGCGGCTCGCGAGTCACATGGGCTCTTTGGGTGTAAAGCTACGACTCTGCTACTGTATATAAGAGTTTAACCTGTCTATAGCGCCCCCTCTTGGGACTCACCAAAATAGGGTGCTATAGAGAGGGGATGCTATAGACAGGTCACTTTTAATGTAAATCGCATCGTACTACGTATTTAAAATCGGGCGCTATAGAGAGGAAGACGCTATTTAGAGGGGGCGTTATAGACAGGTTTAACTGTACTTCCATACATGAATATTATTCATGCGGGTATTATTTATTGATGGCAAGAAAACCTTTTATGGCTCTTTAAAAACTTTGAAATTTTGTAAATTGTAATTTTTGACTCTTCTGACTCCAAGTTTGACGACCCCTGGTTTACTGTATCCTTCTGGTTGTATTCTTGTTCTTTGTCAGAACTTCTCGAGGGGGATTACTTCTCGAAAAAAGTTTCAGAACGTAAGCTTTGTTTTTCTAGCGTTCAAATAAAAGGTTGAGCATGGATGTCAGATACCTGTAGAATAGAGGATGAAGGAAATAAACAGAGAATATTCTTATAAGTATTTATCGATTGATTTATATTCCATATAGGATTCATTCCACTTTATACTTTATTTCCATTGTACTTTTTCATCTCAGGACAGTAGAGGTTTGATTCATTTGTGATAGAAACACTCACGTCTTAATGTTCCAATTTGCTATATATATAATTAGCCTTATTGCTTTGTATAAATTTAGGCCTAAGTGGCCTTGTCCTTATTGTTTAGGGAGGAGAATTGCTCGATGCAAATATTTATATGTAATTCTACTGTCCTAAAAGCTTATGTCCATAGTTTAATTAAATACCATTTCTGTGATTCCTCCCTTCATTGTAGCATATATAAGCAGAATGATCTAATACAGTATTAGAGCTCTAAAGAAGCGGTCTGGTAAATTAAATTATCGAAACCGCAGGGAGGGTTCACCACTGATGAGCCAAGCCCTCTCAATATAATATTTTCATCACAGTAAGGATAGTAGAAGTTTGATTTATTTGTGAAATAAACAGTCCCATCTTAATGTTTTCTTTTGTTATACTTGGTGTCTTCACGTAATTTAAAAAAATGCTTTATAACAATTTTCTTCATATATTTTTATTAAGTACAAATAATCCCCGTAATGTTATTTTTAATTAAATTGGAGATTTTCGACAAAAAAATATTTCCTTCTACTCAGTAGAGAATGGATGTTTCTTTTTGAATTTCTTTTTTTTTGAAACATAACGCGCTCTCTTGGATCGTGTTTCTAATATGAACTTGTTGGTGTTGTAATTCAATTTTTGAACTGCAAAAATAGAGTATATTTTACTCTCATGAAGCTTATTTATAGACGCTGTATCATAGTTCAATAATATAAATATGATAGATATGTACAAATGCAGATAGCCATCTGTCAAAAATAAAAGGTATTTAGAGGTCATGTGGGCGTATTATTTATTTAAATAACTAATACGTGTTAGTTGTGGCGTAGGTTGGTAATCATTAGAAATAGATGTTGGCCATGAAACCTTCATGGGATGGTAGCCATTAGGGAAATGAGCTGTATCGTAAATTGTCACCTTATTGCGCAAATTGTCCTGCGCATCGTCTGTTCGTTTATTGGTACCTATACACCAACACTACACATATGTAGCTAGAATAATTAGGCCTACAGGAATATATTCAATTTTATTATTTGAGTGGTTTTATTAAATATTTATGACTATTCCGACTCAACAGTTTGCCGACCCCTGGTTAAAAACAAAGTAGGCATATCTTGACCAGGAACACATTTGTTTTTAATATCAACACCTGACCCACTTTTCTTTTCTATTGTATTTTCATATATATTGTTGCGATGATGTTTTGGGGTGCCGCGAGGAAACATGGAGACAGTGGGAAATAAATGTTTATTTTGTTTATTTTACAACCGTCCACTGGACAAGTCGAGGAAAAATATAATCTAATGATTGTTAAGATGGTATTTATAATGGTGAAAAAATAAGAAAACATGTAAAACAGGCGAACAAAGAAAATCAAAAGCATAAATACAAATTAGGTTAGGCAAATTTACAATAATGGATAAAGTAAAATGTACTTTCAAACTCTTCTTAACATTATATATATATTCATTATTTGTCTATTATCATATGTTGTTTACTGGTATATAGATTGGATTTTTCTTATATGATAGGATATATCTCTTCATTCAAAAATATATAAAAACAATCAGTGTTTCATCACTTCAGTACTAAAAGTAATGGTCGAGAGAAAGATTAAGCCACAACACCAGCTTTGGTGACTCCAGACAGAAAGCCAACCAGTGTACCATGGTTTCGAGCTTTTGCCATCAATTCATCGATTTCATGACATCCTAAGAGAGGATTAGGGAAAACGATCAAATTTGCCAACATGATTTTAAGAAGAAGTGGCCGGGGCCGTTTTTCATACCAGACTACGACATAAAGTTTGGCGTGTCCATATTGATGTACCAAAAGAGACAACTCTCTCTACAAAAATACAATACAACAATACATTTTGTTCATTCTCCAGGTATATAATGCATTGTTTCAATGCAAATTTAAAGAAAGGATACCAATTTTGGTGCAGGAATACAAAATCTTTCCGCAACTTTAATATGACCTGAAAATCAGCTCTGCCACTATACCAGCCTAAACATATTTTAGGAAAGTTCGATTGATTTTATAATTAATCTTTTATGATGTGGGGAACCTTCTCTCTTTTCCAGCAATTTGCCAATTTCACCCACAATTATTTATATATTAAGATATGAAGCAATAACGCGCAATCTACATATAGGAAATGAGAACATAAAGCACGAATGCTTTTTACATATAAACCAAACATCTACTGTCCTTACTGCGATGAAAATATGTTATTCTACTGTCTTAAAAGCTCATGTCTATAGTTTAATTAAACCTTATTTCTGAGATTCCACCCTTCAGTGCAGAGTATATATAAGCAGAATCGTCCAATACAGTATTGGAGCTCTAAGAAAGCAGTCTGGTAGATTAAATTAGCGAAACCGCAAGAAGGGTTCACCACTGATGAGCCAAGCCCTCCCGATATTTTTCGTCGCATTAAGGACAGTAGTTTGTTTTAAGTGTAAAAAAAATTCGTTCCTTAAAATATTTTCATTTTTAACATTAAGATATGAGTGAACATGTTACAAACAAAAGTAGAGAAATTATACCGTTATTTTCAGCCTCATCTCCACAGGGTGATGCATGGGTTTGTTTAGTTCGTGGAAGCGCTTAAAATTTCAACAATCTCTCAACGAGCGAATCTGTGGCCTTTGCTATCATACCGTAACTTTCCTTTTATAACACACTGATGGTATCTGGAAAATTCACAAGTGAATCGCTATTTCGCCATACAACGATGTCTGCCTTATTCAGAATATACCAACGTCGAGTTTAGACGTATGAAGAAAGCTTTCCCGATAAACAGTGCAATACTGTAATACCACCTTTAACGAGTAATTTTTATGAAAAGCGAAATTATTCTTGAGACAGTTCGATTACTTTAGTACTGGAGCTTTCATCATTTGAGCTGTATGTGGTTTGGCATCATACACACTGTTTCAAAATAACAAATTTTCTGTTTACCGAACTGATTTTTCTACTTTAAAAATATATATACAACTGTTCTAGATATTTATAATACAGATTGGTCTTGATGGTTTTGAAACTTGAGAATAGATTAATAGTGGAATATTCTTTCACAATTCCAAAAGATACAAAACTTATTTTCAAAGTGTCTTGTTTGATAACAAGTTCAGGAGGTTGAACCCAGGTCAACTGTTTTATTTGCTAGGATTATGAATATATACCTATTTCTCGTAGCAAGTAGAAATCCTCCTTATGAAATGTATACAACTCTTGTTGAACAAAAAACCTGATATCCTAATTAAACCAACTTTCGTCCAAAAAGAGACAAAATCCTGGAGAGACCAGAACTATTGAAGCGGTCTCTCACGGAAGGTTGAGGCTAAGCACAGTGTATTCCGCACCAAGTTGTGGAACATCATCCTTGACTTCCTGGCAAAGTCACATACGCCCCGTTGCCTAATCCTGCCGGTGTAATTGCCCGTGGGGTGAGATTAACTAATTATGAATTATCAACTAATTGCAGGCCGCGCCTCTCTCTCCAACTTGTTTTTCTCTACGTTATCACCGCTATTAGGTGAGTTAGTTAATGGCTCTAGTTGTGTTGATTACTTCGTATTATGAACGAGAAACTTTATTGAATCGTTTAGCTGTTTAATATACACACAGTATACCGGCCATATGTGCTACTACTTCCATTAGAGATCAAATGACTTGAAATAATCCAAAATCCAATGAGAGATCACCCTCCTAGAACGACCAGGAATGTAAATTATATTGGCTATAATCTGTCATAATATAGATTTAATACTTTATAGTGGTATTATAAAACAATATATGTGTCTAAGTGAGAGCTGGACAAAGGGCATATAAAATTTGCCAATTCTACGGTTTAATATCTATGCATTCAAATAAGAATATAAATGTATTTCTATTCTCAAATAGAATTATATTCTAAACAAGATAACCAAGTGTGAACGAATTGCCTTTGTCTCCTTAAAAAACAGACGACAGGGGACATAAAAATATAAAACCTCCAAAAAATTGTTTTCATGAGTGTATATAATTCCATGAGTGATTTATATAATGTCAAAATTGAAATTCCAACACATTAATATTATGAAAATTCGAAACTATTATAGACGCGTATGATTCTTTTAAAAATTAATCAATTTCTACTGCCCTTACTGCAATGGAAATTGTTTAATATTTAAAAGAATCATACCCGTCTATAATAGTTTCGTATTTTCATAATAGATGGCGCGCTGATGTATGATAAAATTAATATTATATTTCAGCAAAATATATTTGATAATTTTTAAAATACTTTATTTATTATGTTTCTCTCTATTTAATTAATTAAATACGAAATGGAATATATAGAAAATAAATTAATGAAAAGACCGTTTTTATAAATAGAAGATTCGCGATTAATTATAAATAATGCATGTCATAGTCAAATACTATTAAATGATTGAAATGCTAATAAAATTAAATATTTAACCAAATGTAAACAAGGGTTTTACCTTAAAGTTGTTAATGTATAATAAATTACCATGTTAAATATTTGTAATTATTATTATATATACACATTAATTATTTAATATAATTAATAAAGAGAGAATATATGTAAAAAATAGAAGGAAAAAATGATATTTATGAGTATTTAAAATAATATTAGAATATTTAATATATACTCTTCATTTATTTGATACCAGTTGCAAACAAGACACGCTATATCCGATCTGGATAATTGCGCGTGAAACTATTTACAATAATTGTAGTAGAGTAGGTAACAGAATTATCAAAAAATAAATAAACAATTAAGAGCATTAAATAAACATATACAATAAACAAATAAGCAACAATATAAGCAATATTATGATATATAGATATATATTTTTAAAGTAAAATATTTAATATTTTATAAAAATATTTAGAATAGCTCATTTTTTAATATATAAAATTGATTTTGGAGTAAAATATATACATAAAAATGTCAAATATTTATGGTTTTAAAGATATTTTAGTGCTTTATAAATAGCTAATCATTTTTAAATGGTGTCAGATTCTCCTCTTCCTAACTGCATCCAAACTTACATATCATATTTCCTAACGGTTTTTAGATGGGTTTATTTTAATAGCTAAATACAGATATTTAGAGACAAGTTAGGCTTATTGGTTTATAAATATATACACAGGCTTGATCCACATTGATTACTGTTTTGAAAATAGAGCAATCCATATTTAATTCATTATATAATAAAAAGGCATATATTGGATGTAATAAAATATTTATTTGCCAATATTTCGGTTAGCTGAACGCCAAACCTTTATCAAGGCATTACATTTTTTGTCTAAAAGATTTGTATTTACAAAAATGTTATGCCTTGATAAAAGTTTGGCGTTCAGCCAACCGAAATATTGGCAAATAAATATTTTATTAAATCCATTATATGCTTCTTTATTATCTAATTGATTACTGTGTGAATTATATTATTGAAATTAAAGACATTTTGGTCAGTAAACGTTTTTATTTTCTTGACGTTTCAACAATATATTTTGTCCTCGTCAGGAAAGTAAATTAGGGAATTTGTGTGTAGCAAAACGTTATAAATGTATTTAAATTGTAGAATGTATTGAAAATTAAAAACATTTACTGACCTGAATGTCTCTTAATTTTAATACTTATAATTGCCGGCCAGGCAACTTTTAGCTTCAAGATGAATAGTCTTGGATTTTTCTATATATTTGTTTTTTGCTTATCCCTAGTACAGGCCATGATAACCATGGTAGGTTCTATCTATTGTTTTTTTTGTTGCTTATCTCTAGTACACGTGGTACAGGCCATGATAACCATGATGGGTTCTATCTAATGTTTTCTTTCTTTTTGTTGCTTGTCCCTAGTACACGTGGTACAGGCCATGATAACCATGGTGGGTTCTATCTAATGTTTTCTTTCTTTTTGTTGCTTGTCCCTAGTACACGTGGTACATGCCATGATAACCATGGTGGGTTCTATCTTTTGTTTTGTTTTTTGCTTATCTCTAGTATACGTGGTACAGGCCATGATAACCATGGTGGGTTCTATCTATTGTTTTTTTTTTTGCTTATCCCTAGTACACGTGGTACAGGCCATGATAACCATTGTGGTTCTATCTAATGTTTTTTCTTTTTGTTGCTTATCCCTAGTACACGTGGTACAGGCCATGTTAATCATGATGGGTTCTATCTATTGTACTATCTATTGTATATAACGGATCATTTTATAATTTTTACAGGAATATTGTATCACAGATTACAGAAAAGGTGATGCAATATGTTATATATGTAAATGGCACGTTTAAAAGAAAGCTGTCTCCCTATTGGTAAATATGTTTAAAAAAATAATGAAAATAGATATTTACTTCCTTACAAACACCAACAACAAAGCCTATAGCTTTTTAATTTAACATTACATTAACTATTTTATTTCGATTACTTTTTTTTGTATAATATGTTTATAACTGTTCCTGTTTAAAAAAAAAGTAAATCGACGCAATTATCCCTAGCCGGGATATCGCGTTTTGTGTGTTCAAATAAAATTTAAAAAATGACATTAACTAGGAGAAACAGCAAGACTTAATTTACTTATTTCTATTCATTGTCTGAATATTCTGTCCCCTCTCTATATAGGAAAATATTGTATAAAGTTGTTGTTTCAATATTTAAAACAATACGACCTTTCTTTCCTTTCCCTGAGCAGCAATACAGTGTTATTTTACCTGGTTTATAAATTGATATATTATTTTAAAATGCTTATTTTGGATCATATATATTTATTTTCTAATATTTCGTATGGAAACTCGCCAAACTTCTTCGGGGAACAAGATTTTTCTTCAACATCAACATCTTGTTTCCCGAAAAAGTTTGGCGAATTGCCATAAAAATATTGGAAAATAAAAATATATAATCCAAAATAAGCATTTTTAGATATTTGAATATATGGATTGCTCAATTTTCAAATTTATAAATATACTTTAAATAATTAAAAAACTTTTTACACATAATACAAAATAATTGTAAAAATAAAATAGGCGTTATTATTAATGTCTAAAACATTCATACCCTTATTCTTTTTTACAAAATTTATTTTGTCTGTAATACAAATATATTTTCATATTTTTTCTCCCTCCCCATAAAATATAGACAAAAATATATATCATAACTTAATTATAATGACCTTATGTGGCGCTGAGTTTATTGTTGCGACATAAATATGTTATTATACATTGAAAAAGGTTGGCGTTCAGCCAACTGAAATATTGGTAAAATGAACTATATTTTGATCCAAAAAATGTTTTATTAATAAAAGATCTATTTATATGTATTTTATATCTTAAATATGCGTACATTTTGGATATATATGGAATATAATTAATAATATTTGTAAATTTCTACTTTTTATTCTGTTTTTCGGAATTTCCAGGAGAATCGGGTACTTGAGAAAAGAGCTTAATAAAGACATGTGTATAGTAAAGACAATGTTTGTGCGAAAGAAGAAGGAAGCCTGAAACAGTCCAGTGGGGCCACAGAAGTAATGGTGGTCGCTGTGACATTTGTTCCACATCTAAATGAAAGGTTGGACAGCAATTGGAATCCTAGGAATGTGGGTTCAATTCCGGGTGGGGTGTTTCTTATTGCCACCCAGAGTGACCTAGAGTGGACTCCAGATGGAAGTAATCTACACTGGAAATGTTTAAATGTTTATTCGGACTATATACGACATTTCTTAATTCTAACTTTATTTCAATTTAAAGCGCTATGTCCCCCTAGGGACACTTGCGCTGTCATACATGTATGCCTTTACATTTGTCTATACATATATTTACAATAATTGTAGGCCGTGAATAGAATAGTTATTTGATGTTAACAATGAGAACGAGAGAAAAAAAAAACAAGATAATAACTGTGTACTAAAGAAATAATTATCTGACAATATGTACAATAAGCATAATATAAATTATCAGTTTCTTAAAAGATATTTGTTGCTATATAATTTAAAATTTCTTGGTTATTATTCTTAACATTTCTCAGTTAGACTTAATAGCAAAGGTTTCCTCCTGAGGAATGTTAATCAGGTTTTAACAAAAGTAAATCGAAATTATATTGTCTTTATATTATTGGTTTATAATGAAGAATTGGCTATTGACGAATTTTGATTCTGAAAAATAAGAAAATATCATTAAACATACCCTTTAAAGATTCTATATTTAGTATTGATATAAAAGGAAAACAGCCAAATGCAATATTACAGATGTATCGTAGATTAAACTGGCAAAAACGCTGGGAGGGTTCACTACTGATGAGCCAGGCCCTCCAATTATTTTTTCGTTGCAGTAAGAGAAGTAGGAAATTGTTTAATATTTAAAAGAATGACTAGGCTTATCAGCGGTGAACCCTCGAACTATGGACATGAGCTTATAGGACAGTAGAATTTATGCCTAACTGGCCTTGTACTTATTGTTTGCGGAGGAACATTTCTCGATGTAAATATTTATATGTAACTCTACTGTCCTAAAAGCTTATGTCCATAGTTTACTTGAATACGATTACTAAGATTCCAGCCTTCAATGCAGTATATATAAGCAGAATTGTACAATATAGTATTAAAGATCTAAGAAGTGGTCTGGTAGATTATATTGGTAAAACCGCTGGATGGGTTCATCTCTGATGAGCCAAACCCTACCAATATTCATTTTCATCGCAGAAAGGAAAAGAGAAAAAGTTTGATTTATGTTTATAAGAAACTAGCCGAATGACCCGGGCAACGCCCGTGTTTTACCCGATTGGATGTTTTGATTCAAATACTATTTGTTACAATTATAAATTGGCGCCTTATATAAATGCATATGTTAGTTAATAACTATAGCCTATGTGCTTTATCTGTCTATGTACTGTTGGCCTCCGTAGGCGTCTCTTACTGGGAAAAAGAAAGAGAGGATTCCATTTGGTTATTAACTAATATATGCATTTATTTAAGGAGCGACCCGCTCCAACACAATGGTTACAAAAACGAAAAAGCGAGTGGGGGGGGGGGGGGGGCAAAGGTGGCGTGATCGTGGCCGAGCAATAGGAGGGTGCCATTCTAAAAAAAAAGCAAACGGTGACAGAGATGACTGATGAAGAATGACGCTCTTAACTGTATATAGAATACTCGTGCCTTAATGTGTTTCCAATTATCATATGTATTTTAAAAATGAATTTTCCAAGGTATCTTCACGTATGTGGCTTGTTAAATAATATAATTTGGGGAAGGAAGGATCTATGTGTATGGTATTGTTATACATCTATCTGTGGACCCTTGTAAACCTGAATTAAAGATATTTCAGTAAATTTATGAATTAATACTGCTCTGGTGTTTTTAACTATCGAAATATCGCAGTCAGTTTCTACGAGTGATGAGCCAAACTCTTCCAATATTTTCATCGCAGTTAGGATAGAAGATATTTGTTTTATGTTTATAAGAAACATTCGTGTCTTATTGTTTCGTTTTCAATTATCATATGTATTTTAAAAAATGAATTTTATTGAAGACATCAATAAAAGTATTGTTTTCCAAGATATCTTTACATATGTGTCTTGTTAAATAATATAAATATGAGGAGAAATTTTCTATGTGAATGGTGTTGTTAAACTTCTGTCTGTGGACCCTTGTAAACCTGAATTAAATATATTTCAGTAAAATGATGCATATATATTGGTCTGGTGTTTTCAACTAGCGAAAGAACTCAGTCAGTTTCTTCAACAGATGAATCAGGATTTCCTAAATATTTTTCATCTCATAGCAGTAACAGGATAATCCAGGACTCGAGACACCTACTGCTGGAATGTCCACTCTTCTTTAACGCTAGACAACAGACAGTAAACAATGTTGTAGATCTATATCAATTTGTAAATACTAGAGAGAATTATCACAGATTTAACTATTTTTGTAAATATATTTATGATTATCTTTATAACCTGAAAGGATCAGGTTCCTAATATATATTATTGTTTCTTCTTTTATTTATTTTTGTATAATATGTTTATAACTGCTTCTGTTTAAAAATGTAAATCGATGCCATTTTTCCTAACCAAGATAGGGCGAATAAAATAAAATAAAAGTAGCAGGACAAATTGTGATATCATTATATATAAATTATATATTACATGATGATACATTCGCGCGCCATCTGTTATGAAAATTCGAAACTATTATAGGCGCGTATGATTATTTTTAAAATTAAACAATTTCTACTGCCCTTAAAAATTAATGGGAGGGTCTGGCTCATCAGTGGTGAAACCTCCCAGCGTTTTCGCCACTTTAATAAATGGTAGATAAAACTGGCGAAACCGCTGGGAGGGTTCACCACTGATGAGCCAGGTCCTTCCATTAATTTTACATTGCAGTAAGAGCAGTAGAAATTGTATAATTTTGAAAAGAAACATACGCATCTATAATAGTTTCGAATATATTATATGAATTTTATATTTTTGTAATAAAATAAAATCCAATAGTATCTAAATAGCTATATCTGTTTTCAGACAAAGACGGCTCCAATATATAATGTAAAGATAGAATTCTACCAACAAAAGAAATATTTAAAAGGTTTTTTACTATTATATGATTTTATATGGTATCATATCTATCAAAATTTATATGCACTTAACATATATCTAATATACAATACAGAGAGACAGAAAGAAATACATTTTATATATTTATAAAAGTTTACGTATTCCATTAAAAGGTAATTATTTATGAAAATAACTACTACTATATAGCATTTTATACGTTCATAAAATATTTAAAACATGTGATTTTATTAGTTGAAGCTCCAATATATACTTCTTAGTTCTTAAAATAAAAGATACTTCGGGGCCAGTATAAATCTTTTCATTATCTCGACGTTTCGACAAAAACTTTTCTCCTCGTCTGGACAAACGTCGAGATAATAAAAAGATTTACTGACTGAAGTATCTTTTTTATTTTTTTTTTAAGAACTATGAATGCCTACCAAGCAAACTCTATCTTCGATATATATGTTATAAGGAACTTATTTAATTTTTTAAAATTAAAATTTCTAGAACAAACTACTCTGTAAAATCGACCGCCAGAAGTCACCGCTTTCCCTATATAAGCCCATTGTTGTTGTTTCCAGTTGGCCGGCTTAAATCTTTTTGTAGATATGTAAATATGTCTTTTGTTTTCCTCATTCTACTCGCCTTAAGTCAGTCTTATTTTCATTCCAAATTATGTTATCATATCAATTAAAGTAAATTGTGATATTAAAACTGTGCTTATTATATTTTGAAAATATCACGACTGCAAACCAGTACCAAAATGCTTACGAACTCAAAACAATCAGCAAGTAATAATTCTATATCTCAATAACTCCAAAAGCAGCAGAATATTTTTTCATAATATACATATATATTGAGAAATATAAAATTTATAAATACATACTGGAACAAAGAAAAGGTTTTTACATCTATTAGGAATAAGGATTTTTGCTTCCATGTATAGGATAATACAGAAGTTCCCAATATGGATGTCACCAAAGTCCAGGTGTCGTCTGACAGTCTTGTATAAAAAAGCCACAGCGCTGGGCTAAAGTGGCGAGGTTCCCCCCTCCCTCAAACCTTTTAGCTCTGGAATCCTTCCAGATTCCCCAAAGCAGCCAATTTCTACGCAAAACAATTCGCATTTTTTATAAATAAATAAAAAATAGCGCCGAGGTTGGCAGGAATCTGTGCATGTTTAATATCGGTGGGTGGGTTTCTAGAGAGGGCGATATTAAATTTCTGGACTACTGAGAGCAGTGCAGTACCTACTATAGCAATAAGAACGATCAGTAATTATGTACGACAGCAATAATACTTATAGTAATTACGTACAACAGATCGTACTACGATCAGTAATTACGTACTACAGCACATACTACGATCAGTAATTACGTACAACAGATCGTACTACGATCAGTAATTACGTACTACAGCACATACTATGATCAGTAATTACGTACTACAGCACATACTACGATCAGTAATTACGTACAACAGATCGTACTACGATCAGTAATTACGTACTACAGCACATATTATGATCAGTAATTACGTACTACAGCACATACTACGATCAGTAATTACGTACTACAGCACATACTACGATCAGTAATTACGTACAACAGATCGTACTACGATCAGTAATTACGTACTACAGCACATACTACGATCAGTAATTACGTACTACAGCACATACTATGATCAGTAATTACGTACAACAGATCGTACTACGATCAGTAATTACGTACTACAGCACATACTATGATCAGTAATTACGTACAACAGATCGTACTACGATCAGTAATTACGTACTACAGCACATACTATGATCAGTAATTACGTACAACAGATCGTACTACGATCAGTAATTACGTACTACAGCACATAATATGATCAGTAATTACGTACTACAGCACATACTACGATCAGTAATTACGTACAACAGATCGTACTACGATCAGTAATTACGTACTACAGCACATACTATGATCAGTAATTACGTACTACAGCACATACTACGATCAGTAATTACGTACTACAGCACATACTACGATCAGTAATTACGTACAACAGATCGTACTACGATCAGTAATTACGTACTACAGCACATACTATGATCAGTAATTACGTACTACAGCACATACTACGATCAGTAATTACGTACTACAGCACATACTACGATCAGTAATTACGTACAACAGATCGTACTACGATCAGTAATTACGTACTACAGCACATACTATGATCAGTAATTACGTACAACAGATCGTACTACGATCGGTAATTACGTACTACAGCACATACTATGATCAGTAATTACGTACAACAGATCGTACTACGATCAGTAATTACGTACTACAGCACATACTATGATCAGTAATTACGTACAACAGATCGTACTACGATCAGTAATTACGTACTACAGCACATACTATGATCAGTAATTACGTACAACAGATCGTACTACGATCAGTAATTACGTACTACAGCACATACTATGATCAGTAATTACGTACTACAGCACATACTACGATCAGTAATTACGTACAACAGATCGTACTACGATCAGTAATTACGTACTACAGCACATACTATGATCAGTAATTACGTACTACAGCACATACTACGATCAGTAATTACGTACTACAGCACATACTACGATCAGTAATTACGTACAACAGATCGTACTACGATCAGTAATTACGTACTACAGCACATACTATGATCAGTAATTACGTACAACAGATCGTACTACGATCAGTAATTACGTACTACAGCACATACTATGATCAGTAATTACGTACAACAGATCGTACTACGATCAGTAATTACGTACTACAGCACATACTATGATCAGTAATTACGTACAACAGATCGTACTACGATCAGTAATTACGTACTACAGCACATACTATGATCAGTAATTACGTACTACAGCACATACTACGATCAGTAATTACGTACTACAGCACATACTACGATCAGTAATTACGTACTACAGCACATACTATGATCAGTAATTACGTACAACAGATCGTACTACGATCAGTAATTACGTACTACAGCACATACTACGATCAGTAATTACGTACTACAACACCTAATAAGATCTGTAATTACGTACTACGACACCTAATAAGATCAGTAATTACGTACTACAACACCTAAAAAGATCAGTAATTACGTACTACAACACCTAATAAGATCAGTAATTACGTACTACAACACCTAATAAGATCAGTAATTACGTACTACAACACCTAAAAAGATCAGTAATTACGTACTACAACACCTAATAAGATCAGTAATTACGTACTACAACACCTAATAAGATCAGTAATTACGTACTACAACACCTAATAAGATCAGTAATTACGTACTACAACACCTAATAAGATCAGTAATTACGTACTACAACACCTAATAAGATCAGTAATTACGTACTACAGCACGTATATCTCGTGACACGTCTTTAATTCAATTCACCAATAAGCCTGAAGAGAAATATACCCAATAAAGAATAAGTAATTCACAATTGGATAACTTATAATTTCATAAGGAACCAAACGGAAATTCTTTCTGAAGTCCGTTTAAAAAAAATAAAGATGAACCATTTGAAATATTGATTATTTTTAACTTATCCTAAATACATATGGTACAGACTGTGATAATCATGTGCGTAGTTACCGACTACCTTCTACTGCAAGTGCACCACATGTTTACCCATGTAGATTGTATCTCAACTTTTGCATTTATATGATGCCGACGCCTTATTTTTAATTGCACTTATTGGTAAAGTTGAACCACTAAAACTATAAGGAGCTATTGAAGTAGAAAAAATGTCATCCCAGGATTTGATCCTGGATCTTTACCTATAAAAATAATTAATTCTTATTCAGATTATATAAATAAATAAAAAGTATTTCAATAATGATCTAAATATTTCTACATACAAAATTAGTTCTTGTCATACAAGTGTGACACTTGTACAATTCACACACAAAACCCTTTATTAGGAACTTGTCCCATACAGATTTTCCAAATTGGGTAAGTTAATAATCATCTTGTGTTATTTACATAGTTAGTGAAAAAGGAATTGAACTGGCTTTACTCTTCGTCTCAAAGTCATTCACTTGTTGACTGGTCCTTACATAATGATGATCTAAAAAATGTATAGTAAGCTATTGCCTTAGATTTGTTTGCTGATATTTTTGAAAGCAATACGTAGGGTGAAGTGTTGGTACATTTAATTTCTTGATATAGGGCCTTCCTCTCTGCATCAAGGGCTGTACAATTAAGCAGGTAATGGGGGAGTTCTCCATTAATTCCCTTGTCACACAATGAACATATTAGGTTTTTGGCCTCAAACGTCAGAACGTGGGCCTTTGGTATAGTTGACCGACTGAAGAATGAACTGTCGTCCATCGTGGACTCCGACACAATATGAGACAGAGAGACCATGAGATCAGATATATTTATTTAATACTCGATATCGTAATGTGAACCAATGTTGGAGGTTATTTCTGAGGTGAAAAATATACAGTGAAATACATTCAACGTTTGGAAACAAAGATTTTGTAAACTCCTTGAATTCACCTGTATTCTTTTTATATTTCAATCCTTCATTTCTTTGTTTCTATAAGGCCATCTATAAGTTGATAAGATAAAACATCAATCACATGTGATCTTAATGATTCAAGTTCTATTGAGCTAAATATAGGAAAAACAACTTTGAAATTTTAAAACAATATAAAGAGCATATACATTGTATATAACCAGAGTCTTCTCTGTTGAGAAAATTGTTAAAATTTTGACAATTCACAAATCTATTATTTTAGACCTTTATAATGCAATTGTAATAACTTGCCTTTGTAATTTAGTTATGATCAAACGCTATCTCTTGAGAAGACGAATGATTTATTATTTTATTACAAGAGAATCTATAACTAACTATATATACACACATCAACACAACTCATTTGTTTATATTACATTGCCTAGATGCTTATTATTGACTTTAAAATAACAAACGATAATTATTGACTTTATATAATAATTATATTTATAGCAATGGTGAAAATTGTAAATGAGAATAAAATCATTGCAGTATCTGACGCTGCAGTATCTGCAGTGGTCTGACGAAATATTTACAATTATATAAAAGGTAGCGTTCAGAAATATCACAATTTCAAATTATAGAGCGTTCTAATAGACGTCAAAACTAGACGCCAGCTATTGAACGTCTCCGCAAACTAGCGGCTTCGGGTCAGTGACAAAGCCACAACACCAAATTTGACTAGATCGTGCTTATATGAGGATGACAAATGCTATCTGTCCTTGGATCATCGTTCTTATGGGACCTACCCATGTATCATCTGCTTTAAAACACTCATCATCAAGTCCAACCCCACCAGCGAGTGCAAGTAACCAAACGGGGCTCTGACATATTTGTAAGTACAAAGTTCGAACATCATTTTCACATGTGTAGACATGTGGTGCACTTACAGTAAAAGCAGTCGCCTACTTCTACCCACCATGGTTATCATAGCCTGTACCACGTGGACTAGGGATAAGCAAAAAAAAATACTCATCATCAAACATTCATCTAGAATTGCTAAGGATTCTCTCTAAGCGACATACGGATCTGGAAGATCAGGACTGTAAGTGTAGGTAAGATAGCTTCGATTTGGTAGACCAACTCCGCCAGTCTATAGTCCGCCGCTCCATTCCGTCCCATTAGCCAGAGCCAATTAAGCCGAACTCTCTAATGACACGTCGTTTTAAAAAGTCTCTGTCCTCCAATATGCTGCAGATAAATTATCGCATAAATCTGTTGTAACGGCGGCATGATTAAACAGGACTTCGCAAATGTCTTTGTATGATGCATTGCCCTACTTTACACTTCCATCAACCCCGTTATGTGTCGATAAGTCAAACAGCTATAGCTATAAAGTACCCAAAGGAATACTTGAGAAGTTAGAATGGTATTTTTTCAAGGAATAACACAATGGAGATCTTAGAGAGAGAGATTGAAACTTATTTATTAAATTGTTCATATAAGGTTATATGAGGTTGAATACAGAGAGACAGGGTTATGTTGGAATAAATAGAATATATAAAACGTTAACGAGAACCATTTAGGAATCAGTAAACTCCTAACCTGTCTTTACCAGATCATCATTTCTACAATAAATCCAAAAGTCACCTTATGTGTAAGGGTAATGAATGATTGGGGACATCACGGCGGCAGTTGCCAGTGGGGACAAAGGACTTTCATCATTTGGAGGTAGCAGAAGAGTAAAAGACGCCACGCCATATTTTATCAAAGGCAATCATTGAAGCTTTTGGAAATCCTCTTTCTTAGCTATTTCTAATTTACATTGACGTTTATAACAATAAGAAGTACATGTTTCTATATGACTAGATTGTACGTCAAACTGATGAATATTTTGCCCGAGAGCTTCTATAATTGGTTTGGAAAATGTTTCGCAAATCCTTTCACTTTTTTATCGTCAAAACCCGCAATCTATTTGACCAGGAATTGTGAGGAAGACACTTATTTGAATTAGTTTATATTCTACAACCCCTCATCCCCATTTTACAGAGTACAACTTCTGAGATCCACAAAATCTGAGTAGAAGTGTAATATATACTTATGCTTGGAGCTGTTTCATGACAATTTTGCTCGCTGTCACAGAGTGGAGAAAATATTCATATAATTTTTTAATTTCGCCATAGTCAACATAGGTTTTAGAAATTCGAACTATTTTACGCGTATGATTCATTTCGAAATAAAACAATAATCTACCAATAGAAAATTATTTTATTTCGAAAAGAAACATACGCGTTAAAAATGGTTCAATTTTTTTTATAACAGACGGCGCGCTAATGAATCCTATTGATAGTTTTAGAACCTAATTTCTCTACATCTACGTGTTTGAAACTATCAACACATGTCGCTCTCTATTTGTATAAGGTGGAAAGCTTTCTAATAGAATTTGTATAAATGTGTTTTTTCATTTATATAAGAATTATTATATATTTTGATTATATTGCTATTTTCAAAGTTATAGAAAAAAACTTTCAAAATAGTTTTAATAAATACGACTTATCTATTTCGAATAGAGTTGATTAAATGGAAGGAGAATGAAACTATGACAACGAGATTATGGTAGTCATTTCTTTTGGGAGAGGCCGCTATTTATCATCAAACAGCTCGAGGAACATGCGATCATGGAATTTGGCTAAATTTTGCACAAGGGGATAAGAAACATCAACAGACAATGGTAGTAACAAGACCCATCTATAAAAAATGGTAATAAAGCAGAACATAAAACATCGTACTCATATTACTGTAGAAAATGAAAGGATTTAAGCAAAAATGTTTCTTTTATACACAAAACCCTAACTTCCATCGTTCTTACTGCAATGTGAAAATATCGGGATAGCTTAGCTCATTAATGATGAAAACTCCCAGAGGTTTCTCCAGTTTAATCTACCAGACCGCTCATTCTTAGAGCTCTAATACTGTATTGTATGATTCTTCTTTTTATGCTACACTGAAGGGTGGAATCTCGGAAATGGTATTTAAGTAAAATATGGACATAAGCTTTTATGCAGTGGAATTATATATATGTGGTAATTTAAGAATTATAAACACCTGTGTAAATACTCACCACCTCTTCTTACACCCCCTAATCTAATATGGACTTTTAATCATTGTACCCAATCCTCCTTCAATCAATTTAACTTTGTATGTATCGTTTTTGAGTGTAAATTAAATAAAGAAGTACATCTAGAGGGAACGTAGAAACCAAAAGGGCTTATCCCGCAGCCAAAGTGGTCAGTCAGTCAGCAGATGCAAGGTAGCAGACAGCTCGTTAGTAAGTCTTTGTGAACGGGGTGGATGACCCGCCGGCCGCTACTTGGTCTCTGCCTTCCCTCTCTCTGATGCCTCGGATTCCCCTGTGATTCGTCTCTGTGTGCTTTACCACTCACCACCATCACGACTGCGCAATCATCATCTTTCCCCACGACTCAATACAACAGACCAGACCACCGAAATACCACAGTTAAAGAAGAAAGTCGACAGGATTCGACATATAAATATTTGTATTGGAGACAGTATTTTCAGTAAAGACAGTAGAATTTTGGTTTTATGTATAAAAGAAACATTCGTGCTTAAATCCTTTCATTTTCTATATATATAGAAGGCACATTGCAGCTTTATGTTAATTTTACTGTAGACATTTTTAACGCCAATTATTTATCACATGGGACGAACAATCCTAAACTTAAAATTATAAAGACTAAGTGGTAAACTGAATTCGCAACTTTAATTATTCTCCAGTTTATTTTTGCAACATTGCCTCATGATGGACAGGATATATACTGCGGAAAACACGCGCCTAAACACAACTAGAGGGGGATGTTCAACTGGAGAAATTGTTTATTGACTTACATCGCTGCTCATATAGGAATCATATATTTGGAATTGAAACATACACTAATGGACAAAACTTATGATGTAGAAAGTCCTACATATATCCGGGTCTTCTGCTTTTTTTAAAGGAGACAGTCATTTTTGTTCATACTTGTTATCCCGTGTATCTTCTATAAAGGTCACTGTAATATCTTTCAGAGTTATTGTATAAATCCCTATATACATGCTGAGAGATACATCTTCCTTAGGTTTTATTAATGAGTTAATTTTTGAAAGTTAAAAACTCTTTCGTAAAGATAAAGACTGCCTGGCAGGCATTCATAGTTCTTAAAATAAAAGACACTTCGGCCAGTAAATCATTATATTATCTCGAAATGTTATTGTACAAAATTTGAAATACCGCGTGAGAACGCCCTTGCACAGCCTTAGAATAATTTCTAAAGCTTTATCAAATGTTTTAATTTTTGTTCGCCCTTGACGAGGACAAAATATTTTTTTCGAGACAATAAAAATACTTACTAGCCGAATTTATTCTTTTATTTGAAGAATTAAAAACTCTAATTACCCATATTTTAAATACGGTTCAACAAACACATTTTTGCAATTATTAACTATAGATGAAAGAAAAATTGCTTATTATTGTCACAAGATTAACTTTTTGAAATGAAGGTAGTTTGACAGAAATAAGTATGACAATTCTAAAATATGAGTTTACTTCCTGGTGTTGCTTGAGGTGACCGCTTTCTATCGCATCTAGTCCCATTTAGGAAGTAAATGGTTCCCATTTAAAATAGACACTTTAAAATATGCACAGAGGTTTCAATTTTACTTTATTTCGGCCTTTTTGCTGCTAGGTACATCACTAGTAAATTAAATAAATAAATTTCATTTTGAGGGGTTATTAAATATTTAACGTTATAACGATTTTTGTAATTTATTATTTAAAAACTCAATCTCAAATTTTATTAAATTAGTTTTAAAATGTTAAATATATATAAATTCTCTGATGTTTTCAGTAATTTTAATTCAAATAAATGGTAAATTGAACTTATTTCGAATAAATTCAAATTATTGTGTTTTATTATTATCTTTATCTGTTCCTATCTGTATATCTCTAAAAATGTTTTTGTTAGGTTAGTTTATGTGAATATCCAAAGTAAACTTGACTTTCTAGATGGTAGACTTAGCAGGTTTTACACTTGCCAGAATAAATATATATACTGTTGTAGAACAACGTTTAACAAGTTTTACCGCAAATTATTCTTTTTCCAGAACAAAAAACCGTAATTTTTATTATTTAAAGAGAAATAACGACTATTTCTATCCTTAAAGATTAAGTATGAAAGGATGAGTTGTGAAGAGTAATGATGAACGGAAAAATAAAAGTGTCCAGGGATGGGAATAGTCGTTATTTCTTCTTAAATAATTAAAATTACGATTTTTCGTTCTGTAAAAAGAAACATTTGCGGCAAAACTTGTTAAACATCGTTCTATAAGCATAGCCGCATTATATTGTATTATATACTGTTGTATTTGGTTTTCATTGGAAAATGGGTGCCAATTCGACGTTAGTCACCTTGGAAGCGAACCAGAATTTGGTCAAATTTTCCAAGGGTCCAGGGTAGACCGCAGAGAGGTGTGGTCGGATAGAGATGCATGGATACATCTGAGGCTCTTCATTGGACACGACAACAACAGCAACTGTGGTATTGGAAAAATGAATTTCAAAATATTTTTGATTCATTTTTTTATATATCTAAAATATCTGAATAGTAAATTGAAAGATTAAATGTGTGTTATGATAACAAAGCAATTTGATATCAATAATTTTAGAAAATGAGTGAAAATAATTAATTGTGTGGCTCTAGATTTTCATACTATACAAGCAGTTTTCTTTAAGATGATTATGAAAACTGAGAGTATTTCGGAACTGAAAAAAAGGTGTGTTTTTTTTTAATTAGAGCAATCCATGAAAAAATCTTTAAATAAAAAGGCATATATTGAATCAAAATATCATTCATTTTACCAATATTTCAGTTGGCTGAACGCCAGCCTTTATCAAGGAATTAAATTATATTATATATTAAATTATATTATATATTAAAAAGGTAAAATGTTATAATACCTTGATAAAGGTTGGCGTTCAGCCAACTGAAATATTGGTAAAAGAAATTATATTTTGATCCAATATATGCCTTTTTAATTAAAGGTTTGTGTGTTATAATAACAAATTAATATTATAACACTAGGTTTAGAAAATATGTCTTCTTCTTCTCTTCTTCTTTTTTATATCCACTCAATCCTATTAGGGTATCAAGCCTGTAAAGCTTGAGACTTGACAACCATCATGACTGGGTGAAGTAGAATGCGTCTGCCTTTGTCATTAAGACTGGGAGCACTACTCAGTGGCAAGCCGACTTAGCTCTAAAAGAAATGGCCGCCTCTGATATGAGGAACAGACGCCATGTGCAGCCATTTCTAACATGGAGTACAAACGCTGCTCATCATGTATCCCTGGATTAGGAGCTCTTACAGGGTACTATTAGCCGAGCCAGCTGAGCCCAGGTTTTTTAGCGAGCTTGTTTATGCTCACCCTCCTCCTTTTTCATCCGGGCTTGGGACCGGCAAGGGCGGAGTTAGAAAATATGTAAAAATGGTTAAGTGTGGTTAGAGATTATCAAACCATTTGAACAAGCAGTTTGCTTCAGGATGTTTGGTAATTGATAGTAATGTAAGAAGATGAGGGGAATACAAATAATTGACATGGTCACGAATCCATATTACCAGAATAGATAATTGGTCCAAATATTTCATATATCACTTATATTCCAATCTTTGGATAATATTTGGTTGAAGTATGTTTGAAAAGATCTTTTGATTTGCTCAAATGTTTTACAATTGGATAATTCTATTATCAAAATAAATATTTATATATGTATTTTTTTAAATTGGAAATTATTTTTTTTATTATATATAATAAATATATATTTACACATGTATATATATATTCCCTATTTATATTTCACAACTTTTTAATGTTGTGTTTCAGATAAATTAATTATTTAATTTTAATAATCATAAATGATAATCTAATTGTTCAGTTTTAGTTTGCTCTATCTAAACTTACATTATATTAACAACCAAAAGAAAATATCTTTTGTTCGTAATTTTTTAATGATTTTCAAATCTGTAATTAGAATGTTTCAATTTTTAAATAATTTATATATATACATACCTATATATAGGACCGAATTTTGGTCGTACAGGTACAGTCTGCACCACGCTGACGAGGCCAACAGCCAGAAACGCGTCCGTGGTTGAATTTTATTGATTTGTCAATATATACAATAGAGGATGCTCTACCACTAAAAAAAAAAAAAAAGAATATTACGCCTCTAAAATAGTTTTATAATTTGATAACAGATGGCGCTCTAGTACATCATATACAATAGAATTGGCCAAATATCACGAAACAAATTAAATAAGCGTTTAGTTCATTTTGTTCCACTAGATGGTGCTCTGTCACCTAGAAATTCTCATGTGAGCCTGGTCAGGATATGCGGATTTTTGCGGATTTTGATTTTCAATTTATTTATTTATTTAACAGTTGGGAGAGACACACCATATCCACAATTTGGATAATTGCGTGTATATTTTAAATTATATACAATTAATACAATTGAACATTGGAAATCATTAAATTTAAACGTTCGATATAAAATTTTACATATAGCAATTGTAAGTAGTAGCTTGAAATATGTACAGTCAACACTTTCGCCTCAAAATATACATCCTGCAGAATCTATTAAACTTGATGCATTGGTCTTTATTACAAGCAGCTTGGTTTGTATTAGTCAGGTAAAGTTGGTTTTCTTCCCTTAGATCAGAAGTTAATGAACAGTTTATCAGAAGGTGTTCAGGGGTTTGTTGTTCGTTTCCACAAGTGCATGCAGGTGAACCAATTTTGCCAATTCTAAACAAATATGTGTTGAAGTCACCATGTCCAGTAAAAATTGAACGTTATAGAAGTTGGGTTGAACATAGTTAGGAATTCTTGAAGTATCAAAGAATCCCTTGAAATTATCATTGGCACCTCCATAGTATTCCTCAAATTTCTGGTTTATAAAATTAGATATCATTTTTCTTTTAGTTGGATCTGATTTTTGGTATCCAATATTCATTTTTAGTATATTTGTTTCAATAAAATCCGTGAGCTTTGGTATTCTAGCAACAATATGAGTACAGTTTGAAGATGTTGAATTATAAACCTGTGTACTGTGCTTCAAAATTTTGTACTGCAGAGAGTTTAATTTATCTTTGACTTTTTTGGGTATAAAGTTGTACCACAGATCGTGGAACCATAAGTTAGTGAACTTCGAAACAGTGTCTTATAGAGTTCTATTCTTCTTTTACTGTCCAGTCCCCATGCTTTCCCGGTTAATCCAATTAGGTATCCACTAGCTCTATTTGTCTTAGTAATAATCTCATCAATATGGGGCACAAAATCCAATTTGTTTTTATTTCTATGATTTTTAAAAGTTATTCCCATAATCTTCAGTTTTTCTACCCGATTGGCAGTGATAGTGTTAGGAATTTTTGCAACTATTTTGCTATTAAACAGGTATAAGATTTTCGTTTTCTCTTCAGATACGGTCAACTTATTGTTCCCACACCAGTCTAATATTCTCCCCATGACCTTTCCTGTTGTATTCCGAAGTTCTGTCAAGTTGTTTCCCCAACATATCACAGTTAAATCATCCGCATAAGCAATGATTTCACTGTTTGATTCTGAATAGTTATTCAATAAATCGTTTAGAATAATATTCCATATTGTAGGGGATATAGGCCCACCCTGTGGACATCCCTTGCTTAATTTTTTGTGGGTTTCATTTGATGAGTATCTAAATCTCACTCTTCTATTATTAAGAAAAGACTCTAGTAGTTTTATTATTGAAGCTTGAACGTTGTCCTCATCTAGTCTTTTCAGCACCATCGGCCACCATGCATTGTCGAACGCTCCACTTATATCAACTGCGATTATAGCTGTATATTCTTTGTTTTTATGTTCTAGAGCTATTTTGACAATTTCATTTAATGCAGAGATAGTAGATCTAGATCTTCTAAATCCATGTTGACGATTGTTAAGCAGATTTGAGTCTTCATAAAATTTTATTAGTTTGTTGTTAATTATTTTTTCAAATATTTTGGAAATGTTTGAGTTGAGACAAATGGGTCTGTAGCTTTTATAAATTTTCATGTCTGTTTTACCTGGTTTGGGAATAATTATTACTTCAGATTTTTTCCATTCATTCGGATAATAATTTAAATCTAAGCATCTTTGAAAAAGTTTCACCAGTATTGGAACTATTAGTTGTTTAGTATGTTTTATCATATTGTTAGAAATATTATCAATTCCGGACGTTTTCTTTGAGTTTAGCTCATCAATTATTCCATTTACTTCATTGGGCGTTATTATTATATTTTCTTTATTATGTGTGTGAACTCCTAAAGTATAGTTCCTTATGTTTTTGTGGAAGGTTGTGTCTTCATTATCTCTATCATCGGGGAAAAGGTTATTCAAAAGTTCTACTGTCTTCTGGAATCGTTCTTCATCTTTATTCACTTCTAAGATTTCCAAAATTCCCTTTCGGTTAGAACCGTTTTTAATATTTTTGTATACCCTGTATAGATTTCCATATGGGTATTTTGATTTGATGTCCTCTAAGAAAAACCTCCAAGCCTTATTTATTTCCCTGACGTATTTGTTTCTTGCACTTTTATACTGTTGTTGAATATGGATATGGAATAATGAATATGAATTGTTAAAAGCAACGCTAATTATTATACCTTATTTAAAATGATACTGTTTTAGTGATATATGATTACTGATATAGATAACTGGTTTTGAGCTGAATCTGGAGAGGAGTGAAGTATTCAGGTTAGATTTCAAATTTATTTTAAAAAGGTAAAATATGGAAGAATAATACGAAATTTCTCTCAAAATTACATATATTTGTATTACCTATACCCTCAAAAGTTGTTTGAAAATAGAGGGATAGAAGAAAAATACTTTGGGACCCATTGTAAGCAAGAATTGATTTCTACGGAATGTTTTAGAAAGTAGGGATGTCAACGAAGTTAAAAATGATGAAATCAAATATCATTTCTAAGAAGGAATAAAATCTAACGTCAACGAGATTCTTTATCAAAGCGATATAAGGTTCGCAAGTTTTTTCGGACAATAAGATTCTTCAACAGGCTGTAATACAAATACATTAGTACGAATATAGTATTCGTATAACAGACTGTTGAAGGATGTTCGGAATCTTATATCTATTTAATAAATAATAACGTCTCTGTTAGCTTTTATCCAATCTTGGAAAGGATATCCTACAAGATTCCTTCTCCCATTGTAATTTGTATCAAATACTATTTATTGCGGCGAATAATTTGCCTTATTAAGAGGAAAAACTGTTTAAAACACCTTAAATATACAGTTAAACATGTCTATAGCGCCCCCTCTAAATAGTGCCTTCCTCTCTCTATAGCGCCCGATTTTAAATATTAAAATGTAAACATTTTACATTAAAAGTGACCTGTTTATAGCACCCCCTCTCTATAGCACCCTATTTTGGTGAGTCCCAAGAGGGGGCGCTATAGACAGGTTTAACTGTATATATATTTTTTCTATTTTTTTTACGAATAAATATTTTCCAAATATTTCGATTGATATTGAAAACAAAGAAGGCCTATCCTGACCTCTCATATGAGCATTTTAAATGGCAGAGCGCCATCTAGTGGAACAAAATTCAACTTAACGTTGATTTAAGCCTATTCCATTTTAGTTGTCCAACCTTTTTTTTTTTTTTTGATAAACCAAGAAATGAAAACCTTGAACGTGGATAGTCAAGTATTATGGAACAAACTTATATCAATGTTTAGTTGATTTTTGTTTCACTAGATGGCGCTTATCTAAGTGGTCAGGATATGTAGTTTTTTTTAATATTATGTTTGATGTTGTTTATAAATTCATATTTAATTTTTAAAAATAAAGTAGAAAATTATAAAACAGAAGGATGATATGAATAATACATAATAAATAGATATATGAGAGAATTGACATAAAATATTAATTTATGGAGATATATAAATAGATAGTGATTCTTCTGTGCTCTTCACGAAAAAAGTTATAGTATGTGATAAAAAACATCAAATATACATTAATAATGAATATTTATCCACAAATTATTCTTATATTTTACTTTTATTTACTGAGGAGCTTTCAGAAAGTTTTCCTTCTTTGCTCAAATACATATTGTGACAAATTACACTATAGTTATTAATTAATTTGCTTTTAATATTTCAATATTTTACCATTTTCCAATATCTTCTCGGTTAATCAAGAGAAAATATCGAACATTAAGCATGAAAATGTTCCGCTTTAAATTCTATAAAATTATCGAAACGCCACACACAAAGAATCCCGTATTTTGAAAATAGAGCAATCCATTTATAGATTTTTAATTTAAAAGGCATATATTGGATTAAAATATAATTTATTTTACTAATAATTCAGTTGGCTGAACCTTTTTCAAGATATTATAACATATTACTGTGTACGTATAACATATTAATAGGTTATAATACCTTGAAAAAGGTTCAGCCAATTGAAGTATTCGTAAATAAATGATATTTCGATCCAATATATGTCTTTTTAAGTAAAGAATCCCGTGTGTCTGAATATAAATAAAATTATATGTCTATGTAACAAACACATTAATAAATTATCGAGAAGGTACAACTGACTAAACCAAATAATTTTCAAAGCTAGGGAAATGATAAAATATTTTTGACAGTCTTCTTTTACTTCGGCCAAGTACACATTGCTATGATCTTCTTCTTCTTTCTTATCTTCACTTATTCATATCAATGTATCAAGCTTGTAAAGCATGACAACCATCATGATTGGGTGAAGTAGAATGCGTCTGCCTTTGTCATCAAGACTGGGAGCACTACTCAGTGGCAGGCCGACTTAGCTCCAAAAGAAATGACCGCCTCTGACATGAGGAACAGACGCCATGTGCAGCTGCTCCTAACATGGAGTACAAACGCTGCTCATCCTGTATCCCTGGATTAGGATAGGGTATATAGGATATAGGCTATGATAAATTATTAGATCGAGTTTCACGACATCATTTACTGAAGTATGGTGCATTTTTACATATATAGAGAATAGAATGGTTTGTACCTACATGGAACTTAAACTGAGACTGCCTGTCAACATTGTTCGTGTACATGTGATTCACATGTCAAACAACATAGAGAAAGACACCAACCCTGTAATTTGTTGTTAGCATTGGAATATGGTTAGTAAACGCACCATTTAAAAATTATTTTCAACAACAACAACAAAAATGCTTTTATTAGGACCCATTGCGCTGTATTTAGCCTAAATCCTTTTCGTCATTCTTTTATTTTATCTCCATTGGAGGTATAATGATTGCTTTGTAACAATTATCACCATGATTCATACAAGAATCAATAAAATGGATAACTCCACGATACTAATTATTACAGATAACTTTATTAAATCAACTTCCATCATTGCTTAACATATTGTAAATGACTACATTGCAATTTCTTATATCTGCATATGTTGTTGCTTATTTGTTTAATGTATATGTTTATTTAATGCTCTTTTTCTTAATTGTTTATTTTTTTTTTGATAATTCTGTTACCTACTTTACTACAACATGAATTATTGTTAATAGTTTCACGCGCAATTATCAAGATCGGATATAGCGTGTCTTGTTTGTAACTGGTAATAAATAAATGAAATGGATAAATAACTCTGGTTTGATGAATTCAATAATCTTAACTATTATAGAAAATCTTATCCTCCCTCAAGTCGAATTAATATAATTAAAAATATATTATTAAAATGTGTGTAACGTACGATTCTGTTTATATATTTTTTCTTCAAACTGTTAAAATAATAGTATTACCTCAAAAATAACGCATTGTTCAATATTTTAATTTAAATCGGATAACACCTTTCAGTTTTTTTCTATTCTATGTATCTATAAAAATGTTTATTTAGTACTTTTTCAAACAACCTCAACCTGGAAACATAAAACTTTATTGAAATTTAAAGTAGAAACATCGGCAAAGAAATTTAAAAGCATCTTCCTTTAAAAAGGGGATTTCAGCAAATACAGGGGCCGATATTAAATTGGTGATAAGTCAGCTGGGGCTAAGTCCAAATCGCCAATGAATGTATTGACAAAGAGAGAAAACGGAAAATCGTTCAAATTGCCATTTTTTTCGTCCCCCCAAAATCCTCACTAAACTCCGCGCTAAGATTGAAAAACTCATTTCACCACCTAAATCTTCCTTTCCCTAGAGGCCCTTCCAAATGTCAGCCATTCCCTGAATCCATTCCCAAGTCCTGATTTAAATTGCTCCCTAAGAATACGACCTCTTTAACTTCTGAGATAGATTTTTTAAACAGATAAATTGTTTCTTTAATACTATCTCTTATTTTTTTATATGTTTTTAAATAATTATTTTATTCTTTGTGTCAAAATATATAGACACTCTCTCTGTGTTTAGATATATATTTTTACCATAGAATACATTTCAGAAAGCTAAGATATTCCGTTGGTTTAAAATGTCGTTTTAAATCTTGTTGTTTTTTTATATCAATTTCCGAAGTGACCTCTTATATGTGAATCAGGTTTATTTTATTATCTTTTTATGAGGCTCAATATAAGGTATATAGATAAAAATTGTTACTAAATTAAAAATAATAAAATTGCCAACTTAAGGTCGATAAATATACGAAGAATAACCTCTAAAACCTATGAAATGATACAATTGGTATATTAATTGTATATATTAATATATATCTTCAATTTAAATAGTATGAACAGCAGACATATATATATATTATATTTAAAAAATAAAAGATAGATTTCTGTTGATTTGGATCATCTTGGTGATTATACTATGGTGGTGCAGTCGTGGCATGAATCTTCTTGAAAGTAAAATAATAAAAATAGTATAGATTAAAAATTGCTTTAATTGAGCTATAAGATAAACATAATTCTGTAAAAGTCCCACCTGGCTTAAGGCGTAAGAATAAATAAAACAAAATATTATTTACATAATTACAAACTTGTTTGAGCCGACCCAAGGGGAAGAACAACAACGAGTTTTTATAGGGGAAGCCTGACCTCTGGCGGTCGATTTAACAATATTTGAATCTATGATATATATTTGATAAACATATTTTTATATAACATACATTTTTTATATTAAATAAAATGTTTGTTTTATATTAGATCCAAAATATGCCCTTTAATTAATATATATATAAATATATATATATTGACAAACAAAGAAGGCTATCCTGATCACGTGCACATGTGCTTTTTAGATGCCAGAGCAACATCTATAGAGAAGAAAGCAACTAAACATTGATTTAACCTTTTTCCTGATTAATATCAACACCTGACCTTTTTATTTTTAATTTTTTCAAATTACCTTTTCACATGTTAAGCGGATTTACGCAAGTTTGGCCTTAAATATCCATTTCTTGGTTTCTCAAGAAGCCACTGGGACCAAAAGATTTTTGGACGCAGTGATACAGCCTGCTCCATGCAGACAAGAGCCAACATCCCGAAATACGTTTGTGCATGGCTTTTCTTGATTTATCAAGAAAATGGGTTGGCCAAATATCAGGGAACAGGCTGAATCAATGTTTAGTTGATTTCTGTTTCACTAGATAGCGTTCTGCCATCTAAAAAGCACATGTGCTTCTGGTCAAGATATTCCTTCTTTATTTTTAATATCAATACTTCCCTTTTTATTTATATATATTTTTTTCACATACACAAATATATAGGAAAAAACAACAGAAAAAAATAAAAGATAAGTGGGTCAGGTGTTGATATTAAAAATAAAGAAGGCATCTCCTGACCACGAGCACATGTGCTTTTTAGATGGCAGAGGGCCATCTAGTGAAGCAAAAATAAACTAAACGTTTAATTAGCTTGCTCCGTAGAATTTGGCCAACCCAATTTCTTGATAAATCAAGAAAAGCTATCCACGAACGCGTTTCGCGCTGTTGGAGCTCGTCAGTGTGGAGTAGGCTGTACCACTGCGACCAAAAATATTTTTGGTCCCAGAGGCTTCTTGAGAAATCAAGAAATGGGTATTTAAGGACAAATTTGCGAAAAAACGCTTAACACATGAAAAAACAATAGAAAAAATAAAAGATAACAAATATATATAAATATTGATTAAAAGTTATATTATTTTTATTTTAAGTATTCTTAATATTATATATAAATACTTAAATAAATTAAAACGAGAACGAAGAGGAGTTTCTTACTCTTCGTTCTCGTTTTAATTTATTTAAGTATTTATATTGAAGAGTTGATTTTGTCGATTATATATATATATATATATATATATATATATATATATATATATATTAAAAACAAAGTAGGCATATCCTGACCAGGAGCACATGTGCTTTTCAGAAGGCAGAGCGCCGTCTGTTTCTTTTCCACCAGATGGCGCTCTGCCTTTTAAAAAGTACATGTGTTTCTGGTCAGGATATGCCTACTTTGTTTTTAATATCAACACCTGACCCACTTATTATTTTTTCTATTGTTATATATATATATATATATATATATATATGTAGATGGGAAATTTGCCGGGAGGAAATCAATCCATGGAAGCAATGGTCGCCTCTCCCGTCAAAATAAACGTCAGAATCTGACGCCATCTATTGACCGTCGCCGCAACTAGCGGCATCGGGTCGGTAACAAAGCCACAACACCAACTTTGGCAAACTGATAAGCGTCCACCTAGAGACCATGGTTTCGGGCTAATGGCCCTCGTCAGTCTAGGGCGGACTTTATTCCATGAGATCCACACGGGATCTAATGGAATCCTCACAATCTACCAAAGAGGTGTTTTGCTGGCAATGTGGCTGGGCCAAATCTATTGGCAAAACATAGATGGAAAATTTGCCGGGAGGAAATCAATCCATGGAAGCAATGGTCGCCTCTCCCGTCAAAATAAACGTCAGAATCTGACGCCATCTATTGACCGTCGCCGCAACTAGCTTTGTCACCGACCCGAGGCCGCTAGTTGCGGCGACGGTCAATAGATGGCGTCAGATTCTGACGTTTATTTTGACGGGAGAGGCGACCATTGCTTCCATATATATATATATATATGAATATATAAAAATATATCTATTTATGTGCAAAAAAATAAACGGCCAGGTGTTGATATTAAAATAAAAATAAGGCATATCCAGAGACCACGCTCACATGAGCTTTTTATACGGAAGAGCACCATCTATTGGGACATAAATCAACTAAAAGTTCAGGGAACAGGCTATATCAACGTTTAGTTTATTTCTGTTTCACTAGATGGCGCTCTGCCATCTATAAAACTCATGTGAGCGTAGTCAGGATATAAAATTTATGAATTTATCTATATATGTTCTGAATTTGAAATAATTATTAAATTCTTTTTTTTTCTAGGTATATAATTTTGAAAAACAATAAATATTTATTGATATAAATAATTTTAAAAAATTATCGATAAAAACAATTTTCTGAATTTCAAATTTATTATAGGCATTCCGTAATTTGATAAATACATTTATGAACAAAACTTAAGGAAGTTGTACATTTTAACATGTATATCGGGATTTAGACAATAACTCTGAAAGATATTACAGTGACCTTTATTGAAGTCGCGATATAACTAAGTGTAAACAACCTCTGTTTCCTTAAAAAAGAAACACAACTGGCGACATCAAAAAATGAAAATCCATTGAGTTCTGTCAAAGCGAGTGTGTAATATATATTATTAGTTATATATAAATACTAGACGGGTGACCCGGGCTTCGCCCCGGGATTGACCCCTGTGCATATCTACCCGAGTGATATATATTTAGATAAGATATTTTAAAAATAAATGTTCGTTATTAGCATTATCTATTTGTTTGCATCAGCATAATGCATGTATACATAAAGTATGTGTATATATATACACCTTAATAGTACAAAAGCTACATACCTATACTTTCGATATTTGCGGACCTATAATGAGGTATTGTTAACAATCGATTATTTAAGGAGCGACCCGCTCCAACACAATAGTTACAAAAACAACAGAGCGAGTGTGGGGGGGGGGGTCAAAGGTGGCGTGATCTTAGCCAACCAATAGGAGAACGCCATTCCAAAAAAAAAAAAGCAAACGGTGACAGAGACGAAAACTGATTAAGAGATGAAGAATGACGCTCGTAACTGTATATAGAATATTTCAAATACAGTATATTTTTGTTTATCAACTACATATTGTGAAATTCTGTGAGGGACATCAGCGCTAAAATTAGCTATCATTATATTTTACAATGCACATATACACTCATAAACAAAACTTAAGAACGTTGTACTTTTTATAATGTATAACAGGATTCAGGCAATAACTCTGAAATATATTTGATACACCGTGAACTTTATTGAAAACACACGAGATAACCAAGTGTGAACAAAATCTCCTATGTTTCCTTGAAAAAAAAAACAGACAACCGGCGATATCAGACTTTTCACCAACATTTGTCCATATGTGTGAATATATGTTTTATATAATTAATAACAGTCTATTATAACTTTATGAATTTTTCACTCTAGAGTTTTATATATCTATAAAAAACCTCATTTACACAGTAATAACAGTATAAACACAATTATTTTTTCCAAACAAAATATTTATATGTTAAATACAAATAATTTAATAGATATAATGTTTTTATTATAATTCGTTTGCAAAAAAAAAATCTTTTTTTTTTTTGTGAAAAGTTGAAATAGTAGAAAACTAATTTATATCGTGAAAAATTAGGTTCATTAGCATTAATTAAAACATATTTGAGTGAAGTTCGAAGTACATTAAGTAGACCTGATAAAAAATATTAGCAACCCAATTTAAATTTCCTAAACAATTTCAGGCAAGCAAAAAATATATAAATTTCACAAATTTTAAATTAAGCCTGACAACTTCTCGAGGTTGAAAATTAGTAATTTTGCTCCCTCCAAAAATTATTAATGAGAAAATAAAAAAGCAATTATGAAGGAAAATAATTTTTTAATCAATTGCGCTCGTAAAAAATATTGTCTGCAATTTTAATATTTTAAACTAAATCGCCTAGCTTAAAACTGATTTTTTTTTCAATTTTGATTTCCATTTCCATAGTCAAATTGTTTTAAACTAAATATTGCTGTTTGAGATGAAAAAAAATATTTATTATTTTTTAAATATAAATCACAAATAGATAATTGGTTTGGTTTGTTTACTATTTTATGAATTTATTTGTTTTTAAAAGAATGTTTTATTTAACCGAAGTTTTTAAAAAAATATTGGAATGAGAATACAGAGAATAAATTTGGTTGAATATTGTTTTTCAATTTATTTTAAAATATTGTATAAAATATAATAGGCATTTATTTTATGGGATATATTTTACTCACAATTTAATCTTTATATATATATATATATATATATATATATATATATATATATATATATATATATATATATATATATATATATATATATATATATATATATAACCTAAAATACAAATATTTTATTTTTCAAAAACATTTATTTTATTTTCATCATTGAATATTCTTATATATATTATTTATTTTGCGAATATTTCGGCTCGCTGAACGCCAACCTTTATCGAGGCATTACATATATGCCTTTTTATTATCTAATGAATTAAATAACCAATATATGCCTTTTTATTATCTATTTAATTAAATATGGTTGCTCTATTTTCAAAACGATATATAAATATCTGTGTGTGTGACATATATGAACTCTAAAGATAATTCATAAAATATATTTATTTTGAAAATTTGAAAATATATAAGTTTACCTTTAATAATTGTCTAGTCGGAATACAAGATACTAAGTTTTATATATAAAATTTTCAAAGAAAATAATCAAAACCTACACTAATGGACAAAACTAAAGAAGTTATAAGAAAATTGATATATTTTGGATGGGTATGATTCTTTTTTAAATAAATCAATTTTCTACTGCCGTTACTGCAATGGGTTTTTTTGCTTATCCCTAGTACACGTGGTACAGGCCATGATAATCATGGTGGGTAGTTAGCGACTGCTTTTTACTGTAAGCGCACCACATGTCTACACATGTGAAAAGCAGTTCGACTTTGCACTTACAAATGCCAGAGCCCCTTTTGGTTACTTGCACTCGCTGGTGGGGTTGGAATTTTGCAAGAATCGGGGGCCATTGGAGCATTTTTTTTTTTAAACAGAAAAAAGTGTCCAATGCGGGAATCGAACCCGGGTCCTAGTGGTCGAAAACCAAACGGTTTAACCAGCCTTCCACCGACTGCAATGGTAAAATAAAGGAAGGGCCTGGCTCATCAACAGAAGAGCAATGCTCGAAGCATATTATATATTTATTATTATATGTATTCCTACTGTCTTCAAAGCTTATGTCCATAATTCATTTAAAATACCTTCTCAAAGAATCTAGCTTCGGTATCACTATAAAAGGAAAACTAATATCTCAATATTAAAGCGGTATATTACAATGTATATCGGGATTCAGACAATAACTCTGAAAGATATTACAGTGACCTTTATTGAAGACACAAAATAACCAACAACAACAACAACAACAAAAAGCCTTTATTCAGGGTCACTGACCCTATACAGGATTCACCAGAGGTATGCATAAGACCAAAGCAGTGAGACAAAGGAAATAACGATATATACAGAAGAAAAAGAAAAAAAAAACAAGAAATAGAAAGAGGGAAGCAAGAAAAACAACACAAAAAGAGTAGCAGTAAGAAAGTGAGGAGTGAGTGTCACTTGGCCTTCTTCTGAGATATGGACTTGTGGAAACCATAAAACGCCGTAGCAATATACTTATTCTGGGTCATATTGTCAATTATTGATGGAAGTGAAGCACAGAGTTGCCCGACACAAAATAACCAAGTGTGAACAAAATTGTCTGTCTCCTTCAAAAAGAGAAAATAATAATAATCGACAACCGGGAACATAAAAGACTTCCCAACTCTTCAAGTTTTGTCCATGAGTGTATCTAATGAAAGAATATAAAACTACCATTAATAATGTAAAACGAATAAATAAATATTATTGCGTGAATTAAGACAAATATCTAAACTCTCTAAGTATATTTACCCCATTTTCCCTTGATACATTTCCATCAAGGTATTATCACATATTAATGTGTGTCATTAACAAACTCAGCGCCACATAATGTCAATATATATAAGTTTTTAAAATATGTTTGCTTATATTCAGAAGGGAGAAAAGAATTGATATATACATTTATATTATGGACAAAATAAATTTTGTAAATTTTATGACGTTATGTGAGGCTGAGTTTGTTGTTGACACACATTAATATGTTATAATACCTTGATAAATGTTGGCGTTCAGCCAACTGAAATATTGGTGAAATAAATGATATTTTGAATTAATATATGCCTTTTTTAATTAAAGATTTATTTATGGAATGTTCTATTTTCAAATACATTAGTAAGTAAGACTATACCGACTGCAAAGGGTTCTTTATTATCTTTTTATTTTCAAATACATATTAAAAAGAGCGCCTCGTGTCTATATAATTCTTCCATAAGAGTGTGGATTTTGAGACAATGTTTTAAAAAGCAATATAAAAGTTTCGCAGACACTTTAACCTTACTGATCCATGGTCCCGGCTTGGAGCCCATTCTCCGAGCGTTCGACGCGGACGAGTTCGTGGACGTGGTCCGAGACCCTGAGATGTGGGAGTGCGTGGTCGCAGAGCTCTCAAGGCAGCAGAAGAAGATGGTCGCCCAATTCCTAGATGGGCTCATCGAGCGCACTCGGGACTCGGTTCCCTTGATCCGTAGGAGACTATCGGAGTTCAGGGCTGCTTTGCCATCCTATGATCCAGACCCTCCCTGAGGACACCCCTTTGAAAAAGTTTCCAAAAGGAATTTCCGTGCTCAGGCCTGGGCTCCTGACAGAGTCAGGATAATTGTAATTAATTAATTGTAAATATTTTCCCTTTGACTCTTTGAGTGTAACCATTGACTGAACGGTCAATAAAGTCTGTTTCATTGTCATTGTCACTTTAACCTTACTTCTTAAGGTTTCTATAGGTTGCTCATCTCAAGCGCAGCACTTTGCAAAATTAGTTAAGAAATGAATGGTTTTAAATTATTGGATTTTTAAAATTTCTGAACATATGAGTATTTATTGAGAAAGTCTTGTTTTATTATATATTCTAAATATTATATATATGCGCTTTGCTTATTGAAAAACATTTTATAACTTTTCTTTTGATCCTACACGCGTATTCCTAACCTAAACTTGCATGATATCTAAAAAAAAATTGAATATTAATTAAAAATTCGATTAATACCCATTATTCTCTCGCTATATTATATATGGGAAACTATTAGGTTCTAGTTAAAGCCTAACTATTTCCATCCTGCCGGCTAGTTAATTACACAGCCCCCATCTGCGGGGCCATTAACTTCCCTGGGCCAAAAAATGCTCCAAGTTTAAATTACAGCCAGAAGGGATGGAATGATTGTGTGCTCCCCTCAGTCAACATGCGTGTACCACCCACGCCATTCTTCTGCTGGCTTTATAGACAGTCTTCAAGCACCACGATTAACTACAAACATTTCATATAACTACAAGTATAGAAAACACAGATAAGTGTGTGACTGATGTTTTAAAGAATCCGTATAACCATTATTAAGCCATTGCCTACATTTAAAGCTATTTAATAGAAGATTGTGAGAAATATCTGTTTATTATTTTTATGAAACCTAAGAACACAGATAGATGCGTGTCTTTTAATTAATGATTATAATCATCATCAAACCCCATAGTGATGGGAAGTGAGGTTTCTTACTTTACAATTTCTATCTAGATTTAAGAATGGCAGTGTCTGTAGAGAACTGAAGACCAAGTTCCTATTGTAACGTGGATGACAAGGCCAAGATACCAGAGCAAAGTTGGGGAAAGAGGGGTGGACTCTAGCGGCCCCCGCTGCCATGTGGCAGGCGTTAAAAACAGCATTCCTGTGTGGGAGAGGACAGAGTCTGGTTACATCTGCGGTGAGAAGATGACGTTGCGACTTGCCTCCGGGCGTGTGGATGATCCGGTAAAGTAGTGTCAGGAGAGCCTGACATCGGAGTGGCCTACAAGCCGGTGTAAATCCAGGCTGGACTTGAATAGTGTGGAGCGGGAAGCTTCACAAGAGTGACATCCACGGCGCCAAGGATACTTCTGACGGGGAGGTTGAAGGCAAGTCCCACTCATTATATCACTTCTGTTAAGTGAGATACAATAAAACGCTAACTTTAGCTGCAATCCTTTCAAATTCACATGTGTATCTTCGTGGCATCCTGAGCAGTCAACGTACACGAATAGCGTCTGGGTACGACTTAACACTATGTTGCGGTCTAGCCTCTTGTCTGTATTATTGTAGCGGGATCATTTCACTACATAGGCTGCGTGAGATTTGTGGAACATAATTTAAAATGAGAAATTTTATGTTTATTTGTATGTGTGTACATGTGTGTATTTATGTATGTGTATATTATAAATAAATATTATGCGGATTTTGAATTCATGAGCATCTTGCCAATTGGCAATGCAGTCGTGGAAAATATGTATAATAAAAACACTTTAGATTACTATATGCTTCAATTGCCCTTATGAAATATATATGAAAATATAATCGAGAAAAAGTACTATATACCCGACTATTAAGACTTGAAAAATAAAAAAATAAAAAACATTGCATATTTACATATCTACAGAAATATTTAAGCCGGTAAAGTAGAAAAACAACAACAATGGGTTTATAAAGCCGCGACATCTGGCGGTCGACCTCACAGGATTTGCACTAGAGGAAATATAATCTAAAATTATTATTTTTAAATATAACATATATTTTTGCAACCGAATAGCGCTCTATTAAGCGCCTTAATAGTTTTGTATGTATAGTGTACGTTTCATATATAGGCACGCTGATTGGTTCTCTTCCACTCTCTCTACTTTCCTATTTCCTCTTCTGTTAATAAAAGATATCGTCCACCGCCATATGTGGACACAAATATATAGTTGAGATTAACGACGGCAACCTATCTTAAGGAAACTTCCGACATAGATTAGAGCAGGATGGATGTGATAACCAATGGTAGGGGAGAAGGTACGTTGACAATGGTAATTACAGCATCCCACATCCCTCCTTGTATAGTCTTATCTATATTATGGAACTAATCACCACTATTGGTTTGTTGGGTGGAATTCTACAATCAGTGAAGTAAATATTGTAACAAAGTATTTATTATTCTTTTATTAACAGAGTGGTCATTTTTTTATGTTTATATTTTGCTACTCTGTAAATTTCCCTCGTGGCTTATCTTTTGTTTACCATTCATAGTTTGTCCTTGCTTGAAATATGTGTTGTCAGGTTGAACATAACATTTACATACACAGTAAACACATGCCAAGGTTGTCTATGAATATTCAAAATGTCTCATGATATAATATAGAATTCGAAACTAATATAGATGCGTATGATTCTTTTGAAAATAAAACAATTTATAGTGCCCTTACTGGAATGGAAAAATTAATAGGAGGGCCTGGCTCATCAGTGGTGAACCCTCCCACTCTGGCGAAACCGCTGGGAGGGTTCACCACTGATGAGCCAGGCCCTCCTATTAATTTTTCCATTGCAGTAAGAGCTGTAGAAATTGTTTTGTTTTTAAAAGAATCATACGCGTCTATAATAGTTTTGAATTCTGATAACAGATGACGTGCTAATGCATCATAATATAACATAGAGCAGCCTTTTGAGTATGATATCATTAGTATTTATATAACACTGATAGACAAAACTTAAGGAAGTTGTACCTTATAGCATATATATATATCTCAGAGTTATTTTCTGAATCCCGATATATATATGCTATAAGATACAACTTCCTTAAGTTTTGTCTATCAGTGTAATTATTTGGGGATCATAAAATTCTGTAAATATATCTACAATTGGTTGAAAAAAACCGTAATTGCTTAACTATATATTTGTATTTATATCATTGGTTGTTCCTAAGTAGGATGTGGAATCAAGCATGATTTTAATGTATTTTCCTTTCTTCTTTAAACTTCTACTCAAACCTTATAATTCACCAATTGTTTATGTAAAAAGGTTCTCTGAATTTAGTGTTGTTGCTTGACGCAAGCATCCCTCGTGGATTTTTAAATTTTATTCACTATATGATCTCTGTAACAACAGACACAATCATAATTTGCATCCTGATTCTATAAGGTATTTAAAAATCATCATTATTTTTATATATTTTTGCCTTTAAATTTTCACGCGTTTTTATTCAAATAATATAAAATATATTTTAATATGATTCAATGTTGTCAAATCGAAAAAATAAAAAATCAAATCTGCTCACAGATAATTAGGCAAATTGGAAATTTGTGATAATCTCTACGAATATTTACCCAACTTAAATATTTTTGACCATAATTTACATGCTGGAGGGAATAGAAGAAGATTTTTCCATAATTGTCAGATTGGATGTGGAAAGCCTTTAATCCGCTTACGACCAAATTTATTTGGTACATTAGTGAAGTTGGGAGAGCAGATTTGAATTTTATGTAAATTACTTGTTTGAAAAAGAATTACTAATTATTACTTTTAGTTAATGAACTTTCATCTCTATGCTCTATTAAGAGTGATTTATTTTAAAAAATTAGAATATGATATCTCTGCGTAAAATATGTGTTTATTGTTTTTATTTCTTTTGCCTGGGGCGAGTTTGTGCTTTTACGATTTTATTATAAGTCATTCCTGAGGAATAATAATGAATATATATCTTTATTTTCCCTGAAAAATTAGGAATCAAATGAAAGCTAACCAAGTAGGCGTTTCGAGCTGTTGGCCTACGTCAGCGTGTTGCAAGCTGTACTTCCAACAACCCGAAAGGCGTACGTAACTTATCTTGAATAATCAATAAACAGTATTTGTCTGATTTTCGAATGATTAAAAATCAACGATCAGTTTATATTTATTCCGATAGATGGTGCAAGCTATCAGCAACTTTTAGTTACACGATCAAGGTATGCCTTTTTTTCACAAAATATTGGTTGTGTTAACTCGGGAACTACCAATGAAAAGTAATTTAATTGGATGATTCTTAAAGGAAGCAATCTTTAAATATGAATTTTTCCTAAAGTACAAATAGAGTACATAATTTGACCAAAAAGGAGAAAGGTGGAAGGATGGTTTAAACCATTGGTTTTCGACCGCTACGACCCCGGCTCGAATCCTGCATTGGGCACTTTTTTCTAATTAAAAATAAAATGCTCCAATGGCCCCCGATTCCTGCAAAAGTCTAACCACATCAGCGAGAGCAAGTAACCGAACGGGGCTCTGGCACATATGTAAGTGCAAAGTGTAGACATGTGGTGCACTTAGAGTAAAAGCAGTCGTCAACTATCCGCCATGATTATCATGGCCTACTTGGGATTAATAAAAAAAGGTCAAAAATATACTTTTTAGTATTAAACAGAACGAAGTCCTAATCCCAACTTACGTTTGTATATACAATAATATTCGATAATATTTATGTAACCACTGAGCTGATGAAAATTAGTTTGCTGGTTAAGGAGGCCATTCGATAGAATATCAATTAGAGTTCAGTAAAATTGACACCATATATATTATACATATAAAGATATTAAGACGTATATTATAAGCAATACTATATTCAGGTATATTGATAAATTAAATTTTTATTGCCATCTATCGTTAAAATTTTACACAAATAAATTCACTGGCAATGAGTTTCTTCTAAATATCTGATATTTAAAAGAAACTCATTGCCAGTGAATTTATTTGTGTAAAATATTGATAAATGTTGGCGTTCACCCCACCTGAAATATTCGTAAATAAATATTTTTATTCAATCCAATCTATATATTTTATTTTCTAAAAAATAATATAAAATATAAATGTATTAATACTCTAATATTCTTAATCATATACCAGCATATATACATTTTTACATAGACTATAGTCTAGAAAGGTTTTAAGTGAGATGACTACATCCTATCATTTAGGAAGGTTTATAAAAAATGTCGGAAGACATAGCAGTTTTTTACTTATCGTTGTCAGCTGAGATTTGGTGAGTAAAAAAAAACACGTGATGGAAGACTTAAGTAGCTTGTGACGTCACCAAAATATCTCCCTTCCCCCCTCCCATAGCAATTGATGATGGCCCAGCCCCCCCATAATGAAAATCATAATCTAAAATTAACTACGTTGCCATGGTAACGAGGATTCCCTTCAGTGACTAAATTAACACACGCAGATTTTAACTGTTCGAGGAAATCTATGATGGAAACTTTTTATTATTGGGTTTTTACAACTTTTAACTTAAAAAAATTAAAGCTTGAAATATTCCGATTGAAAGATTGTTCTAAAGTTTTTTTTTTTTTTTAAGTCTAGTTGCGCTGGACAAAAACTGAATTATCTGGTTCGTTAACTCGTAGTCAACCTTTTGTTGTTGTTGTTGTAAAATAGAAGCTTTGTTTTATAGAATTTCATTGTTTATAGAAACCTTTAATTTACCTTTTTTTAGATTCACTTTGATTGTAACTGAATCTCCAATCATTACTGATTGAAATCAATCTGTTGGTCAATATGAGGTAAATGTTGCGATTGCTTTGATGGGGGTCGGTGGACGTGTGATCTAAACCATTGGTTTTCGAACGCTACGACCTGGGATCGAATCCCGCATTGGGACTTTTTATCTAATTATAAAAAATGCTCCAATGGCCCCTGAATCTTGCAAAAGTCTAACCCTAGCAACGAGTGTAAGTACCCAAAGCCATCAGAAAGCTATTCGTACAACTAGACGTATTGCTTCGTGTATTGCCGTCCGTATTATAACTTACTGAGCTGACGTCGTGATATCAAAATGAAATAGAGATCATTTATTTGTTTAATCGTCTCGATGTATGCCGTGTTTCATCGCTATTTGTCCACTACTTCTTTGCTATCACATAGCGCATCTGCTTTTCCCGTGTGTCGATATGTGGTGCACTTACAGTAAAAGCAGTCTCTAATTACCCACCATGATTATTATGACCTGTACCACGTGTACTAGAGATTACAAAAACAAGATTTTTTCCGCAAAGTGTCTTGCCAGACTCCGTCTATCCTATACGTGCTTTTACATGTAAAGATTTTAAGAACTACCTTTACTCATGATAGTTTTCTTGGCTTAAGTATAAACATCTTCACATATTATAAAGCACCTCTGGGGATTTCGATATCACTAAATACTTCAATAATAATTGCACAAGTCTTATTTGGTAAGTACAAAATTGTATACATGTGTATACGTATATTGGTCTACATATTCATACATATATTGATCGATATGTGTATGTTATTTAGACAAATAAATAGAGATTTCTGCTTGAATTTAGATCATGTTGAGGATTATGGTAATGGAAATGCAGTCGTGGTTAAATCTTGAAAGTATGATAATAAAATGGTTTTGATCAGAGATTGTTTTAATTGAGCTTTAGAATGTATAAAAAGCATAATTTGATAAAAGTACTGCCTGGCTTAAGGCGAGTAGAATAAGGAAAACAAAAGATTATTAACATAATGTACAAAAGTTTTGAGCCGGCCATTGGGATAAAACAACAACGAGTTTTTATAGGGGAAGAGTGACCTCTGGCGGTCGATTTAGCAGAGTATTTGAATCTATGATATATAATTTTAAATAAAATAATATTTTAATGTAACATGTATATATATATTGCTCTAGATGTGTATACTTATATTGGTCTACATGTGACCACACGTGTTAGAGACTACTCTCCCAACCCCTATTATCATAATAACCAAGGTGTGAGTTTACTTAGGATAAACAATGAGAGAATTGGTACTGTTTCTCTTTACTCTAATTTCTCCTAGTAGTTTTGAGAACTCAAATTGGAATTTGAAAACTAAGAATATATTAGCAATGCTTTCTTTCTACTAACTTCCTTTTTTTGGCAAGAGAGAAATATTTTAGAAATGATCAATAACATGAGCACTTACAAAATGAGTAATATAGAAAATATGTGGTGGTGGTGTCTTGTCCTTTCTCAATGGAAAAGTGAGAGGTGTGCCATTGCCCCGTTAGTCAGCCCCGTTTCAGAGTTCCCTGTTCACGGTTACCGTAGCGGCTCGGGGCTCATGACACTGTATTTCACCCTACAGGGCAGTCCCTTACTTGTGCTGCTTCTCCCGCCCTCCATGTAGAGGAGGGGTTGGACTTCTGGGTGGGATAGAAAATATGTAAAAGATACTTAAAACAAACAATACATATCCTATTTTCGGGATGTAAAATATGTAAAATACTTAAACAAATAAATATGTTCGTATTGTTAAAGAAGGATAAGAGCTTTGACTCATTGAGTACTTTCAGATCGTATCTGCAATATAAAGTTTAGAAGCGACGTGTTTAATTAAGAGCTGAAGCCTTTTTCCACGCTATCTTTTAATTAAAACATTTTTTCCCCATAGAAATAAATCTTAACATGCTTTTATCAAGAATAAAAAATTCTATCCCACTCTAAAACGATACGTTTCTTCATTACCTTTACCAGTTTATAGAATTTGAGTTAAACTCTCTTCACATTGGGATGACAACTCTACAGGATGTTGGAAACACTAACGATCTAGGCTGTTTCATTAGCTGCATTAAAATTGGCAGAGTCTTAGACCACCTGAGGAAGAGATTACAGCTTGATAGCTATATTGCCAGGTGAATGTGATAAAGAAAAACTTATCGTTTTCAAAATTTTATAGAATATTGTCATTCTTAATTCAAATATTGAGAAAGGTCTGTCTCATAACAGCGGTTTAACGTTTTCAAGCAGGTCGCCAATTTAATCTACCAGACTGCTCAAATATATTCGAACTATTGTAGACGCGTATGATTCTTTTAAAATAAGAATAAAAAATTCTACTGCCCTTTCTGCAATGGAAAAATTAAATGGGGAGGGCCTGGCTCATTAGTGTTGAACCTTCCCAGCGGTTTAGCCAGTTTAATTTTTCCATTGCAGTAAGGAGCAGCAAAAATTGTTTAATCTTTTAAAAATATCATACGCGTCTATAATAGATTAGAATTTTAATAAGAAATAGCGCGCTAATGTATCAAAATATAATTGTTCTTATATATATCGTCGCGCATTCCAGGATTTGACCTTTCAGGGACTTGCGCATAGATAGACTTTGCTATTTTGTTTAAAAATACTTTCTATCTAGAGGGAAGTTAGTTCGAGTTGTTATTGCTGATCTTGTCTAACATTGGCGGATGATAAATACGCTTGTAGTCGTGAATGTGTCTTGATATAACAGATATAAGGGTTATGTATAGCCAATGTGATAAAATTGTTGTTAACAGAAGTTCTGCAGACTATGATAGTTGAATAACCGCTGGTATGAAGGAACAAGACCTGGATACTCAATATCATCACAGCTTTCTAGAAACGAACCCACAAAAATTACAAGATTAAAGATCGAACATACTAGACCCATTATGTTCATTGATGGAGAGAAAGGTTTTCCTGTCAGCTCAAAATGCTCCAACTCCACTGCAACTCCAGCACATATCCTGGACTGTATTGGAGCTAAGAAAGAAGACCTATACAACAACCCCAAAACTATAGTAGAAAAAATTATTGCTTTCAACCCTTATAACCTGGTGTAATCTTACCCATGTGATAATAATAAACAGATAGTTAAATTGGAATTAGAGAGATGAATAATTTTATAGAGACCAATCAATTAATGATCGATATATTTGAATTAGTAATTGCCACGACTCAACCATTCCATCGAAGTAGTTAAATACTTCTCCAAATTCTATCAACTAGGATTCTCATGAGGATAGAGGCTGCCTGGCCGGCATTCATAGTTCTTAAAACTGAAGATTTTTCGGCCAGTAAATCTTTCTATTGTCTCGACGTTTCGACAAAAATATTTTGTTCTCGTCAGGAAAAAAACAAAAATTAAAACATTTGGCAAGGGGTTAAAAATTATTAAGAATTTTAACGCCGTTCCAATTATTTTTATTTTTGTTTGCTCATGACGAGGAAAAAATATTTTTGTCGAAACGTCGAGATAATAAAAAGATTTACTGGTCGAAGTATATTTAGTTTTAAGAACTAGGATTCTGTAGATATATTTTTGCAGTAGTTATTTTAAATTTCCATATGGGCTCAAATTAATTGTCTTACCTGATCAAAAGGTTTCGGACAAAAGAATGGGTTCAGCAAGTCAAGGCCGCAAGAATTTGTTCTCAAAATCAAAAAGATTTTATAGTGTCGATTAGACTGTCGTGATTCAACTAATACATAATAATTATCTTCCAATATACAATCATAGATAAAATAAAGGTAGTTGTATTTTTGGCATGTATAATTATAATTATTATATTTCTTCATACTTGTTATTATATTTTTTGAGGAGAACATTTCAAATTTACATGGATGAGAATTCCACCGTTATATGAACTAATAAAGAATTTTGTTAAATATTTGAGTGATTTTGAAAATCGAATTTGTTCTTTTGATAATATACTTGTGTGATACAGGTGATTATTCAACTTTAATAATCTTCTATTTTTCCTAGAGCTAATAAGGTTTATGCTCAAATTATAAAACTTCCTTAAGTTTTGTCGATGAGTGTAGAGTTTAATTTATTCATTTTTTCCCTTTCTACCGATGATCATCCAAAATACTTCTAGCTGATGATTCCTCTTAATTTATCTTCCTTCTTGCTAGACCGCGGACGGTTGGCTCGGCAACCCAGGAGCTGACGTCACTTCCTGTTGACGTAACCCTGCAAGCGGCGTCGCCACATACTGACTTGTTCTCTTTCTCCATGTTTACTTTTTAATCTATATATAATCCCTTTACCTTGTAGTTAATTAAATAATAATTAACGTTGAGCGCTGTGTGTAATCAATTGGAATACAACACTTCTCATATCAAAGTTCAAATTAGTGTGTAGAGACATTAAAGCAAGTATTAATGTGATGAATTAGCGCCCCATCTGTTTTAAGAAATATCAACTATTTTATTCGTTTATGATTCTTTTCGAATTAAAATAATTTTCTACTGCCCTTACTACAATGATAAAATATTAGGAAGTCCTGGCTCTTTACCACTTATAAGCCTGGCTCTTCCATTATTTATTATTGCAGTAAGGGCAGTAGAAAATTATTTTAATTGCAAATTCAAGCAAATTAAAAATAAATAAATCTATTAATATTTGTAAAATAAAAATAAAACGATCACGTGAAGCGAAAAATAACGAAAATTTTGGTATATAGATGGTTATATATAGTTAAGTATCTTTGGAGGAGATAACTTCAAACTTTACAACTGTAAACTCTGTTAGCTTATTATCTATATAGATAAGCCAGGATCTCCCTTTATTTATCAATGCATTAAGGGCAGTATAAATTTGTTTTAATTCAAAAAGAATCATACGCATTAAAAATAGTTTATATTTCTTATATTAAAGCCAATATTAAAATAATAACAGATTTATTGGTAAAATATGTGAAGCAAATATATGCAGCATTTATAGCAATATATACAGTACATCAAACATAGGTCTTTTGCAAACAAAAAATGTTTAAACCTTTTCTTATGATTCAATTATGCGCACTTAGTGCGCCTTCTAGCGCTGAAAGTGTGAATTAAAGTTTTTATAAAGTTTAGATAAATGGATAAATTGATTTATTTTAGGTATGTTACTTTGGTGTATTATACTCAGATATGTTATTTTAGTAAACTATAGACGTAAGCGTTTAGGACAGTAGAATTACCTTGTATATATTACTTGAAATCAACATATACCCCGAGGAAATTATTGGCATTTTCAGTTTTTTATCCTCACATATTCTATATAGAATGTGGGAGCACACACACTGTGATACATATGTGCAAATATCAAACCAGATATTTAATTATATTATAATACTTGTATTTATATGTTACCGTCGTGAAATTCTTATTTTTCACAGGTTCGGAAGATAAATATTTTAATAAAGACTTCAAAAGGTTTTCTGTCTGACAAGTAGAAAGAAGTGCTAGACCCTAAAAGCTTCTGTCTGGTACAACTATAAAAAGAATGCACTCAGACCACTAGAACAGATTCTAGCTATGAAGTAACTCCGTGTTTTTTCTGGTTCTAAGCTGGCCACTTACTTAGAACTTTTTTTTTTGTAAATAGATATATTTCTCTGATGTTATATATATTAAAGAGTGTGTTGAGATAATATTTTAGCAATTTACTTTCATAATTGGTACTAACACGGCTCCCTCTTCTTCATATAATCATTATTTTGTATTTAACACTATATAATCCTATATAGACGTTGTAATAAATCAGTCTCAATCTCTCTCTGCTGATAAAATATATTAACAATAAACCTTTGTTAAAACACTATTCTTCAGATAAATAGGCATCCACTCGTGCGAATTCGGGCAATTCGAATATAGTGGCGTATAGATTATTCAGTCGGCGTATAGAGAGTCTATTTCAAAGTATAATTTTGTATTTCCTTCCTAATATAGAATTTTACAGTTTGAAATTTATCTATTTAAATAAAACCTACAAATATGTGTTTTTCGAATATCATCAGATTCATTCACATATTTTATCTTCACCCAAATGTACCGCAACATTTAAATATTTTCTGTAAATTTGCATTTATTGCACTTCTCAATATTTTTATATCTTGATTTTAAAGGGAATTGGAGGTGTTTGTTGAACTTTGGTAAAATTGGCGGATGAAACTAAATATGTCGTTTCACTGGCCTTGCTGGCCGCGGAAGAGTTCGGCAAAGATTGAAGACAACCCAGAGTAACACGTTGTATTCTATTTGTGTTTAAACTAAAATAAATTATTTGACTAGGTGCTCTAACAAAACGTGACTCAAATGCACCTGGATAATATCCAGACATAAAGATAGGTACATTAATAAAGTATATATATAGAAATAATTTCTATAATCTCCGTGTCATGTTTTGGGATCAAGGAAACCACAACTCCTTATCATTCCTGTAGGCCGCCTACTGATGTGAAAACTCGGTTAGTGGTGCGTCGACGAATTCGAACATTTCACCAACCCTAGCCTGGGCTAGATTGATGCTACCCGGAATTCTGGATGGTATAAAATAGTAGAGAATAATTGTGCGTAATCGTAGTGTTTTAGAGTAAAAACCAAACCCGCTTAGTCTTCAGGCTTATTGTCCACTTGTTGCTGTTGACATCCAGTTAATAAGATTTCGCCTATCGATTCTTTTGTTAAGTATTGTTTGGAAAATAATAAAGATTCGTAGAGAATTAAGGTTGATAATTATGAAGATTCGTTATTACTTAAAGGTATTTTTAAACAATAAGGAAGGCCAAGATATTAAATTATATACATTCCAGCAAGTCTCACCTATCAGCGGCCCACCCTATCCAATAAACGCTAGCCAACACACCAATCAATCAAAAAAACTGCGATATTTATAGAAAGAGATGTAATTTAGCATAGACAATACTACAACATAAGCAAATTAAACAGAGTATTACATCTCTCGCTTAAATATCATACAATTTTCACTTTTAACAAGTATGTTTAAATGTCACTATATTGAATGTGTTGATGACGCGAGAAGAGGTATAGATTGGAATCTTTATAAATGGTATATAGTTATCTGAGTAAAATATCTGAAAGTTTTATAAAGAACAGAAATCTATATACCTGACTCCCAAGAGGCAAATTCCCTCGAGAAGAAGCGCTCAATAGAGATTTCGTAGATTTTTTTATTAAAACTGCATTTTATATTCCATTCAACGTTTGGAATTTTCAATATTCAGCCAGGTTTTTCCGCCCACTTGACCAGAAACAAAGCCCGCTGCACATTTTACACAAATTGTGGATTCAACATTTCCTCTCTATGAAATTTAACCGGTACAATTTTTCTTCCTGTTCCAAATTTTGAATTTATTTGCTTGTTTTTTACAAAGTGCGCTCGAAAATAAAATATATATTTCTCATTTTATTAAGTTCACTATGTGTGAATGCCCAAAATTTTAAATTTCAGACAATCTAAAACCTGATTAAGGAATTTTGTAGAAATGTCTACTTACAGAATAAAATACATCAAACATCTTATGTCGAAAAAGAGAAAATTCTTCAAGAAAGTTGGTACAGTACAATAATGATAGCAGAATATAAAATATATAGATATCATATCGTTAAAAATACTTATATATTAATATGAAAAAACAATAGAAAAAATAAAAGATAAGTGGGTCAAGTGTTGATATTAAAATAAAGAAGGCATCTCCTGACCACGAGCACATATGCTTATTTCGTGGATGGCTTTTCTTGATTTATCAAGAAATTGGGTTGGCCAAATATCACGGAGCAAGCTAAATAAACGTTTAGTTTATTTTTGCTCCACTAGATGGCGCTCTGCCATCTAAAAAGCACATGTGCTCGTGGTCAGGAGATGCCTTTTTTATTTTTAATATATTAATATATCATAGAGTATCTTTTGATGATATTAAGTTTAATTGATAAACCGTTGGTTTTCGACCGCTACGACCCGGGATCGAATCCCGCATTAGGCACTTTTTTATAATAAAAAAATGCTCCAATGGCACCGTATTTCTTGCAAAGGTCCAACCCCAACAGCGAGTGCAAGTAGCCAAACAAGGCTATGGCACATTTGTAAGTGCAAAGTCGAACTGCTTCTCACATGTGTAGACATGCGGTACACTTACAGTAAAAGCAGTCGTCAACTTCTCACCATGATTATCATTATCTGTACCACGTGTACTAGGGATAATAATAATAATAAGGTTTATAACAATTTATTATTGTAAGTTATATCAATAGAATGTTTGATGTTCGATTATTATTAGGGATTGAGAATATATCTGAACATCAGTACACCCAACAGGTATAGGAGATAGACTTTAAAATATCCTAGTTTCATGTGGGAAAGGGATAAGACTAATAGAGAAAGTAAATTCCAGAGGGAGCTCCCTCCACTTAAAGATCCCATTAGGAAAAACGGACTTCTAAGTAGGCTGCCAATGGCAGGTCCTTTCAGCTCCATTTACAGCGCTTTGTAGGTTCTGACACCTACTGTGGTATGTTTAAACTGCTGTTAAATCTATTGTTGTATGTAAGGCGTGTTGTATATTCTAACGTCAGCTGTGAGGATTGATAGCTATGTTTAAACTGCTGTTAAATCTATTGTTGTGCGTACGGTGTGTTGTATGTTCAAACGTCAGCTGTGAGGATTGATAGCTATGTTTAAACTGCTGTTAAATCTATTGTTGTATGTAAGGCGTGTTGTATATTCTAACGTCAGCTGTGAGGATTGATAGCTATGTTTAAACTGCTGTTAAATCTATTGTTGTATGTAAGGCGTGTTGTATATTCTAACGTCAGCTGTGAGGATTGATAGCTATGTTTAAACTGCTGTTAAATCTATTGTTGTATGTAAGGCGTGTTGTATATTCTAACGTCAGCTGTGAGGATTGATAGCTATGTTTAAACTGCTGTTAAATCTATTGTTGTATGTAAGGCGTGTTGTATATTCTAACGTCAGCTGTGAGGATTGATAGCTATGTTTAAACTGCTTTTAAATCTATTGTTGAGAGTACGGTGTGTTGTATGTTCTAATGTCAGCTGTGAGGATTGATAGCTATGTTTAAACTGCTGTTAAATCTATTGTTGTATGTAAGGCGTGTTGTATGTTCTAACGTCAGCTGTGAGGATTGATAGCTATGTTTAAACTGCTGTTAAATCTATTGTTGTGCGTACGGTGTGTTGTATGTTCAAACGTCAGCTGTGAGGATTGATAGCTATGTTTAAACTGCTGTTAAATCTATTGTTGTATGTAAGGCGTGTTGTATGTTCTAACGTCAGCTGTGAGGATTGATAGCTATGTTTAAACTGCTGTTAAATCTATTGTTGTAAGGACAGTATGTTTTCTCCTGTTGAATGGCTTTCATGCCCGAAATCTAGAGATATTAATTAAGATTTTTAAAAGGAAACTTATTCCTGGAAACCTGATGTTTTCACCTTAACATTTGTGTGTGTGTCTGTTGGGATACGACCAGTATATTTACATAGAATCAAGATAAGCAATGTATCAGTGGACATTGAAATTAAAATACAAAATCAATCTAAAAACCCGCATATTATGCCCTACCATCGACCTATCGAATACCAATGACATAAAGGTTTTTCACGCAGCGTTGAAGTACAAAATGGTCATTCGAGAACAACCTAGAGTCAAAATAACTAAAACTTGGATGACCGAACATCCAGAGTCAAATGGAAAGGAAAGACTTTCAACGGAACAAGATATTTCAAAAGGCGTTCCACACAGCCGTCTATTATAAAGTCTTTTTAAATTTGCATTGATGATTTATCATAGCCTACAATGCAGATTACATCTCAACTCAGCCAACACAACAGTCCTGACCGTATTTGAATATGCATCAAGGATAGCAAAGTTCTTGCGCCATCCAAACGGAGACATGTTCTAAACAAGTCTCTCTTATACTGAACTAGCCGAATGTCCAGGGCAACGCCCGGGTTTTACCCGATTAAATGCTTTTATTCAAATACTATTCGTTACAATTATAAATTGGCGCAGTGGATGTCATTCTTGTATAATATATAAATGAGTTTTAAAAATTGTAAAAAGAAAATGCATCGGCCGGGAATCGAACCCGGGCCGCCCGCGTGGCAGGTGAGCATTTTACCACTGAACCATCGATGCTTATTAGAAATGGCCATATTTGGGTATTTATTCCATTCACAAAAGCAAACGGTGACAGAATTAAGAATTGATTGATGACTCTGATACTTGTATATGTTAATCCCTCTACATCGAGTGCCATTATGGTTACACCTAATTAGAAGAAATTCAACATATCAAGTGATTATACAGATAGTTATCAAAACATACCTCGAACAAAGATAATAGAATATAAGGTACTAAGGTACCTTAATGTGCCATTTATATGCTCAAAGTCAATTGAAGATAACACAAAATCAAATATTTGTAAATCTACATTAATTTTGACACTAATGTAGGGCTTCTATTTAACCACATTTTAACTTTATCAACTATCTTGAACAAACCTTCAACAATAGAACAACAAGATTCTAAGAAATACAGTGAAATAATCATTTTTAATGAAAAACAAGAATAATACCAGAGACCAAAAACACGATGCATTTGAATTTTACACAGGCAATCAAAACACTTCTACCTAAAAACTAACATAAGAAAATATTTTAATGAAGCCACAAACTAAAAACAAACAGTTAACTCAATAGAAACAGTACGGAGACCTAGATAGTGGATATTGCTGCTGCTGTGATGGAGATGCATGGAGACATCTGAGACTCTTCTTTGGACACGACAAAAACAACAACGGAGACCTAAAAATATACCTTTGTTAATTGACAAGATATTTGATAAAACACGATAAAAGACAATAAATAAAAATAATAGAAAATATTCTCTTACAAAAATTGATGCAGCGTTTGAAAAACAAGACAAATAGAGAAGTTCCAACCAGAAATTATTTGCTTTTTTCACCAAGCTGTATGCATTTCAATTAGTAGCTTTGTTCGTTTAACGCTCCAGGAAAAGGTTCTGAGTTATCTCTCGTATATAATATTTCTCTCTATTTACTAAAAGTAAAGAGTAATAATATTGACACTAAATGACTTAATGTAAACTGAATTTTCGAATACAATGATATTATTGTAAAAGGTAACTAATGAAATAATAAGAATCTAAAAATATTATATTTGACCCCAATCAAATTTATTTTTGGATAGCGTTTTATTACAAAGAGAAATTCTCTTTATTTGAAGATATGTCGTAATTTTTAGTTTTTACTTTCTGTGGGAGAGATTAATAAGTAAAATGTTTTAATACATCTTCTCTAAAGCGTACACATCATTTGTTAGGCGAGCTTTTTTTCAAGCAATGACGCACTTCTACTGTCTTAACAATGTCAAATGGAGAAATACATAAAGTTGGTGTATTTCTCCATTTAACATTCTTAAGACCGTAGAATAGCTTTAAAATCAAATCTCGCCTTTTCACAATAAAATATACGTATTGTCAAAATTTCAATACAAGTGAATAGGTTTTACACAATTTTACCCAATGAAATATTCTTGTCAATTTCTTTAAAAGCTAAAGTAAGAGTTGATAGAATAAACGATCACATTATTAACAGAATTCAAATCAGAATTGTAACGAAAAGTTTAATACCTCAAATATAAGAATATTTTATAAAGTGTGATATAAATCTGTCTTTCTAATGTGTTCTTTTATATCTATATCAGACCGTAAACTATTTATAAAAAGATCGCTTTGCACTAGTCCATACTAGTAAGTTGGGTTTCCAGGGTAGTTAGCGTTCTGCGCTCCCTGGGTTATAAATATCCCTCTCTCTTGATCTATATGATTTTTATATAATAATCGTCTAGATGTTCTGACATCATCAATACATTTTTTACATCTTTTAAAAAAATGATCCTATTATAAAGATTAAATGAATAGCGTGTATCAATGATATGTGTAACCTTCAGAATCTAGTTTTCTGTGATTTTAGCTCCAAATTGAATAAATCTCATGCCATCTCTAAAACCCCAGTTCTGGCCGCCGAGGTTAAAACTGTATGTCTTAAGGTATCTTCATGTCAATACTCAGCCCCAGTTTCTAATAAAAGTCTGAAACTATGGTAAAAGATCGGAAAGTCCTAAATATAGCTGTTTAGACATTGTCATTTTTTTCATCTATATCATTCCACATTAACTATCTTATTGAATATGTTGGAATCTTGTTGCATGAAACTGAGATCTATCAATGCTATATCATTGGTAGTGTCGTTTTTACAATAAAGTACCTGAGAAAAGTCAAATTCTGTGAAAACGAGAGTCATTCGCCATCGCTTTACCTACTAGGTCAGTTGAGATCAGTGTTAGTTTCTAGCTTAATTCGACATAGTTCTTTATAAATAAGTGTAAGAAACATAAACTCTTTGAGAGAAACGCGTATGATTATTTTAAAATTCTCTACAATTATAAAAATAATGGGAGCGCCTGACTCATCAGAGATGAACCCTTCCAGTGGTTTCACCAGTTTAATCTACCATATCGCTGAAATATTGCATATTTCTTTTTTTCTTTTTCACTGATATTGAAGTTAGACTCTTGGGATGCGTATTTTAAATGAACTATGGATTAAGCTTTGAGAACAGTAGAAATACATATAATTATAAATATGTTGCTAATGCATAATATTAATAAATTAGTATGTTCCGTTTAATTTTCAACATGAGAGATCGCCTAAACACCTACATAAATCCGGTCTCTCATGGTAAACTCAGCAGTGTTACTACAACATGTCTTTTTACATTCCAGTATTTTTATTGTCTCTGCTAAAAAAAGAAAGGGTCGAAATAAAATACAAATATATAGCTATCTATATTATTATAGAAATTTTGCCTTACTACGTTAAAAGGAACAACATGCGCGTGGTTATTAAAATTGTTAATTATTAATTTATTGATTAATAATTAACAATTTGTATATAACCACACACATACTGTTCCTTTCAACATAGTAAGGCAAAATTTCAGCAAAATTGCTTGTCGTTTAAAAGCCAATCCGAAAAGAAAAAAGCTTATATATACTTATACAAAATTAAATATATTTCTCTATGGTAAATATAAATTGTATTTGAAAAAATATTGGGCAAAAAAAAAATGCAACTGGACAATCTGCAAATTTTCTCGGACCATTCGTTTATCTTATAAAAATCACCTTAATTATTTCATCAAGAATGATACAAGAATATCCTTTATTTTATAAAATCATATTTTAATTTTGTTAATATTATTTGATTAATATTAAAATAACAGAAGAGATAAATCATTTAATTTTTTTATCCATTTAATTAATATACTTAAACATCATCATTGTTATATGTAGTTAATCTATATAATCTAATAAAAATTCAAATATTTGATTTATATATTTGTTAAATATATATATCAGCCAATCACTTTAATTCCAAACAGAATTTAATTCCTCAACTTCTTTTAACATTTTTTAGATAAGGGCTTTTCTCAAACTTTGTGAAAGGTTCGAAGAACAAAAAAATCAGCCGAACTTTTAAATCCGTTTCTGGCATTTGGAAATTTGGAATAACTTCCCACGTTGATTTTATTCCATTTATTTCTCCTGGATTCGAAGCCATTCCCTACAAATGGATTCCTGAGATTTTAAGTCATTTTAGAAGAGAAATGCGTTGTGTTAGGAAGTTAATACTGTAATTCAATTTTAGCTTAATGTTATAGAATGTAAAGGTTTGAATGGTCATTTCGGTTATTTCTGGTAATGGTGATAGCTGTCAGCTTTGTATTTATTGGTTTTCACAATGAAGATTTGATGACAAACTATAGATTAGATCCTATTCCGAGAACCATTAGAATATTTGTGTTTCAAACGATATTTTCCTATTCATATAATATTTTGTTTATATATATTTTTTATTTATTTATTTAACATTTGCAAAGACACGCCATATCCACAATTAGGATAATTGCGTGTAAATCTGAAATTATATACAAATCAATCATCGTGATTTTAACATAGATAAACATTGGGAAGCACGCAAATTACACATTCTATGTCAAATTTTGCATATAGTAATTATAAATAATAGTACACCGTATGAAATGTGTACACAAAATTGTCATTTACAACAGTTGGAACAACGGGTTGACTATGTAAATTAATTAATATTGAACAAGTATAAGATTTTCGTTTTCTCTTCAGAGATACGGTCAACTTATTGTACCCACACCAGTCTAATATTCTCCCCGTGACCTTTCCTGTTGTATTTCAAAGTTCTGTCAAGTTGTTTCCCCAACATATCATATAATATGTTGGCCTTTTGTCTGAATTTTCTCGAAATGTTGTTGTGTGGCTCATCACCACTAGTATAGTTAATTACCATGGTAATTAATATAATGTATAATTCTGATATATAATTAAAAGGAGAGAGAATCCAAGTTGTAAATTGACGCAATTATCCCTAGCCGAGATATCGCGTTTTGTGTGTTGAAATAAATAAATACAATACATATTTTAATTATGAAATTGTTGAAAGTGACATTTCAGGGATATTTATACGATAAAATACTCTTGTGATTTGCATATTGTTGTAATATTATCTATGCTAATTGACATTTCTGCTTGTATATTGCATCTTTGTTGGATTGTTAGTTGGCTAGCGGTTATAGGATAGGGCAGGCCGGCGTGAGCTGCTGATGTACATATAATTTGATCTCTTGTTCTTCCTTAGTGTTTCATACCTTTGTAAAGGATATTTCTATTCTTCTACGAATCTATATTTTTTACTAACAAAAATCATAGTAATGCCAATTCACTTTAAACATACCGAGAAGAGTAGCCATTGTTGAATCTTAATTAGTCAATAAGTTTTAATTCAATAATAAAATTTATTAAGAATTATTACCAGAGGTATAATTACTAATATCCAAGGCGCTCAACAAAGAGTGTTTGCATAAACCATCTAACAAAGTTTTAAGCCTTCATATAAATACATATTTACTACACTATAGTATGTACCGCATTGAATATAGAGTTATAAAATAATTTATATTAAATTATAGTTATTATCTGCGCCTTTGGAGTCTTCAACCCCTCATAAATAAACAGAAGTAGCCTTTATATATATATATATATATATTTATATTTTTTTAATTAAAAAGGCATATATTGGATCAAAATATCATTTATTTTACCAATTTTCAGTTGGCTGAACGCCAACCTTTATCAAGGTGTTTTAACATTTTAATGTGTGTCAACAACAAACTCAGCGCCACATAACGTCAACAGCATTAAGTTTTTAGAATTATTTTGTTTTATTCAATGGGAAGAAAAATTTTGATATATATATTTATATTATGGACAAAATAATTTTTGTAAAATATAGGTGTGAATATTTTGATAATTAACAATAAATTAAAATTAACAATTTTTTTGTCCATAATATAAATATATATATATGATAATTTAAACCAATAACCCTATATTATGTAATACGTATAACAAAATTGTCATGTTGTATATAGAACTAATTATAAACTATAACTAATTATATGCATAATTGACGTGTGTCCTTGTATCCCCATATGTAATGTACTGAGAATGAATAAATAAAAATATATAATAGATTAAAAGCTGAGTTAAGAGCCAGAGAGAGATTTACAAAGTAACTTCTAAAGATAGATTGGACCCCGACAGACTGTCGCCAGTGTCCGGTGTCCCTCGACACGTGCATGACCCAATTCTCTTTGTCAGAGCTGTCGTATAAATAAGACCGGCCTTAGCAACAGCAGTCAATTCAGTTCCCCATCAGCGCGTCGCCGGCTGTCTCCAAGTTCCACCTCATTTCACCATGTAGTCAGTAAGAAACGCTACTCCTATCTCCATCTTTGCTTTTGGCTCAACTTTTTATCTATTCAAGGAACTTTCTTTCAACTGTGTCGCTTCGTTTTGTGTGTGTGGACATCCCCAGCTTTTCCACTCTGCCTCGACCACGACTGCCTGTACTTTGTGAGAACTGTTAAAGGTCCTACAAGGTGCAGAGAGGCACTGGAAAACTCTCCACCCCTGACTGTCCCTCGCGGTTACTACAGGTTTGACCCTCGGTTGCCACAACTTATAGCGAGAGTCGACGAGGTTCTACAACAGGCTTACCAAAACCTCAACACATTATTACAGAGAGTCGACAGGATCCCTAATCACAGATAAGTCGACTCAACCCATTATTACAGAGAGTCGACAGGATTACCACAACGAAGGAGACCACAACGAAGAAGGTAAAAGACTGTCCAGATAGATAGAAGAGCCAAGAAGCAAGATGGAGGAACAAGCAATCCAACGAACCGACCAAGCAATCTCCCCCCAACGACACAGCCGAACATCCCGCAAAATAAGCCGGTGAGAAGTTACCCACCTTCGACCTTACAACGCAACCATCCAGACGACCTGCCACCATCGCCAAACAGAAGTCACAAGCTTCTACAAGCTCTACATGGGACGCCTTCCACGTCATCAGGACAACAACCAAAGACCAAGTCTCCTGACTGAACAATCATAAAAACTGTGAGTTTTTAAAAAAATCTACTTAACTCTCTCTTCATGCTAGCAACTTGATTTTCCATAAATATAATGTTTATTTTTACTGTAATTATTTTTAAATCAAATTTTACCATTTTTATAGCATTTCAATTCAAATTTTAAATCTTGTACACCATCATTTATCAATTTTTACTTTATTTTAAGCAACTTATAAATTTTAATTCATTACTTGCAATCTTACAGTTTTAAAAAAATCATATTATATTTAAATTACTCGAATCATAATTCTAAACTTATTTGTGTGTTTCTCTTAATACCTTATTTTTATACCAAAAAACACCAATGTCTTACTTAAATACACAAAACTTTGCAAAAAAACATTGTTATGTTCACTATTTTATGTAAACGCCCCATTCAAATTATAAGTCACTATCATGCCATTGCCCTTTTACAAGTATAATTTTCGCACTAACATAAGCAACGATTTAAAAAATATATTCAAATTTTAATAAACATAGGTGAAACGCATTTTTTTTTAATACAAAAATCGAAAGATACACTATCTTCAAAAGCACAACTAAAAATGTAACTGTCCTTCCCCAAAGCAAGTTAAAAAATTCCAGCATAGCTACACTCCCTCGAGCTACACGAGATCCATATCGGCGCGAAAAAAAAAAAAATCGCAATAAACATACCACCTCTATAAACAATCTGAAAATTCTCGATGTGTTTCGTACAACAACCACCCATGACTAATACATTTGTTATTCATTCGGAAACTAGTTAGATGCTGTACCAAAAACAAAGACTTCACGTGACACCTTTCTATTCAATCCACACACTAGTGTCACACAGCACACCACAACAATTTTCTCACTTAACAGGCCCAAGACGCCTTCATGCCTGTGACACCTCACCAAAACGTGTCTACGTTGAAGTCGCACTTTTATTCACATCTAAGCCTGACATCATTGAATAACATTTTTTAATTAGTCCGCAACATCGTCGAGACACAACGCTTGCGAACACCGAGAAAACTATATTTTCAAATAGACAAGTACCACTGTGCTGAGAGATTTTTTTCCAGCCAGCAGGGTGACTCACAACGTCCGCCAACATCAATAAACAGTTGCAGCGGCGTCAGGTTAACATGACACCTCCAATTGCAGTAGGCCTGTATCTTTGGCACAGCAGAATGCTAGATTTTCGTGTCCACCAAATAACCTGTCAATTATCAACTGATTGACTTACCAATCATTACCCAATTTACTTATTAATTTGAACTTTAATATTGAAATATTATAACACTTTATATCTTTAATTATATTATAACTTTGTATAAAATCTTGAATAATTATTTTTATTTTTTTTTACTTTTCAATTATAATCAAATTTTTATTCCAACATTATTTTAGCAACTTTATTTTAACAATGTTATTCTTCATGATATTATTTTAGTATGGCAAAACATTTAATTCTTTCAATAATCATTTTTAATTCATTATTATATCTTTTATATATTACTAATTCTCATTATTATATCTTTTATATTTTGCTAATTCATTATTATGTCTTTTGTATATTACATGTTTGATCTTATCCCCTTATACTGTTGTTATCCGCAATCATATTTCTATCTTTTTATTCACTATATTAAGTAGAACTGCTCTTCACTGAAGGTTAATAACGAGTTTACAAGGTGGGAAGAGGAGCTTCTTTTTATTAGCATGCACACAAGCTTTCGGACATATCGTCCTTCATCAGGTAAGAGTAATAAACGCGCTGAGGATCCATATATACACAAAGCTGAAAAGATAATTTACATAACTGCAAAAGATAAAAGTATTTAAAGATATAAAAATAAGAATCAAATATGCTAAAAAGAATATAGGAATTAAATGCTAATAAATCTGGACTAAGTACATATGCACTATGAATGGTGTTAATCAAGGGCAGGTAAATGCAACCTATGGCTATTCACACAACATATGGTATTGTTCCGGTATATCTATATGCCTGTTGATGCTGTTTGTTTTTATTGACACAAATGCCTCTAGTAAAAGTCTCTGATACTTATTATTGATATTGTTGTATAGAATGGATGGCTTTGTTAGATTGAATGTATGACCGGTTTGCATAGAATGACTGTAAATAGGGGAATTTAGGTTTTTATTAGAGATGTTTCTGGAATGCTCAACCATTCTGATGGCGACGGATCTACCCGTCTCCCCGACATAAGTGGCATTGCATTGGTCGCAAGAGACGGAATAGACAGCACCACCAGAACGGAGAGAACTCGCATGAAGGGAAGATCTGGTAATGGGGTGTCGGATTAGTGTGGCGATGTTAGGTGGGTTCTGGAAGTATGTTGCAATGCCATGTTGCCTTAAAAACCTGGCTATGGTGATAGACTGGGGGCAAAAAGGAAGGGAGCAAATATTTCTGTGTATAGCTGGAGCACTGTTGTGGTGAGGGTCATGCATGTGTTTAAGAATGAAGGGGGTCGGGTAGCCGGATTTGGATAAATATGAAAATATTTTAGCCTTTTCTATTGTTTGGAATAACGGGAGGGAACAATGAGTAAAGATACGTTTAGTGAGAGCTCTAACTGTATTGATTTTGTGTGGTGTTGGGCAATGTGACCGGAAGTTTGTGTGGTGTGGGGGTGTGTTGTTTTTATAGTATACTGTGGTATGGAAACTGCTGGGGGTGCGTATGACTAGTGTATCTAGGAAAGGTAGGACTGAGTGATTTTCTGTTTCATGGGTGAAGGCTATGTCTGGGTGGAAGGAGTTGAGGTCAGATAGGATGTGAGAGGCAGATACCTCACTTACCAAGCAAAAGGTATCATCGATGTACCGCCTCCATAGAAAGATGTCTGAAGAATGGCGTGAAGTGATCCATTGGTCCAGTGACCTCATGACAACCTCAGCCACCACGGTTGAGAGGGGGCTACCCATGGGGGAACCCTTGGTCTGCTTGAAAAACTGGGTATCAAATGTGAAGGTGGACATGCCTAGGCATATGGAAGTGAGCTCGACAACCGTCTCCGCGGTGAGGGTGTCTAACAGGGGGGCATTTTCGAGGAAAGTGCGTAAACTACTAATGATCAAGGGGTGGGCAAGTGAGAGATATAGAGACGTTACATCGAAAGAAACCATTATGGACCTGGGGGGAGGTGTGAGGCTGGTGATATAGGACACAAACGAGGGGGAGTTTGCAATGGTATATTCCCATGGGGGAGACTGTAGAAGGGGGGTCAAGAAGTTGGACAAAAATTTTGACAGGGTATATGCCGGAGAGAGATGGTAAGATATGATTGGTCGGAGGGGAACATCGGGCTTGTGGATTTTTGGAAGGCCGTAAATGTAGGCTATTTGGGCGAGGTTAGCTGTGAAGTCGTTATATTGCTCTCCAGTGATCTGCTGGGACCTTTTTAATCTTAACAATAGTAAACGGAAATTCTTAACGGATGTTTTATGTTCCTGTTCAGTGATGGCAGAAAAAATGGAGTGTTGGTCGAGAACGTTTTGCATTTTTTGATTGTAAACGGTAGTGTTGAGAATTACGGTCTGTGAGCCTTTGTCGGATTTTGTTATAACTATGTCTCTATTGCGTTTAAGACGGGAGATAACCCTATTCATGGCTAGGGACGGTTTAGGGATATTGTAGGGTCACCTCCACCCTTCAACGACCTTAGTAGTAACGACATTAGTAGTTTACGCACTTTCCTCGAAAATGCCCCCCTGTTAGACACCCTCACCGCGGAGACGGTTGTCGAGCTCACTTCCATATGCCTAGGCATGTCCACCTTCACATTTGATACCCAGTTTTTCAAGCAGACCAAGGGCTCCCCCATGGGTAGCCCCCTCTCAACCGTGGTGGCTGAGGTTGTCATGAGGTCACTGGACCAATGGATCACTTCACGCCATTCTTCAGACATCTTTCTATGGAGGCGGTACATCGATGATACCTTTTGCTTGGTAAGTGAGGTATCTGCCTCTCACATCCTATCTGACCTCAACTCCTTCCACCCAGACATAGCCTTCACCCATGAAACAGAAAATCACTCAGTCCTACCTTTCCTAGATACACTAGTCATACGCACCCCCAGCAGTTTCCATACCACAGTATACTATAAAAACAACACACCCCCACACCACACAAACTTCCGGTCACATTGCCCAACACCACACAAAATCAATACAGTTAGAGCTCTCACTAAACGTATCTTTACTCATTGTTCCCTCCCGTTATTCCAAACAATAGAAAAGGCTAAAATATTTTCATATTTATCCAAATCCGGCTACCCGACCCCCTTCATTCTTAAACACATGCATGACCCTCACCACAACAGTGCTCCAGCTATACACAGAAATATTTGCTCCCTTCCTTTTTGCCCCCAGTCTATCACCATAGCCAGGTTTTTAAGGCAACATGGCATTGCAACATACTTCCAGAACCCACCTAACATCGCCACACTAATCCGACACCCCATTACCAGATCTTCCCTTCATGCGAGTTCTCTCCGTTCTGGTGGTGCTGTCTATTCCGTCTCTTGCGACCAATGCAATGCCACTTATGTCGGGGAGACGGGTAGATCCGTCGCCATCAGAATGGTTGAGCATTCCAGAAACATCTCTAATAAAAACCTAAATTCCCCTATTTACAGTCATTCTATGCAAACCGGTCATACATTCAATCTAACAAAGCCATCCATTCTATACAACAATATCAATAATAAGTATCAGAGACTTTTACTAGAGGCATTTGTGTCAATAAAAACAAACAGCATCAACAGGCATATAGATATACCGGAACAATACCATATGTTGTGTGAATAGCCATAGGTTGCATTTACCTGCCCTTGATTAACACCATTCATAGTGCATATGTACTTAGTCCAGATTTATTAGCATTTAATTCCTATATTCTTTTTAGCATATTTGATTCTTATTTTTATATCTTTAAATACTTTTATCTTTTGCAGTTATGTAAATTATCTTTTCAGCTTTGTGTATATATGGATCCTCAGCGCGTTTATTACTCTTACCTGATGAAGGACGATATGTCCGAAAGCTTGTGTGCATGCTAATAAAAAGAAGCTCCTCTTCCCACCTTGTAAACTCGTTATTTTATTCACTATATTTTTGTTTAAATACTTTTTTATATGACAATGTTTGTTTATCATCAACTATCGGGCATATACAACAATCGTTTACAACAATATATTTCTCTAACCACTTCAGTGTACTTTACACTACTATCTTTCTTTCCGCCATTGCTTCACATCAACGTAGAGAAACGACAGTACTGCTTGACGATTTTTCTTTTGATTTCGTAATTCAACAAACTCTTTGAAAACACCGTTCCCCAGAAGTACAAGTCTCGACTTTTGGTCTGAACACGTTTCAAAAGTTTATTTCAATCATCCGCAGAGCACATCACCAACGCATGCACAAAGCGTTCACTTTTTTCCAACTTTCAATTTTTTTTCAGCTCTAGCGGACCACAATCAACCTTTGATTTCAAGTCAAGTCAGACCACCTACTGTCGCTACAACAATTCTACATATCGCATGGCTCTACCACCCCTTGCAATCATATTAATTATTTTCTTCAACAACTTTTCAACCCAATAACCCTACAATTGTGACAAAGCACTGTAACCTTATACAGGATCGCAGGTGAAACATTGCCTAGGAAGACGCACAAGTCTATATCCTCGCTTTGCACCTGGATCTCAGTATTTGATTGTCTGTGCAACACTTACAATTGCATATTCTTCAACCCCTAACCCTTTCCAACGCCCGCCAACAATCTCTTAGAACATCATCATTATTTTTTAGCAAACAAAGGTTTTATCTACAGTTCTCTTTTATAATGAATATCATAACTTTTAAATTAAACATAAGTTTTATTTTAATAATTTTCAGATATATCCAAATAAACATCTTGTTATAGCCCTTTACCCTCACAGTTTTAATTAATTAAAAGAAATTTTAATTACTTACCTGTGTTAGAGAGGCTTTACCCGCTTAAACCCGGATAAACCCTTTCACTCACGGGGCCCATCTATGATAATTTAAACCAATAACCCTATATTATGTAATACGTATAACAAAATTGTCATGTTGTATATAGAACTAATTATAAACTATAACTAATTATATGCATAATTGACGTGTGTCCTTGTATCCCCATATGTAATGTACTGAGGATGAATAAATAAAAATATATAATAGATTAAAAGCTGAGTTAAGAGCCAGAGAGAGATTTACAAAGTAACTTCTAAAGATAGATTGGACCCCGACAGACTGTCGCCAGTGTCCGGTGTCCCTCGACACGTGCATGACCCAATTCTCTTTGTCAGAGCTGTCGTATAAATAAGACCGGCCTTAGCAACAGCAGTCAATTCAGTTCCCCATCAGCGCGTCGCCGGCTGTCTCCAAGTTCCACCTCATTTCACCATGTAGTCAGTAAGAAACGCTACTCCTATCTCCATCTTTGCTTTTGGCTCAACTTTTTATCTATTCAAGGAACTTTCTTTCAACTGTGTCGCTTCGTTTTGTGTGTGTGGACATCCCCAGCTTTTCCACTCTGCCTCGACCACGACTGCCTGTACTTTGTGAGAACTGTTAAAGGTCCTACAAGGTGCAGAGAGGCACTGGAAAACTCTCCACCCCTGACTGTCCCTCGCGGTTACTACAGGTTTGACCCTCGGTTGCCACAACTTATAGCGAGAGTCGACGAGGTTCTACAACAGGCTTACCAAAACCTCAACACATTATTACAGAGAGTCGACAGGATCCCTAATCACAGATAAGTCGACTCAACCCATTATTACATATATCAAATTTTTTCTTCCCATTGAATATAACAAAATATTTTCAAAAACTTAATGCTGTTGGCGTTAGTTGGCGCTGAGTTTGTTGTTGACACACTTTAAAATGTTATAACACCTTGATAACGGTTGGCGTTCAGCCAACTGAAATATTGGTAAAATAAATGATATTTTGATCCAATATATGCCTTTTTAATTAAAGAATTATCTATGGATTGCCCTATTTTCAATATATATACATACATACACAGTCTAGCCATAAATTCTGTTACAAACAATTTTATAAATTAAATGATTAAGAACAAAAACTAATGGATTATAAATACATATTTTATTAGCCAATAGGACATAGATTTTAAATATATACAATCAATCAAAATGTCCTCCCTTATTTTTGACACAGGATCTCAAACGTCCGGGCCACTGATCTATGGCGGCACGCAGCTTTTCTAAGGGTATTTCTTTCATTGCTCTCACAAATGCTGATTTCAATTGATCCAAATTATGATATCTTTTAGAGCACACCTTCTCCTCTAAATATGCCCACAAACTGTAATCAAGAGGCTTAAATCAGGGCTTCCAGAGGGCCATTCATTGGCCTTTATGAACTCCGAACATTCGTCTTCAACCATTGTTGAGTTGACTTAGCTTTGTGAGCAGGAGCTGAATCTTGTTGAAATATCCAATGTTCTCCATTAAACATTTTTCTTTATTCAGAGGCTTTACTATTTGTTCCGAAGTATCTTCTTGATAGTTTTTAGCTGTAGTTTTTACCCCTTTGGCACAGAAGTGGAGATCTGTTATACCTTGGTAGCTAACTCCCCACCAAGCCATGACAGAAGAAGGATGGTGCCTTTTTTCAAGTCTTCTGACTTTCAAAGAAGCTTCTAGAGAGCTACAAGCATATATCCTATCATTCTGACGATTAATCTTTTTCTCAACAGTGAAAATTTTCTCGTCTGTGAAAAGGATTCTATCATGCCACCGACATCATGCCGCGCCAACAACATTTTTGATCTAACTCTTCTAATATCTCTAAGAGCAGGGGTTATCAAATGACCTGTGCGTCGTTTGAAAGCTCTGAGTCCAAAGTCTTCGTTGATTATCCTGGAAAGGGTTCTTGAAGCTAAATTCATCTGCTTTGCGAATTTCTTTTGTTTGCGGCGTGGATTTCGACGAAATCTTTCGCGAATGGCTTTTATAGCTGCTTGCGTTCATTGCACGCGCTGTCGACAAAATCTTTCAAGGTCCTTAATAGTGCCAGCCTTGTTGAACCTTTCAATGGTTCGATCAACAGCGTAATATTCAAATTTTGTAAAAGTTTAAAAATGGATGAAGGACTTTGGCCTACCTTGTGTAAGGCTATTACAGCTATAGGTTTTCTTTAATACTCCAATCCATTATCGAAAAACAAATATATTCCGATTTTTTTTTCTAAACACGTGTGCACGAGATATCCAAATAACAACTACTGTATTTTGAATACTTCACGCGCTCAAATTAATATTTTTATCACTGATTTGGTTTGTAACAATATTTATGGCTAGAATAAGTATATATGTACCTAGAGAGGCATATCTCCTTTTATATGCATCATATCGATGCATTATACTCATCATCCTATTAAAAATACCTTCACTAGTGTTGATAAGAATATGCCACACAACACCAGTTCAAGCAAATTCAGTCAAAAGGACAACAATTTATATACCATGGTTTCGGACTATGGCCCTCATCAGTATAGGGGGGCGGCTTCGATATCACCACATCCTACACGAGGATTTATAAAATCGGTAGAATTTACCAAACAGGTGTTTAAGATGGTGAAGTGGAAAAGGCCGATTTTGAGGTTAGAATACAATACAAAGTTGTGAAGGAATTATACTCACGTACTTAGAGACAGTATGGAATCAAAAGAGTTCAAGGTAGGTTCACAATTGCCTGATCTTATAGCTAAATACAGTTACGAGCGTCATGCGTTCTTAATAATTATTCATCTCTGTCACCGTTTGCTTTTTTTTTGGAATGGCGCTCTCCTATTGGTTGGCTACGATCACGCCACCTTTGCCCCCCCATCATGCCCCCCCCCCCCCCACTCGCTTTTTGGTTTTTGTAACTATTGTGTTGGAGCGGGTCGCTCCTCAAATAATCTATTGTTAACAATACCTCATTATAGGTCCGCAAATATCGAAAGTATAGGTATGTAGCTTTTGTACGGGTAGATATGCACACGGGTCAATCCCGGGGCGAAGCCCGGGTCACCCGTCTAGTCGCTAAATATAAGATAGGTTTTAAAAATATCAAGATAACACATCATTAAGTTCCATGAGTAATCAAAAATAAATATATTCTCATTATAGCGCAAAGTAATATATATTCTAATATATATCATAATACAATATATTCTAATAAAAGACTCAATTTGATATTTGCGGAAGAGCAATTGCTCGAAGCATATTATATATTTATAATTGTATGTATTTCTGCTGTCCTCAAAGCTTATGTCCATAGTTAATCTAAAATACCCATTCCAGGAGTCTAGCAACAATATCACTCTAAAAGGAAGATCGAAAAATGCATTCTAACAGCGGTATGGTAGATTAAACTGGCGAAACCGCTGGAGTGTTCACCACTTATGAGCCAAGCACATCATACATTTTTCTATTGCAGTATGGGCAGTATAAATTGTTTAATTTCAAAAAGAATCTTACGCGTCTAAAATAGTTTCGAATTTTCAAAGTAATTTATATTTAACATATACTTTTGAATGTACTATATATCAAATTAACATTACAACTCTCAAGCATTTAACAATATAATATATTAAGAAACAAAAAGGCATCTCCTTATCATACAACTGTAAGTTACTGATGGCTTACGCCATCTATCGGAATAAATATCAACTATTCGTTTGATTTTTAATTATTCCAGAATTGGTCAAATACCCATTTATTTGGCCAATATTAGAATAATTAAAAATCAACGAATAGTTTATTCCGATAGATGGCGCAAGACATCAGTAACTTACAGTTGTACGATAAGAAGATGCCTTTTTTTATTTATGCACCTTATCTCAGTACAATGTCACATTTGTACTATTTTTAATAATATATTATATATTTAATCTAAATAATACCTAGTATATTTTCATAGCAAATTACGAATGTATAGTTAATGAAGCAAGAATATAATAATGAAGACACTAAAGCAATCTCCAAGCGACAAAACCCCGACTGTTCTATACCACTTATATTTATAGAACAAACATGGCTAACATAATTTCTACTCTATCTCCCAATTAAATCTGGCCTCTCTCTGAAATCAAATCCTCCCTTCTCATAGATTTCTTCTCTTTGTCAATTTGGGACTTCTATTTATCTCTTTTACGATTGGAAAAGAAATGACCAATCGCTTTAGGTATTTCTAACAAATTCTATTGGGATTTGTTAAGAAATGTATGCGGTATAATATATAGTCTGCTTTGTGAAAGATACTGCAATATCTTCTGATTAGTTTGTAATTTTATAAAGTAAACGTGTTTAAAATGTTTTAACTGTGAATGTATATATAAACTTTGTGATAGTTAAATACTATTATTTGGAATTTTGAATTTATATTATTGTTAACCTTTGCCAATTTGTTTTTTATTTTATTCATATTGTTTTTTTTAATACAAGGTTGTCCCAAAAGTTCGTAAACACTTGCAAAAAAATTAAATACCAATATTATTCGCCGTTATGTATAGTTATCAAAATTCGAAACTATTATAGACGCATATGATAACTATTATAGACATGTATGATTTAAAAAAAAAATAAACAATATCTACTGTCCTTACTGCAATGAAAAAAATTAATGGGAGGGCCTGGCTCATCAGTGGTGAACCCTCCAATGTCTGTATTATGTATAAAGTAATTGTATTATGAATTATTATGTAATTCTCCGTAATAATATTATTCGCCAAGTATAAGAAAAACACGAACTTTTGGGATAACCTTATAATTACAATATAAATGGAAATTTCTAAAGTAAAATTCCGTTCATTAATATATAGACTAATGGAAAATATTTAAGGAAGTTGTATCTTTCAGGATGTATATCAGGATTTCAAGTACAGCATTATACAAGTGTGAAACATGAACGCTGTTAACCAAAGACGTCAGACTCCTGCAGGATCTTTAGTATGAAAAATTAGAAAAAAATATATGAAAACTATCCTCTCAAAAAATACCGAAAGAAGTAATTTAGTGGGTCGTTTTAATAAGTCCACGAGGGAGGGAACGGGGGACAATTACCATTTAAAGTGAAAGGAATTTTCCTTTCCAATACCATGTATATTGACTTCACACCCAGAATGCAACTATTGTGATTAGGGAGAATAAACTGGTATATATATGTTTTATAAAAAATGTTTTAAAATATATATTTCATAGATTAAATGACTCTGTTAATTCGACCACCAGAGGTCGCCGTTTTCACTATATAAAATCATTGTTGTTGTTTCCCGATGGCCGGCTTAAACCTCGTACATTATGTAAATAAGTTTTCCATTTTTATTCTTACGCCTTAAGCCAGTCAGTACTTTAATAAAATTATGTTTTTTATATATATTCCATAAGTTCAATCAAAGCGATATCTGATTAAAACTATTTTTATTATTATTCTTTAAAGATTTTAAACTACGACTGCATTAACATAGCATAATCATCAAGATAAGCAAAAATCAACAGAAAATCTCATTGCTATATAACATATATATATTAAAAATATATTTTATTTTTTCTATTGTTTTTTCATATATATATATATATATATATATATGTTATACTAGGCGAATGACCCGGCTTCGCCCGAGAAATCCCTTGGGTGCAATTTCCTTCATACTAAAAGTATATCAATAATAAATATCAGAAGTGCCATAGAATAGCAATACAGAAGTAACACATAAACTACAGGAAAAAAGTGTGTGTGATGGCAAAAATTGTATTATATTAGTGTTTAGGTATTTGATTTAATTAATAAAGTTGATATAATAGTATATATTTATATTATATTTTTTATAAATGAGTTTTAAAAATTGTAAAAAAAAAATGCATCGGCCGGGAATCGAACCCGGGCCGCCCGCGTGGCAGGCGAGCATTCTACCAATGAACCACCAATGCTATAAAAAAATGGCCATATTTAGGTATTCATTCCATTCCGGATTAGTCCGCGTAAAAAAAGTTCTTCAAATAATAAAAAGAAATAGCTAAAAAAACTAATCAAAATGCGGCCGAAAATTTTCCTCAGGTTTAGAAAAAGCGACATGCAAAATTTGGTACAAATTGGTTCAGTAGTTTTTGAGTTTATCGCGAAACAGACAGACAGAAATTGACTTTTATATATATAGAGATAAAAATGTTATTGATGTATATATATTGTTCATTTGTTTTAGATAAATATAAAATGATGTATATATATTGTTCATTTGTTTTAGATAAATATAAAATGATGTATATAGTTGTTCATTTATTTTGCATATTTTTCATCTTTGAATTTATCATATAATTTAGTCTAAGAAAATAAAAATATTGGACCAGTGACCAAACAAACTGTAAATAGATCGTTTTAATGTTAGTTAGTTAGTATAGAGAATGGTTAGGCAGGATATATATATTTAAATGTTATGCTTGTGTAATTTTAATCTTAAATGAATAAAAATATTTAAATTATAAATGTATTCTAAATCTTAAATACCAAGCATTAAAACAACTGGCGACGAGGAAAAGCAAATTTTGTAAAAAAAGAATTTAAATAGTAAAAAGAAATTATACTTTAAAAAAATGTCTTCAAGTATGTTTGAAAGATTCGACGAAAATCTAGAGAATGTAGAGAATTATATTTATCGATTGAAGCAATTCATGTTAATTTCTAAAACAAAAGAAGACTTTAAGACGCCATTTCTGATATCATGCATCGGGCCTAAATATTTCGGAATCTTGCGAAATTTGGTCTTTCCGGAGGAGGTTGATCAAGTTCCCTTTGACAAATTGTGCAGGATCTTATTGAAACATTTCAATCCTAAGACCAATATAATATATGAAAGATTTGTATTCCAGAAAATGGATCAGAAATCAGGCGAAACAATATCTAAATACATAATACGCCTTAAGGAACAGGCTCAAAGGTGTAACTTTGGAGATGTTCTGCAAGAATCCCTGCGAGACAGATTTGTGGCGGGCATCATTGATACACCAACCCAAAAGAAGTTACTACAGGAAGAAGGATTAACTTTTGAGGGAGCATTAGACATCGCTCTATCTGCGGAGTCTGCAGATAATGACCTACACAACCTCAAGAGATCCGAAGATGCCCATCTGTCCCCACAGCATCTTCATGCCATCAATAATCCCTGCAAACACTGTGGTAAGACCAACCATCTACACTATAATTGTTTTTTCAAATCAGCTAATTGTAGAGTTTGTGGTAGAGTAGGGCATATTTCTACTATATGTTATAAAAAAGATAGTTCTGCCCGTAAATTGCCCAGAAATCCTAGAAATACTTTTAATAAATTTAAAAAGCATGCTAATGATAATAATCCTTCGGGATCTCAAAATAATTTATCATTGAATAATATAAATTTACATCCTCCTTTGACTGAAACAGTATATGTAAATAATATAAAATTGTTGGCTGAAATTGATACTGGAGCAGCCATTACTACATTAACTAAATATGAGTACTTTAAATATTTCAAAAATGTTAAATTAAATAAATGTAATACAGTCTTGACCGGCTATAGTGGCTCTAAAATACCTATTTTGGGCAAGGCTAAATTTGATATAAAATTAAGAAATGTTTCTAGAACCATTGAAATACTAATAACTAATTTAAATTGTTCCAAATTTCTCTTAGGAAGAGATTTCCTTAATCTTTTCAATATTTCATTCAATTATTTGCATAAATTGGACTCTTTTAGTATAGATTCACTTTTAAATGATTATGAGTCCATTTTTGAATGCAAATCTGACCCTATTAAAGGTATCAAATGCCATCTTGATGTGAAGGCTGACTTTGTCCCAAAATTCTACAAATTCAGGCAAGTTCCTTTTGCATTAAAACAACTTGTGGAAAATGAAATTGACAAATTGGTTGATTTAAATATTTTGTCTCCAATAGATAAAAGTGAATGTGCTTCACCACTTGTTTGTGTTGCAAAACCAAATGGCCAAATTAGACTTTGCGCTGATTTTAAAAAGAGTTTAAATCCTTACTTAGAGGATGTCAAATATCCTATTCCTAACATAGATTCAGTCTTAAGTAATTTTCAAGGAAAGAAATTATTTACAAAATTAGATTTGTCAAAGGCTTACCATCAAATTGAGATGGATGATATTTCAAAAAAGTATTTGGTTGTCTCCACTCACAAAGGTTTATATAAATATAATCGTTTGGCCTTTGGTATAAAGACTGCTTCTGAAATATTTCAGAAGACAATGGAATCCTTCTTCTCAGGAATCAGGGATGTTTACATTTATTTTGATGACATTCTTATTGCATCAGAGGATTTGGAAAGCCATTTAGATATTCTTAAAAAAACACTTAATATTCTTAAAGAAAATAATTTTACAATAAATAAAAATAAGTGCTTGTTTGTTAAAAATGAGATTGAATATCTTGGGCATAAAATTAATGAATTTGGTATATACCCCTTGAAAGACAAGCTAGCTTGCATAAAGAATTGTCCAGTTCCTAAGAATATAACTGAATTAAAAAGCTTCCTTGGATTTTTGTCATTTTATAGTAAATTTTTGCCAAATCTTTCAGATTTAGCATATCCTTTATACAACCTATTAAAAAAGAATGTTAAATGGTCTTGGAATGCTGGGACAGATAAATCCTTCAATTCCTGTAAAAATGCATTAGATGAGACCACATGTTTATCGCATTATTCCCTAAATTTGCCTTTGATTCTCTCTTGTGATGCAAGTCAGGTGGGAATAGGAGCAACCCTTTCACATTTGAAGGATGGGGAGGAAAGGCCTGTGTGTTTCATTTCTAGAACTTTAAATGTTCATGAAAGAAAATATTCTCAAGTTGAAAGAGAAGGACTTGCAATTGTTTTTGCAGTAAATAAATTAAAAAATTACCTTTTTGGTAGGAAATTTACCATTTATACTGATCACAAGCCCTTAATAACTATTTTTGGAGATAAAACAAATTTGCCTCCACTCATTGCAAATAGACTTCATAGATGGGCTCTAACTCTTTCAAATTATAGTTTTGAAATTAAGTATAAAAAAGGAAAAGATAATATTATTCCAGATTTCCTTTCTAGATTTCCGGAGTTTCAGGAGGATAATTTGGAATATAATGATGGGAGTGGTGAAATTTTACTCTTAAATACTTCCATCATTGACCATGTTCTTGTGGCTCATGAAATACAATTAGACAGGACTTTATTCAAATTGTATAAAATTATTGAGACAGGGGAGGTACCCTCAAGTCCCAATGATGATCTCATTCCTTATTTAAAAAGGATTGATGACTTTACCATTCTCCAAGAATGTATTTTTCTGGAGAATAGGATGGTTATCCCAAAAAGTCTACATGAAAGGGTACTTCAAATTTTACATGAGAGCCATGCAGGAACTAATAAAATGAAAATGATGGCACGTTCATCTATTTGGTGGCCCGGCATGGACTCTTCAATAGAAATAATTACAAAAAATTGCAGAACTTGTCTTTCTAATGAAAGTTTGCCTCCTCAAAGGACTGAGAGTTGGCCTAAATATGCAGGACCATGGAGGAGAGTGCACATGGACTATTTCAATTTCAAAAACAAACTGTTTTTACTAGCAGTGGATTCATTTTCTTCATGGGTTGAAGTTTCTGAAGTACCATCTACCAGTGCATATTTTTGTATAAATTTTATGAGAAATTGTATTGCTCGCTACGGATTTCCACAAGTAGTGGTTTCTGATAATGGTCCTCCTTTCTTTAGTAGTGACTTTGGTGATTTTTTGTCTAAGAATGGCCTATCCCATGTGACATCTCCCCCATATCACCCACAATCGAATGGACAGGCAGAAGTCTCTGTAAGAGAGGTAAAGAAATTGCTAAAAAAGCAATTATATGAAAATGAGCAGGTGGAACTAAATTTGGCTCTGTCCAGGGCTTTGTTCTTTATAAGGACCGATGTAAATATTAGGAAAGGGACATCACCTGCGGAACTGTTTCTTGGAAGAAAGATCAGATCAAGACTTTCGATGTTATCAAAAGAAGAAGTAAAAGCCTCCAAATTCAATAGTCAATATGTTAACAGTAAATTTAAAGTGGATGAGACTGTGAAGTTTAGGTGGATTACTAATGGGCATCCCTCTTGGTATACAGGAAAGATAATTAAAATACTAGGGAGGAATGTTTATTTAATAAAACAAGGTGACAGTATAAAAAAGGTTCATCAAAACTACATTAGAAAAATGTTGCCTGGTAAATCACATTCCACTAATATGAATAATGCTGAAAGTGTGCCAACTCCAATCTCGGAGGAGAAAAGTATTACAACCCCCAGGTATCCTCAGAGGGAGCGCAGATGTCCGCAGAGATATGGAGAGTAAATAGATAAATAAGGGGGGCTAAGCCTAAGAAGGGGGAATTGATGTATATATATTGTTCATTTGTTTTAGATAAATATAAAATGATGTATATATATTGTTCATTTGTTTTAGATAAATATAAAATGATGTATATAGTTGTTCATTTATTTTGCATATTTTTCATCTTTGAATTTATCATATAATTTAGTCTAAGAAAATAAAAATATTTGACCAGTGACCAAACAAACTGTAAATAGATCGTTTTAATGTTAGTTAGTTAGTATAGAGAATGGTTAGGCAGGATATATATATTTAAATGTTATGCTTGTGTAATTTTAATCTTAAATGAATAAAAATATTTAAATTATAAATGTATTCTAAATCTTAAATACCAAGCATTAAAACAGTTATTTCATTTTAAGATTATAATTTCTCTATAAATACTCTGTAAAGTCGACCGCCAGATGTCATGACCTTCTCTATATAAAACCTATTGTTGTTTCCCGTTGGCCGGCTCAGCTCAAATCTTTCGTACATATGTAAATAAGTCTTTTGTTTTTCTTTATTCTATTCGCCAAGTCAGGCAGGACTTTATCAAATTCTGTTTTTTTTTATATATTCCTTAAGTTCAATTAAAGCTATTTCTGATCTAAACTATTTTTATTGCCAAGACTGCTGTTTCACATGCTCATGGATTCCGGGATAAAGCAAATGATCAATAAACCTATATAAAATATTCTAAAATCAAGAGCAGAAAATTACTTTTTTTATAATATATATGCCGTATTGTATATGTTGAATGTTGTATATAAAATAAAGATTATGTGTAACTAAAAAATGGCGTCAATAAAAAGGATACCCGAAAAGAAAGGGACGGTGAGCCGGGAAGGATAATATAAACAAGAGAGATTTATAGTCATGGCAGTCCCTGATTGGATGTCCTCCCCCTCTGACGTCAGGATATAAGCTGGGGCTGAGGCCCAGACAGGGAGGTCCAGACAAGGAGATGAGGAGGTACCCAGACACCAAGAAAGTAGTCATGTAGTCCAGAGCGGTCCCAGTCTCATCCTTCCCGGGAACCACCCCGAGGTAACCATGTTCCTATACGTGTGGTCTTCATTTATCTTCAAGCTAGTGCACCTCCACTTCCGGCCCTGACTGTATGTTGGATGAAGAGCCCGCTGTTCGGCTACATCACTCATTTTTATTTTTTATTATTACAACATATATAAAAAGAGAGATTAAGAGGAACGTGGTAAGTTTCTTTATTAAGCAGTATACGAGCTTTCGGACGTCAGCCGTCCTTCATCAGGTATTGACATGAATGAGAAGGAGATGCTATATTTATATGCGACAGTTTAGCATAAAAAATATTAAACAAGAAATAAAAGATTAAAAAGATTTGAGATTTGCATGCCAGTAATAAAAATATTTAAAAGTGTACAATATATAGATTTAAGAAAATCTGCATACCTAGGATGAAGGGAAAAAGGCGGAAAACTAGAGGCGAAGACAAAAGCAAGAATAAAAATAAAAATAAGATTATAAACGAGAATATAAAAAACAGCGGAATAAAGATAAAGTTAAAAGTTACGAAGGAGGTGTATCTGTTGGTATAGAATAAAAAGCAGAATATTGGGGCGGGAGGTCAATCTTTCTGTTGAGGCTGGGTGTAGTATTGGAGACAAGGGCTTCGAGAACTAAGCGTTGGTATTTATTTGCTATATCGCTATAAACGGGGGTTGTATTGTCGAGATTAAAGGAATGTCCGGATTCGGCGATATGTTGGTATATGAGCGATTTTTTGTCTTTCGAGCGGATGTTGCGGGCGTGTTCACTGGCTCTGATGGCGATTGTTCGGCCTGTTTCTCCAATATAGCATAAATCGCAATCGTTACAAGGAATTTTGTAAACGGCGTTAGAAAGGGATTGGGGGTTACGTTTGGCGGAGCTTTTTGTGATGGGATGTCGTAGGAAGGTGTAAAGGGAAGGTGTGCACTTGTAAAGAGTGCGAATGCCGAATTTACGTAAAAAGGAACCAATACCGGAATTCGTGGTGGAGTATGGGAGGACGCAGGTGCTTTTAAATAAAGGAGGTGTGGTTCTTTTTTGATTGGGTGTGAAAAAATGTCGGTCGATAAAACTGCGTGGATAGCCCGCGGACAAAAGATGCGAGTAGACCGTGCGCCTCTCGATATTTTTAAAGAAAGGGAGAGAACAGTGGGTGTAGATACGTTTGGAAAGAGTTCGGACGGTGGTGATCTTATGGGAGACGGGGGCGTGGGATGAAAAATGTAGGTACGAGGGGGTAAAGCCGGGTTTGTGAAAGACCGTTGTGTGGAATTTATCGTCGGTGTTAATAATTAAAATGTCTAAAATATATACTGCAAGTATTATGTTCAGTTTAAAATAAAGCTATCTATATAACACCAGTTCTTAACGTAGTCTTTTGACAATTTAAACAAATAATAAATAGATAATTAAATGAATAACTTAAAACATTCAATTGAAACAGATTCTGGAATTCTTGTAGTGTGGTATTTATGTGTGGTATTTTTAGTGTGGTATTTAATTAGGATATCATTAATACACTCAACTATCTACTATAATATATGTTTTTTTTGGAAAATTATCTTCTTACGGTTAGCGCCTATTTACCTGTGATCTTACACAATACTATGTGGGAACAATTAATTGTTTGAACATAAAATATTCGAAACTATTATAGACACGCATGATTCTTTTTTAATATTAAACAATTTCTACTGCCCTTACTACAATGGAAAGCTTAATGAGAGTAAGGGCAGTAGAAATTGTTAAATTTTTAAAAATAATCATACGCGTCTATAATAGTTTCGAATTTTAATAACATATGGCCCGCTAATGCATCATAAAACTTAAAATATGTATACAACATGGTAATTTTTACATATCTGTTTTATACAACAGAGTAATTTGATTTCATGTTAGGAAAGCAAGAAATCGTGTTGAACAACAAAATTCCTTCAAGTAATTTTGCTGAGAAGCAGAATATAAAAATTGTCAAATATCTCAGAGTGTTGAGCTCGATTGGAGCCATTTCTACCTCGACTTATTTATGAAAATATACAGGGTGATCCAAAAGTCCCGCACAACTTTAAAAATTAATAACTCCGCGAATATTTGCGCTAGAGCAATGCGGTAAACACCATTGTGTTCAGAATGCAATGGGATTTTTTATGGCAAATATTGAAAATTTCGAAATTGATTTTAGTTACAATTTCATTCCCTAGATGGCGCTGTACCAGAATCAGAAATTCAGCGGCCAAATTGTTTGATTAATTGAAAAATATTACTGATCGACCCGTATTTTTCCTTTTTGTATACCAGGAAAGAATCCTAATAATATCAAATCGTTAATTAATAAAGCACCATTTCGCCAAAAGTTAGAAGAAATGGTTAACGATTTTTAAATACAATCTGAGATATGCAAAATAGGTATATGCAAATTAAAACATGTAGCAAAAAATATTTATATTTTTGATAGAGTTTTGTCAAATATATTGAATCTTTGAAAAACATAGCTGAATTCAATACATGATTTTTTGAAATGTTAATATAGTACCAAAAATTATGATGGTACTACTAATAGGATTTCTTGCTATAAGGAATGTGTAATTTCTTGAATAATTGGCGACACTCGACTATTTAACTGGAAATTTGTCATGATCCAACAAATGAAATATAGATGGGAGTGACAAAATACATTTGTCGTACTTTATTCCAAATATCCTATGGGCTTGTCAAATGTTATCATTGTTTATTATACTGTACACGATTTTTAAAAATGTATCCCCTCAAAAATAAATATAATTTTTAAATCAACCTTTTGCGTTGAAAAACGTGGTAGTAAAATCATTTTGTATTATTTTTTTTTGCCCAAAATTTCTAAAGGTGGGGGGTTACAGAGAATATCCCTTATGCTATTTCTTTTAATGAGCGAAAAGCGATAAATTAAACATAAGGGGTAAAATTGTGTGTACAGTGTTATTCGAGAAGTTATGACACTTTGGTCTGCACGACATAATATAAGATGTGAGCAAATGACAAACAAACAAAAATTACTGTTCACAAATAAAAAAGAGACAAGATATGAGGACAGAATTTATTTACCCATAACCCAACACAAAGAGCTGCAAAACATTGGCAGATAATATAATACATGGCAGCTTATATAACACATGAGGTAACTTGTCTCTTGGAAGCCTTGTCTCTTGTATTAGATCACAATCCTTGCTCAATGTGGCGCCCTTCATTCTCAAACACCGCCTGCAGACGATAGATGACTGATTGGACAGCATTAAATAACATATCTGTTGAAATTGATGAAACGTGCCGTCTGATAGAAGCCTTCAACATGGCCAATGTGGTAGGCCGGCATCGATAAACACGCGACTTAATGTACCCCCATAGCCAAAAATCGCAAGGCGTCAAGTCTGATGATCTTGAAGGCCACTGGTGTATAAAGTGGCGACTTATCACACGATCTTCACCGAACGTATCCTTCAGCAATTGTTTGGCACCGCGGGAGATATAAGGAGGTTCTCCATCTTGCATGAATGTTATTTCGCTCAGTGCTTGTCTGTCCTGCAATATGGGGATAACCTTTTCTCTCAAAAGTTGAACATAACGTTCACCAGAGAGTTACAGAAGCGGTTTTAAATGTTCTTCCATTTATTTCTTCAAAGAAAAATGGCCCAATAATAAAAGAAGAAGTGAACCCACACCAAACTATAACTCTGCGCTGATGAAGAGGCATTTCTGTAAAAATCCTAGGGTTTTCTGTTGCCCAAATGCGGCTGTTTTGAGTGTTAACTTCTCCGTTCAGAGAAAATTGAGCTTCATCTGTCCACAGAACATTCAACAGCCAGTTTTCATCAATATCAATTTGCCGGAAAACCCATGAAGCGAATTCTTGACGCTTCTCAAAATCGCCGACTTTTAGCTCGTGAAGTCTTTGAATTTTTTTACGGGTATTTTTTAAGACAAATTCTTAGTGCTCTCCAAACTTTTCCATACCAAATCCCCGTTTGTCGAGCACTTACTTCTCCATACGTGGATAACGTTTCAATAGCTTCAACATTCTGCGAAACCGTAGCAACCCCTGACTTGCATGTCGATGGTCTTCCACTCCGAGATTTTGCTTCCAGAGATCCAGTCTTCTCCAAAGTTTTTATCATTCGCCTTAGAGAGTAGCAACTCATGGGTCCTTTACCGCTTCGAATACCTTTAAAGGTACGAAACGCTTGTAAAGCTTCAGTTGCAGAATCTGAATTGCAATAAAAATATTTCACCAAGAGTGATTTATGCTGTAGTGATGGTAAAATAAATTGTTGTGCATGTAAATAGATGAAGATTATTTGCATTTTTCAAAACCTCATTATGTAAAAATATATGTGTATATAAATTGGATATTTGTTGTTGGCCGAACCAATAACCATACACACCTCATCTCGTTAACGGAATAATGTTCTTTGTCTGGTCTGCCTTTTTTTTACTCTCTTTGGAGTAGATTTGCTTTTTGATAGTTTTTATTTATGGAGCTGAACCAGTATGATGGCGGTGATGGAGGAAGTCAGCAGGCCAACAAGCGGCCGCGTTCTGAGGACGAAGACCTCCTCCCGTCTTCCCATCACCAATTTAAATTCAACAGCACGGCGAACTTGTTCAACTTTGAGTGCCAAACCTTCGAAGCGATCATTGCCGACACCAGCCTGGACTCCCCCGAAAAAATACAGATGGCCACCAAAGTACTGATACTGACTCTCGTCCAAGAGGCAGAACTTCTTCTTAAGGACGCCTTCAAGGGAGCCAGTCTAGGAAGACCCAATCCCACAGCCAACGTCCCGATTCCCTCCACCTCTTTCGCCTCGGTAGTGGCAGAGAAAGACAAGCCGGTAAAGCCTGCACCTCCGAAACCCAAAGCGAAATCCACATTTGTGAATCTGGCTCCTTCCTTCGAATCGCATGTCGTCGTCAGGTCGGCTAACCCCAAAGCAACCCAAGGGAATTTTTGAGGGAAATTCAAAAGATTCATCTTTCCCTAGCGTCATCAAAACACGTGGTGGCGTCCATCAACACCAGCGGCGAGGTGGTTTTTCACCCCAAAACAACCCAAATGGCAAAGTAGCTGGCCACTGGGCTGACCTCCCTGCCAACGGGCCTAAGCTGCCCCGAGTGCCCGGTTATCCTACCAAGATACTGCCTCTTCAGAGTGGACGGGGAGGTGCGGGACGATGAGATATGCGAGAGCTTCCGCTCCAACCACTCCGTGCAGTCACTCCTGGAAAAGCGTGAAATCAGGGTAGTCCATCGATCGAATAATGCGGCACACAGCACTAGTACAGTGTTCATCGAAGTAGACAACCAAGTCGCCGAAATCCTCGGTCAACATGGACGTATTCCTGTGGCGGGTCTAGTGCACAGGTATGAGCGCAGTCATACTTTAAAGCAATGCTTCCGTTGCTGTGGCTTCGGCCACCGCGCTTCTGCCTGTCCAGCTGCCCATCCAATCTGCTATCGCTGCGGCTCTGCAGAGCATGAGGGCATCCGATGCTCGGTCGAGCCAAGCCAAAGCCGCTGCTGCCGCTGCAGAAAAAAAATCTGGAGCTCCCACAACCACTTTGCCACATTATCTACCTGTCCCTTTGTAAAAGAGAGAATACCCCGAACAAGTAACAATGTCTAGGCCATTGCGTGTCCTGCAGGTGAACGCTAAAAAATCACCAACTGTCATTCTTGAAATTGCAAATTTGGCAAATTCGACACAGGCCGACATCGTGCTCCTGCAAGAACTCTCAACTAACTTCTTCTGGCCCACACGTGGGTTTCAGGCATTTTTTTTTTGTCCCAGGCGCCTACATCCCCTCGGGAATTGTGGCACGTAGCAACCTTCATCCCATCCCTCTAACCTCCCCAGACACCACCATAACCTCCATAGCCATATGTCTAGAGCAGAGCATCATCGTGGTGCACTCGGCCTACTGGCACGGCCTTAGAGCTGCCGATGATTCCATCCCTCTTCTGGAAGATACGATAAGACGGACCTCTCTTCCAGTGATCCTGGGTATGGACACTAACGCCCACTCTCCTACCTGGGGCATCGGTGCGAGGTTGGACTTCCGGGGTGCTAATCTTGAAGAGTTCGCCAGCTTCAATGATTTTCATTTCTTGGGACCTCCTGTGGACTCGACCTGGTCAAATGGGCCTTTATCTTCTTCTATAGATGTAACTCTGGCATCCAGCTCATTGGCTATCCATGTCACTAGAGGTTTATTAGATGAGATGGCCTTCACTGACCATATACCTATCTAGACTACATTCCTAGACATGGTCAATAACGAGACAAAATCCTCCTGGGTTGAATCCTCATGTATAGAACAGACCTTTAAATCCTTCCTCAACTCTTCTCTCCACCAGGTAACTACCCTATTATAACAACAACAACAAAAACCTTCATTAAGACACTATTGTCTTACAAGAGGATTCCCCTAAGAGGTTATATATGTACATGAGTGAGGAGGAAAAGCAATTTAGAGGGGAGGTGGAGTAATCAGCCGTTGTCTGGGGAGTTGAGCACTTCTTCCCTCATTTTGTCAATCGCCTTGAAAAATTTTAAATATTTATAAACAAATGTTTTATCCAGCTGGAGAGTAGTAAAAATTGTATATACATGTTGTTCATTATAGTGAGTTAGCCCCGAAATTTCGCGAATTTCCAGTCTCTTTTCCTGTAGGAATGGGCAATGGAATAGATAATGAACCAAATTTTTTGGGTGCCAGCATTGCAGAAGTAGAAATTTAAAGAGTCGCTGTTCCAAAATCCCGTGATATCCTCGGGGGAAAATAGCCATAGAATCCTTTGACGGGCTATTTTCAAAGAAAGGTTTGATAGTAAGCAGTCCTCCGTCATAAAGGAGCTACTTAGAGATTGATAGTGAATACAATGAGTTGAGTTTTGTATCTTAGCTCGGTCAAATTGGAGTAGCTGGTCCACTGTGGTTTGAACTATTCTAAGCATTTCTCCTCGCAAAACCATATAATCTTCACAGTTCTTAAGAAAAGAAAAACCCCAAGAGTCAATGATGTTATTCAGGTTATAAATAAAGTTGTTTCCCGCTTTTCCCAAAATTGAAACTTCCTAGAGCTGGAACAAGCAAACATAAGGTAATCTTGTCCTGTCCATTTTTAAAATCCGTATCTAGAACTTTAGAATCAATTTCGTAATGTTTAATTCAAGGTACATCCTTTCGGTTTCTGTTCGTAAGATATAGCCCGGAGTGTAAATTTGCGAAGGTCAAGAAATCGCCGTAAGAAAAATATCCTGGATCTGGTTTACAACTCCTATCTGATTCGTCGCCCACAGTGGGGCCGAGTATAATAACGTGGATAAAACTATGGAGTCAAGTAATTTCATCACTGCTTCGAACGATATGGTTCTTGACTTAGATAGTATTCTCCATACTGCGTTTGTATCAATCAATGCTTTGCTTTTAAAGTGCTGCGCCACGTAAGCAGTTGGATTCTTGATTGTTAAGGGGTAGCCAAGATACGTATATTTTGAGGTAACTGTCAAAGGTTGTTGGCCCCAAAACCAAACGTCAGATCTAGCCAAGCGGCCTCCATTTCGAAACGCTACGATTTTAGACTGGAATTGGTTCAGAGTTAAACTATTTTCCTCAAAATATTTTTTATTAAATTAATCTTTATTTGGATATTTATCTTGGATTCACCACGGAAGACTATATCATCCGCGAACAGGAGCAGGTGTATAGTTCCATGGCCCGGTAAGTATATACCTGGCAGGTCAGAATCATCCAGCGTAGCAACCAGATCGTTATTGAAAATAATAAATAAATACGGTGAAAGAGGTTCACCCTGAAGAACACCTGATTGTATTTTGATAAATTCTGTAAAAGAGCCACTCCATCTGACCGCTGCCATCATTTGAGCATAGTAGTTCTGCATAAGTTTGATAAATCGCCCACTTAAACCAACAAGCGCAAGCTTTCTCCATAATAGTAGATGTGGAACTGTATCAAACGCTTTTTAAGATCAACAAAGAATGTGTAAAGTTACCTCCTTTTGCGGTTTAATGTCATTTGAATTAGTGACGTAAGCGTGAAGATATGGTCTTTGCACGAGTAGCCCTTTCTGAATCCTGCCTGGTTTTCCGCTATGAGTTTTCTATTTTCAATCCAATTATTTAGTCTATTTTTTAATATGGATGTAAAATGTTTTGACAAGTTGCTTATAAGGGCAATGCCCCTATAATTTGATGGTGGAACTACCTTATTAAACGAGGCCTCTAGCCCAGAAGATATTGACAGGGTGGTCCTCCTTCTGACTTCCATCCTGCAATCAGCTTGTGACTCATCCATGGGGAGACCCTCCAATACTACAAGACCGTCAAAGCCGTGGTGGACCCCCGAACTGAGTCGGATCAGAAGGTTGGTTATCTCCCTCCGCCGTTATAGTCAGAAAGTCCGGTGTTCTATTAGGAATTTCTTCCGCGGTTTATACCGAGCGTGCCATAATCGACTGAAGGCGGCTATACGGAAAGCTAAAAGTAAATCCTGGTTTAATCTCTGCAAGGAGGTGTCATCCGCATACTGGAGTGACATACATCGATTTATCGCCCGGGGACGCGGCTCCCCCCGAGGTCCGCCACTTCTCAAACATGATAACGGCTCTCTTTACAATCCTCATGAGACTTGCCAGACCCTGTTAAATCACTTTTTCCTACCTGACACCAGACCTCACCCGCAAAGGAATGCAATTTCTGCTCACTCAGACGAACCTGAATTCAAACCCTGGGAAGTTTTGCGAGCCATTCATCGCTGTGGAAAAAGGAAAGCCCTGGGCCCTGACGGTCTTGGTTCAAAATGCCTAGACCTGGGCGGCCCTTCCTTGCAATTCCTGCTGGCCGAATTGTTCACCAAATGCCTTCGTATAGGCCACTTCCCCCGTCAATGGAAAGAAGGCCGCCTCATACTTCTGCCTAAATCCTCCAATTCAGCCACCAGTCAGCTGGAGAAATACAGACCTATTACTTTATTGAACACTATGGCCAAAGTATTTGAGAGATGTATCCTGGCCCGACTTCAGAGGTTCGCGGATCGTCATGGATGGTTCTTTGAAGATCAATACAAAACCGTATTGGGTACCGTAAATGGTCGTTCAGCGGAAGATGCACTGGCGAGTATCACTCAATTAATTGAAGAAAGACAAGCTCACTGGAGGAAAACTCTTGTCATCAGCTCGGACATCAGTAAGGCCTTCGACACTGTTTGGAGGCCGGCAATCATACAAAATCTTGAACGTCTAAATTGTTCAGAGTCTATTACCTGTTTAGTAAAAAGCTTTTTGGAAGACCGGACGGTTTCTTACTCAGCTTGGACAGCAACAGAATGTACGTCCTCCCAACTCGGCACTCCCCAGGGTTCAGCGCTAAGTCCTTTCCTGTGGAACATAGTTGCTCGGACCATCTTCACCCTTCCCTCCATCATAGATAGCCGATTAATAGCTTACGCGGACGACTTCACCCTTATGACTCAGGTTCGTAGTCGCCTGCCGGTCTCTGCCACTAACACCTTCTTGGAGAGGTTAACATCTTGGTGCACGATAAATGGTCTTAATATAAACCCCATTAACACTCAAGCTTGCCTGTTCCAATGGCGTAATGTCCACCCCAACTCCGAGACTGGGCTCAGAGTCCTTGGTCAACCTTTAAACATCAAGAAGACCGTCACAATCTTAGGAGTGGAGTTTTACCAGACCCGCGGATTTGTCGCCCACCTACGCAAGATCACACGTAGATGCAGATCAATAATCCCACGACTCACCCACACCATACAGGGTAAATTTGGAATCTTCTTTTCAGCTGGACGGAGCGTCAGCATGGGGAGGTCGTGCCCTCTCCAGCGAAGGCATTAGGCAACTTAGGAGCCTTCACTGCAATTTTGCGAAACGTGTACTGAGAGGAGGTCCTTACACACCTACAGTCTCAGCCATCTCCATCACCGGCAGCCCTCCTTTCGATATTATTGTTAGGTCTCGTACGGCGTTCCTGAAGGAAATCAATGAAGGAAATTTTGAATCTAGACCAGGCCCTGCTTCTTTGCCATACCCTCCAGATAGACGTCAATTGTCTTTCAGTCTAAACATCGAGGAGATAACAACACCTATAATATTCACAGACGGATCAAAAAATGAGGCTGGGGTGGGCGCTGCAATTGTTCCCTCATCAGAAGATCAGCAGCCCGTTCTCTTACGGCTCCATCCCGACTGCATAGCCTTCCAGGCTGAACTTCTGGCAATCCGCTGGGCGGTCCGTCTGGTGAAGGAAGGTTATTCAAGAAATGCGATCACTATCGCGTCGGACTGCAGATCAGCTCTGTCAGCCATATGTACGTCAGGTCCAGTTCGATCGACATTAGTAGCTAAGATTATTCTCGCACTGAACACCAACCAAAACGTAAATCTGTGTTGGGTGCCGGGACACTGCGGCATCGACGGAAAGGAAAGAGCAGACAGAGCTGCTAAGAACGCGGCCGTTTTGATCTTAGAGCCATCATTTTCCATTCTGCCTAGAAGCCTGGCCCGTAACCACTCACGCGCGGCAGCCCTAGACGCATGGACTGAGGTTTATTGCCAGGACCACTACAACAGACACCTGAGGAGAATAGCCCATACTCCAGACCGGCTGCTCCAATTCCTCCCTAAGGTCTGTCCTGGAGAAGTCACCACCACCTTACTTACAGGACATGGCCATGTTCGGGCAGACTTGGTTCTCTGGCGTCTTGGGGAAGACCCATCTTGCCCACATTGTATGGAGGAACAACAGACTGTGGACCACCTTCTATTCAGATGCCCTGCTTTCAAGCAACACAGAATGAAGACAGCTCTGCTGCTTGGGAAGACCTCCTTCGACCCAGTCTCGTTGGCTGGACTCCCGGGTTCTCTGCAGGCATGGAACTTCCTGACCAGCTGGTTCGGCTCTGCAATTGGCTCTATGTAAATATAATCTAGAGTAACTGGTTTCTACTAGTTAGCTTGACAGCCCGGGAAGTTGGCGTTTCTTGCGCTCCAGGGGCCTGGGTTATCCTTATTTCTCTCTATATACTCTTGAAAGACGGGGCAATTTAGCAGCAGATGAATAGAAATTTGTTCCTCACATCCACAGAAGCATCTTGAATCCTGCACTGCTTTGATAAATTTTAAAAAGCTTCTAAAATTTCCGTTATTTGTAATAAATTGAGAGTTGTGGAAATTTGCCCGAAAATAATTCGGAATATTAGCGGGAAAGAAACTTTGAAATGTTTGGTTAGTATTTTTCTTCAATAGTGTAATTTTATATTTAATCAAATTTTCAATTATATCTGGAATATCCAAGTCGTATCGCTGTTGATCCTCGATCGATAAATATTTTATTCAAGCATGTTGTCGTTGATTTTTATTTGACAAATCCATGTTGTCTGGAGCTCAAAAGATTATTACTTTCATAAAATTCATAAATTCGATTTTTCAAAATTTTTTCGAAAATTTTTGAAAGATTTGAAATCAATGAGTAGGTCGATAACTTTTGGTTGATTCTAAATTAGATTTATGTGGTTTAGGAATTATCTTTAGAGCTGCTATTTTCCATTTCTCCGGATAATACCCCTTTTTGAATACATTTATTAAATAGTTTGCATGACATATGCTTAATTTTTGGGTAAGCACATTTGATCATATTGTGGCGAAGAAATATTTTATTATTTAATTTAATATTATTCAATGAAAATACTCAACAGATTATAAAAAAATATATAATACTCTGTATTTGTGAAATCATCTTTAAAATATTTCTTTGCTTGCTTGCTTAAGATTCCCTAGCTGTAGATAGTTTTGCTGACTTGTTAATAATTGTCGACTCGTCGTTGTGACGTCATCAATAAATTATTTTATATCTTAGGATATTTCAAGGCTTGATTTCTACGCTACAATATTGTTACTTATGTTGTCTAAACCTGGAGCTTTTTAAACATCACAATTAGAAATGATATTCATTATTTCTTCTACTTCGGTAATAATTATGCTTGGATTATTCATTCGTGGCTTAAAATTTCTAATTATTTGTTGTTGAAAATTGTCCAAATTAGGATCGTCTTCAGGAATTAAATCGTCCATTAATATGGTCATTGTTTGCTCTTTTAGATATTCTGGTGAATTGTCAATTATGGGAATTCCATTCTTTAAATTTGAGGATCTTAATTTATTGAAGAACTTATAAGCATTACCAAATGGATTATCTGTGTAATTTTCTTCAATAACGTTTCGCCAGTTAGTTCTTTTAGCTTTTCTTATTGCATTAGTGTATTTGTTTCTTGCCAACTTAAATGTATAGTAACTGATTGTTTTATGACGATAATACTAGTTTATAATATAATGAAAATTATTTTTTATTATTTCCTGTTCATTAGTCCACCAGTCAATTCTGGAAACATGTTTATTAATGGGGGATTTAACCTTCGAAGATTTATATGCTGCTTCTCTCAATAAATTCATGAGTGCGTTCACTATCCCATCAATGTCTTCCTCATCTTTCACTCTGCTTATATCAATTACCAGTTTTTTGTATCTTGTAATGATATGTTATTAGAAAAATTTGCCCAATTCGCATTTTTTTCAAAGTGGAAATTTGATTATTGAATAAATGACCATTCTTTAACCTGATATCAAATTTAACAGCAACATGGTCGGAAATATTAGTCAAATCAGAGGTATGCCAGTTGTTTATTAAACTTAGTGAGTGTTTATTCGAGATTGTGAGATCAATTAAACTTACTCTCCGCGGCAGGTGGGTGTTTTTTCAGGTTATGTATAAAGAGGTTACATTCGTCTATAATAGGTTGTAATCTATATCCATTAGAGTTTATAACAAACCATATAGTAGGTCTTAAATTAAAATCACCGCAAAGGATTACAGGTTGATTTATATACGTTTTGAGCAGATCTCTAATGAATGTTTGATGAACAGGGTTAAATGTATTCGGATGAATGTAGAAATTAGAAATAATTAATTTTGCTTTAACTGTAGAAATAGATATTGTTGTACAAAAAGAATTTGTGAATTTTTCCTCTTTGCTGAACTTTATATTTTTATTTAAAATTATAGTTGCCGTATATTTTTCCCCAGTTTTATTCGAACATATAATTTGAGAGTCCATATCATAAATAACATTTTCATGTAAAACATATGGTTCTTGAATCAAAAGAATGTCAGGTGAAGGATATTCACATATCAAACAAAATGTTAACGCGGGATTCGATCCCGGTTCATGACTGTCTGGAAACGAGGGTGTTACCCACTCGTCCTTGTCAGGTGGGTCATCTCTAGTGTTGGCCTGTAGTTTACTTATCGCAGTAAAACTTTTTCTTACATTTTGTTGAATACATCTCACATTTTCAATCATATAGGATATTAATCTATTTAAGATTAAGCTTTAAATTGTATTTGCTACATCATTTCCCTCGTGTATTTGTGAATATTGTGTCCTTTGGATAATTTTGTCTATTTGTGATTTGTAAATCGGGCATTCACTTGAATTTGATTTATGGTTTGTAGAAAAGTTTATTAATTTAGGGTGCTTAGAGAAATGGTGACAATTTGGCGCTTCAGTACAGATGTGGCTACCCTGTACACCGCATATTTTACATATTTTAATGTTTTGGCAGTCTTTTGTTTTGTGGTACGGATTAAATTCAAAACAATTTTGGCATTGTCTTACAAATATTCTGTCTTGTGTAGAACATCGCTCAAAATAGGTGTATATCTCATTACCCATATTTCTTAAAATTTGGTAAACTTTAGGAGTTACTTTTAATACTATATTGTGATATGCAGAGTTAAATCCCATTCGCGGTACGAGACAAGCGATGCCAAACACGTCCGCACAGTTGGCTTCAGAAGCCATATATCGATTATGTTTATTTTAATTCATTTGAAAAATTCAACTATCCCTGATCATTTATTTTACTCTGGGATGCCGTCACTACAGGATAAAGTACTCTTGGTGAAATTTTATTATTGCAATTCAGAATCTTCCACTGAAGCTTTACGAGCGTTTCGTAACTTTAAAGGTATTCGAAGAGGTAAAGGACCCATGAGTTGCTACTCTCTAAGGAGAATGATAAAAAATTTTGAGAAGACTGGATCTCTGGAAGCAAAACCTCGGAGTGGAAGACCATCGACACGCAAGTCAGTGGCTGTTACGGTTTCGCAGAATGTTGAAGCTATTGAAACGTTATCCACGTATGGAGAAGTAAGTGCTCGACAAGTTTCTCGACAAACGGGTATTTCGTATGGAACAGTTTGGAGAGCTCTAAGAATTTTTCTTAAAAAATACCCATACAAAATTCAAAGATTTCACGAGCTAAAAGTCGGCGATTTTGAGAAGCGTCAAGAATTTACTGCATGGGTTTTCCGGCAAATTGATATTGATGAAAACTGGCTGTCGAATGTTCTGTGGACAGATGAAGCTCACTTTTCTCTAAATGGAGAAGTCAACACTCAAAACAGCCGCATTTGGGCTACAGAAAACCCTAGGATTTTTACAGAAATGCCACTTCATCAGCCCAGAGTTACAGTTTGGTGTGGGTTCACTTCTTCTTTTATTATTGGGCCATTTTTCTTTGAAGAAATAAATGGAAGAACTTTTAAAACCGTTTCTGTAACTCTCTGGTGAACGTTATGTTCAACTTTTGAGAGAAAAGGTTATCCCCATATTGCAGGACAGACAAGCACTGAGCGAAATAACATTCATGCAAGATGGAGGACCTCCTCATATCTCCCGCGGTGCCAAACAATTGCTGAAGGATACGTTCGGTGAAGATCGTGTGATAAGTCGCCACTTTATACACCAGTGGCCTTCAAGATCACCAGACTTGACGCCTTGCGATTTTTGGCTATGGGGGTACATTAAGTCGCGTGTTTATCGATGCCGGCCTACCACATTGGCCATGTTGAAGGCTTCTATCAGACGGCACGTTTCATCAATTTCAACAGATATGTTATTTAATGCTGTCCAATCTGTCATCTATCGTCTGCAGGCGGTGTTTGAGAATGAAGGGCGCCACATTGAGCAAGGATTGTGATCTAATACAAGAGACAAGGCCTCCAAGAGACAAGTTACCTCATGTGTTATATAAGCTGCCATGTATTATATTATCTGCCAATGTTTTGCAGCTCTTTGTGTTGGGTTATGGGTAAATAAATTCTGTCCTCATATCTTGTCTCTTTTTTATTTGTGAACAGTAATTTTTGTTTGTTTGTCATTTGCTCACATCTTATATTATGTCGTGCAGACCAAAGTGTCATAACTTCTCGAATAACACTGTACACACAATTTTACCCCTTATGTTTAATTTATCGCTTTTCGCTCATTAAAAGAAATAGCATAAGGAATATTCTCTGTAACCCCCCACCTTTAGAAATTTTGGGCAAAAAAAAATAATACAAAATGATTTTACTACCACGTTTTTCAACGCAAAAGGTTGATTTAAAAATTATATTTATTTTTGAGGGGATACATTTTTAAAAATCGTGTACAGTATAATAAACAATGATAACATTTGACAAGCCCATAGGATATTTGGAATAAAGTACGACAAATGTATTTTGTCACTCCCATCTATATTTCATTTGTTGGATCATGACAAATTTCCAGTTAAATAGTCGAGTGTCGCCAATTATTCAAGAAATTACACATTCCTTATAGCAAGAAATCCTATTAGTAGTACCATCATAATTTTTGGTACTATATTAACATTTCAAAAAATCGTGTATTGAATTCAGCTATGTTTTTCAAACATTCAATATATTTGACAAAACTCTATCAAAAATATAAATATTTTTTGCTACATGTTTTAATTTGCATATACCTATTTTGCATATCTCAGATTGTATTTAAAAATCGTTAACCATTTCTTCTAACTTTTGGCGAAATGGTGCTTTATTAATTAACGATTTGATATTATTAGGATTCTTTCCTGGTATACAAAAAGGAAAAATACGTGTCGATCAGTTATATTTTTCAATTAATCAAACAATTTGGCCGCTGAATTTCTGATTCTGGTACAGCGCCATCTAGGGAATAAAATTTTAGCTAAAATCAATTTCGAAATTTTCAATATTTGCCATAAAAAATCCCATTGCATTCTGAACACAATGGTGTTTACCGCATTGCTCTAGCGCAAATATTCGCGGAGTTATTAATTTTTAAAGTTGTGCGGGACTTTTGGATCACCCTGTAGAGCAGACGATAAAAAAAGGGGCATTAAACTTTTCCCGCCAATTTTTTTTTATTCTTCCCATAAATCTCGTGCTTGTCAGGAAACCGAAAAAAAAAATTGCCCTCCCCCCCTTTTCCAACAATTTTTCCGGATATTAAATCAGGCGGGTCCGAATCTTATTTTCCAGGAGTACCAGATCGGTTTTATAGCCCAGCCCAGTGGTGCCGAGTAGGATTAAAAAATTGCTTGTAAGGTGTTGAATTGCATTTTTGGATATTAAATTTTCCCTGGTTAAATTTAGGTTAAGATTTTTATCGCTTTCCGATAAAATATGTCTGTACTTAATTCTTTTTTCTTCCTGAAGGAATTTGACGGTTTTAAAAAAATTGCGGCTGTCCAATTTTTAGAATATTTATCAATGAATTCTCAAATATATCTTTGCGCTCTTTAATAAGACTTGAAAATTATATTCAATCAACCTAACACTGAGCTATCTTCTGCTTTTTTTTAAAGAATAACTACGCATTTAGTAGAAGAACTTTCTTTACGGAGAGGTTTTAGGGGGTCGGTGGAAGGATGGTCTAAACCGTTGGTTTTCGATCGCTACGACCCGGGATCCAATTCTGCATTGGGCACTTTTTTTCTAATAAAAAAATGCTTAAATGGCCCCCAATTCTTGCGAATTTCCAACCCCACCAGCGAGTGAAAGTAACTAAAAGGGGCCCTGGCACATTTGTAAGTGCAAAAGTCTGACTGCTTTTCACATGTGTAGATATGTGGTGCACTTACAGTAAAAGCAGTCGCCAACTTCTACCCCAACATGATTACCATGGCCTGTATCAGGTGTACTAGGGATAATTGAAAAAAAGAGAGATTACGCGCGTGAAGCGATGAAGATTTTGTGAACATAAACTTTCTCTAATCAGTAGTTCTACATATTAAGTCACATCAAGTTTGAAATTCAACATGATTATCCCCCGCCATTTTTATTTTTACTCACGTGAATCTTATTTTTCAATGGCTGAACTTAGATTTTTTTACCTTTAATAATGCACTAGCCGATATACCCGGCTACGCCCGGTAATTAGGTAAACCAAGAGTTTGCCTAACGAATATTTCTTGAAAATAAAGATACTTCGGCCAGTAAATCTTTTTATTACCTCGACGTTTCGACAAAAGTATTTTGTCCTCGTCAGGAGCAAACAAAAATTAAAACATTTAGCAAGGCGTTAAAAATTATTCTAAGGTTCCAAGGGCGTTCTCACGCGGTATTCCAAATTTTGTACAACATCTAAAGCACGAGTCAAAAATAAATATTTAACTCACAAAAGACTATGATCTTTGAAATAAATTACAATATACATATATATATAATAATTTTTTTCATTCACAAATTTCTCCCACCTACTCTGTATTTTAATTGATTTCAACTGTGATATTATAACACTATGCGGCGCTGAGTTTGTGTATACAAAAATGTAATGCCTCGATAAAGGTTGGCGTTCAGCCAGCCGAAATATTGGCAAAATAAATCTTTTATTAAATCCAATATATGCCTTTTTATTATCTAATTAATTAAATATGGATTGCTCTATTTTCAAAACATATATATAATGAGAAATCATAAAAAAAAACATTTAAAAGATTTCACAATAATATATCTAAATTTTTGTCAATACGTCGAGGTAATAAAAAGATTCACTGGCCGAAGTATCTTTATTTTCAAGGAATATGAATGCAGGCCAGTCAGCCTCTATCTTTACGTTAAAGAATATTTGATGAAAAATATTTTTCGAGCAAAGATCTACTATTTTGTTTCTGACAACAAACATGACGCAGCAATATTTTCATCATCACACTGCTTTTTAGAGCTCTATTACTTTATTGGAATATTCAGCTTTTATATGCTACTAGCGGATGTACCCGGCTTCGCCCGTGTTTTACCCGAGTAAAGGTTTGTTTAACGAATCTCTCGATAAAGTGAACATTTTTCCCGGTCCCTTGAAAAATACTCGATAAGTTGAATAAAATCAATATTAATCGGTACCCGAGTAAAGGTCTGTCTAACGAACATTTGTTAAAACAATTCTCTATAAACTTATAAAAAGAAATAGATATATTTTGATAATTTGAAACTGATAAAGTGATCATTTTTTCCCGGTCCCCGTGTGCCGTGTCATTCTGAATTTTGTCTTTCCTAATTTTCTACATTACAAAATAATCGTTTTATCTAGTGAACATTTTTTCCCGGTCCCTTGAAAAATACTCGATAAGGTTGAATAAATTCATGGTCGTTTATGGAAGATGGACGAAGTTCCCGGAGGTTATCTTGGGCAAGCTCCCGCGAGGCTTTTTTTCTTGTCTACTTGGCATAGCTGTGTCACCAACTCTGCCCTGATTGGTCGGTGGGTACTTGGACTGTCGGCCGGCGGCCGGGCGAATCCATTCTCTCACGGGGTGGGGCAGACCCAAGGTCATCAGGAGCAGCAAACCTAAGCCTATCTCCGTCTCAATGGCTTGCGAGTTAAAGCTACAATTCTGCAAATAACTCTAAGGATATTAAAGATATTCAAGATATTATTTTTCGTAAACCTTTCCGGGGATATGCCTAATAATATCCCAAATTTTCACGGCGATTGGATGTATGGTTTTTGAATCCATAGAGGACACACACACACACACACACACACACAGACAGACATTCAATTTTATATATATAGATAATGAAGGGTGGAATCTTAGAAATGGAATTTAAACAAACTATGGACATAGGCTTTTAAGACAGTAGAATTACATTTAAATATTTGTATCGAGCAATGCTCTTCCGCAATTTATATGTAATTCTACTGTCCTAAAAGCTTATTTTCATAGTGTTCTTAAATACCATTTCTATGATTCCACTCTTTTGTGAAGCAAATGAAGACATAATGATCCAATACAGTATTAGAGCTCTGAAGAAGCGGTCTGGTAGATTAAATTGGCGAAACCGCTGGGAGGGTTTACTACCAATGAGCCAAGCCCTCCCAATATTTTTCATTGCAGTAAAGACACTAGAAGTTTGATCTAATTGTAAAAAGAAACATTCGCGTCTTAATGTCTTCATTTGTTATACAGTTAAACATGTCTATAGCGCCCCTTCTAAATAGCCCCTCCCTCTCTATAGCGCCCGATTTTAAATACGTAGTACGATGCGATTTACATTAAAAGTGACCTGTCTATAGTACCCCCTCTCTATAGCACCCTATTTTGGTTAGTCCTAAGAGGGCGCGCTATAGACAGGTTCAATTGTTTATAGATGGCGCTTTATTTCTCGGTTCTCGGTTAAAAAATTCTTCCATATTCAACTCTATGTTCTGCTAAAAATTCAGCCAGATTAGTTACACATTGAGGATGTGCATAACCAACAAACATATATACATACATATGTACATACATAATTAAATATATATATATTTTTAATTAAAGATATTTCGGCCAGTAAATATTTTTTATTGTCTCGACGTTTCGACAAAATTATTTTGTCCTCGTCAGGAGCGAACAAAAATTAAAACATTTGGCAAGGCGTTAAAAATTATTATAAAGCTGCAAGGGCGTTCTTACGCGGCATTTCTGTTCGCTCCTGACGAAGAAAAAGGAATTTTGTCGAAATGTCCAGACAATAAAAAAGATTTACTGGCCGAAGTAACTCCAATTTGAAAAACTATGAATGCCGGCCAGGCAGCCTCTATCTTTTTAATAATTAAACATATATATATATATATATATATATATAGAGAGAGAGAGAGAGAGAGAGATTTCTAAATATTTGAACAAAAGCTTTTTCAAAGATTTTAGTTTTCACCTAACGCTAATCTTGATACTACATCTTTATTGTTCACACATTCTTTCAGATTCAAATGTTTCCTAAAAACATTTAACATATTTCTTTAACTTCCAATGTCGATAAATTTAAATTAGAACACATCTACATTTCACCAGAGAGAAGGAACTTTAATTTAAAAGGAATCTTTTCACCAAGTTTTCTCGAAAGTTTATTTTAAACCTTTTTTATCTTCTTCCGCGAAATACAAAGATCGTCTGATTAGTTAAGTGATCGTTTGGAATAAATTAGCATCATTCTGTGAGTTGGTGATTAATCAGATGTCACCATATTTTTTATTTATCCCTAGTACAGGCCATGATAATCATGATGGGTAGAAGAAGGCGACTGCTTTTACTGTAAGCGCACCACATGTCTACACATGTGAAAAGCAGTTCGACTTTACACTTACGAATGTGTTATTGCCCCGTACTTGCACTCGCTGGTGGGGTGAACTTTGCAATAATTAGGGGCCATTAGAGCATTTTTTTATATCAGAAAAAAAGTTCCCATTGAGGGAATCGAACCTGGGTCGTAGCAGTCGAAAACCAACGGCTTAGACCATCCTTTCAACGACACCCTTAACCATATTGAAAGTAAGGATTCTAAATACTTTCGTGGATTAAAAATAGAATATCGTTTGTGGGGTTAAATTGAATAAAAAAGGCATTCGAAGTAATAAATATTTGTATACAGGTTTTGTGTGTGTGTGTTTTGATCAATTTTTGAATATCTATATAAATAAAAGTGATTTTTGTTGAATGTATATGCACTATGTTTTTATATCCCTTGTGCACGTGGTTAAAGTCATTATAATCATGGTGGGTAGAAGTTTGCGACTGCTTTTACTGTAAGTGCACCACATGTCAACAAATGTGAAAGGTAGATGCGCTATGTGATAGCAAATGAGTAGTGGACAAATAGCGATGAAACACAGCATTCATAGAGACAATTCAACAATAAGATGATTTCTATTTCATATTTATAGCACGATGTCAGCTCTGTAGGATGTAAGACGAAAGACGATTCAGGAGAGAAGCAATACGTCTAGGTATACGGATGGCTTTCTGAGAGATGGCTTTCATTCCCTGTCAACCATTTGTCACATTTCATCTTCTGCACGCGGCTATGGCAGGGTGAATGAAAGGCGCCCAATTATGTTCCAGACATTGGTAGGAGATCCGGTTAGTATGATGGATTGAGAATCATCTGTTACACCTTGAATATCATTTTTTTGTTGATGAGAACAGTGTGTCGTCGCTCGTTATCATACTGATGCAGAGATTTGGGTACTTTCTGGAGATAATAGAGTGTCCCTGCGGTCGCAGAACATCATCCACCTATCGTTGGGATCTCGTCATGCCCTTGATACAAACCAGAGTTGACGTTTGCGATATCACCCCAAAACTTAATGCTTCGTTATCGTACCATGAGGCGTTCCATATATTAAGCCATATTCGACCAGTCACCAAGTCGGAGATAGATTCGTAGGAAAAACGTCTGAAAAGATCACTCTGAGCTATTTCATCATCTACATCACTCTAACCTGGAGCCATTTCAAACGATCACGCCTGAATTGAGGACTCAATGACAGTTTTCTTAACGGACGCCTTGAGAGCATGACACTAGCAAAACTAATCGAGATTGACACATTGTTCTGCACATGATAAATATGATGCACTAGCGCGCCATCTGTTATCAAAATTCAAAACTATTTTAAAGGCGTAAGATACCTTTTGATATCAAACAGTTTCTACTGCCCTTACTGCAATGGAAAAATTAATGAGAGGGCCTGGCTCATCAGTGGTGAACCATCTCAGCGGTTTCGCCAGTTTAATCTACCATACCGCTGTTATATATTTATAAATGTATGTAATTCTACTGTCCTCAAAGCTTATGTCCATAGTTCTTCTGAAATACCCATTCAAAGAGTCTACCAACAGTATCACTATAAAAGGAAGTTCCAAAAATGCAATATAACAGCGGTATGGTAGATTAAACTGGCGAAACCGCTGAGAGGGTTCACCACTGATGAGCCAGGCCCTCTCATTAATTTTTCCATTGCAGTAAGGGCAGTAGAAATTGTTTAATATCAAATAGAATCTTACGCCTTTAAAATAGTTTTGAACATGCTAAATATATTGAAGAGGTGTCTTATGGTAGGTATAGGGATGCTGTACGGCCACCCGTCAAACTTGCCGTATTTCCCAAATCCAACAAACTCTGCAACAACCTATGATACACCGTGTAAGCATCTAGGCGCGTTCAGCCGAGATTTGACATATTGACCAATCCGCTTTTTTTTCAGCTTGACCATGTGCCTACATATTTTTTATTTAAAGAATTTAAAATTTAATGAGTTTTCTTGCGGTATATTAAGATTTCTTTTAAAGAATTTAGTGTGTGTGTGTCTGTGTGGGAGAGAGAATATTTTCTCACGGATTTCATATGTATTTTAATTTAGGTCATAGGTTCCTTTTTTCGAATTTGATTAGTTTCTCTTACAATATCAGGTTGGTCTTTTCTCTTGCACGATTTTATAAGCACTCTTTCCGTAGGACTTCATGGCTCATCTCTTGTTAAGATTTCGTGGGTTCTATTTCAAGATTTCCTGAGTACTTGATTTCTTAATTTCACACTTTGAACTCTTTCAAGATATTATCAGCCGTCTTCTTTACAGGACTTTGAAGGTTTTATGTTGAAATTTAATTTAATTTCCTACAATACTTCATACTAATATATTCGAAGGTTTGGGAAGGATATTTGGGCATTATCGAAAATTTTAATGAGTCATCTTTCAAGTTCTCAAGATTTCACTTGCACAGGATCCAATCAGTTTTTATATCAAGATCCAATAAGTTATTCTATACGATATCCCTGTTCTTCTGGATAATTTAATATATTTCAAGTTGTTTTTTTTTTAAAAGAGAATTGTAAGAATCAGGATTTACAATACAACAGATATATTTGAAGAGCGCTGCTATATTGCAATCCTTTTGAAATCGAATTCTTTCACATCTCTATAGAGGAATGTCTTTCATTTCACATTTATATGCTTTATTCCCTCCGTTGCCGAATTCAATTTATATATAAAATATTTAAATTGTTAAAAGATAGTTATAGCTAACCTGAAATATGCCTCAATTAAAAAATAAACAAAGTAATAAAATTTTTAAAAAGCGATACCTTTCTCTGACGGACATGGAATTTCTCGGAAAATTCTCTTTATTTTTGTTTTGGTATTGGTTTTTTTTCTTATATCCTTAAAAGACACAAACAAAAATTCAATCATATATATAATAAACCTCTGGTCATTTATTCATTTTAACAGAAAAGAGCAACTTTTCAATAAATGGTCAATCCAAGAATGACCACCATCATGAAGCGACCACAGGGAAATCCAATTTGATTTGTTCTTTAGGAATCCAATTTCCAATGATAGATCAACTCTCCTAGAGAGACAAAGAGAGAATATTCATTAATTACAAAGTAATAACACGCCATATATATATAAGAAATGAAAGCATTAAATAATGAATTCTGACAAAGAACTTCTACTGTTCTGACTGCGATGACAAAAATAGTGGGAGGGTTTGGCTCATCTGTGTTGAAACCTCCCAGCGGTTTCGCCAACTTAATTGGACGATTCTGCTTGAATGTGCTATCCTGAAGAGTGGGACTTTAGATATAGTGTTCAAGAAAACTATGGATATAAGCTTTTTAGACAGTAGAATTACATATAAATATTTTCATCAGAAATGCTTTTCCGCACAATAAGGACAGAGCCAGTTAGACATAAATTAATTATAAGGCAATAAAAAACGCGCTTTCTATATGTAAGAAATGAAATACTTAAAACATTCTTAAATGCTTTAATTTCTTATAGAGAGTATTTATGTTCTTTGCCAATTTTCTCTCATAGAAGGATTTGCATTATTGTGTTAATCACTATTGACACAACTAATATATTGAACAAATAAAATCATTATTCTCTTTCTAAATGACCAATGAGACTCTAAAGGTCAAAATACGTCATTGACTTGACAATTAATCAGAGTTAGAAGAGAAATTTGCGTTGTTTTAGTGTATATATCAATGATTTTCGCAATATGGCAAAATTATAAAATGTTGAAGATACTTTGTTAGAGTTTTGCTATATCGACATTCCTCCAGTGTCGAGGGAAAGTATTGGAGTAAAAGAAAGACTAGGTGGTAGAGTTGACGTCATTTCACAAGATTGACTTTGGTACAGGATCCAAGAGAAATTTAGTCCTAAGTCAAAATTAATTTCAAGCCCTGCGCGTCATTAAATTCTAGTTTATTACCCATATTTTATGTCTCAGCTGGAGCTCCATAAATTTCACAGGATTGGGTATTGATCCGGGGACTGAAGTCTTAGAAGGAAAAAAACTAAAAGAGAAATGCAAGCACAGTCTTATAACAGCACGCAAATTGTCACTAAACACAGAATTAGTGAAATTCTCTTCTGAAAAAAATCTCTATCACTAAGATCACTATTTTCATCTATGCCGATTTTTATCAGTCTGATTTTATTTCCAATATCCTCAGTATCAAAGACAAGATTTCTTATTTATATTACAGGGCAGGTTTTACTTTCACCTGTAATTATAATAAAGATTTTCCCTTATTTTAAGGAATCAAAAGTTTGAGAAGTACAACTACAAATTGTACTTCTGTATCTCCGTGTTGAAGAGCATATTAGCCCGGAAGCTCGAAAAAGAAAAGAAATAAGAAAAGATACAAAATCTTTGATTCCTCATTAAATGTATCAAAACCTGTATCTATAGCCATACTTTTATTGTGAAAAAGTTAGAGATTAACATGTGTCGAAGATATAAAAGGAGAACCGAATCTTGCATTTGGTTTCGAACGGTAAAAAGTACACGTAGGAGGAAAAAAAAAACAAAGGTGAAACTACTGCCATTGTTTTTGAAAATACCATTAAATCAATATACCTGTATTGGTAATGTGCGCTTTTCAACTTCAATACGTTATTCGGGAAAACCTCGAATGAAAAAGTATCACTTGTTTTGTGATAAATAATTTTACAGATAGATGGCAATAGTTATCAAAACAACATTCACTTACATTATTACAAGATGATCTTTGTTTCTCGTGATGGTGACATTTTTCAGGAGTAGGGTTGGTTAAGGAAGAAATTCCTACATGTACACCTCCAAATTATAACCATCAGAACGCCTGGAAAAGTCGAAATCTCTAAATTATCAAAAATAAATAATGATAATATTTAGGAATATTGTGGCTGGAATGGCGAAAATTTTTACTTAGGCTTGCAGTGGTTTATTGCGCGTTTTGAATATCATTTCTCAAGTATTTCGATTATACCTTCTATGCCATAATTGTATGGAGGTGCTCAAAATTTTATTAATTATTGACTATTGTTTGTAGTTACGTATGTGCATATATATATGTATGTGTGTCAAGAAGAATCCTATAAGATATCGAATATCTTTCAGCTCATTGTCTGCTTCTTTCTGCTTTGATATTTTCGATATTTTTAACAAAGTTGGGGACTCTTAGGTAAAATATTGATTATAGGAATTTTATTGTTAATGAATAAAAATTAATTTATTTTCTATATGTGCTGGTTTACGATATATGCTGGCTATATATAGATTAACATATAAACCATTCAAAGCCTAAGATTAGAAAAATAGAAATCTATTTATCATATTTTGGAGATATAAAAATTATCAGTAAATTGTTATACTTACTACATATGACCCAGGTTGACACCTAACTCATGAAATTTTTATAGTTTACAGCATCATTAGATCTAACATCCACCGTGTCGTATCTCCCCGGTATCCAAACCGTACAAGAGAGTATAACAAAAGATGTGAATAATCAGAAAACCAAAATTAGTATTTGGGTTCCTTTATTTAACACGGTTGGATTTCAACTCCGCACAGGTGAACTTCCAATTTTCCCTGTGGGACTTGAGAGAAATTCCGAAATATATGGATATAGTATTATTGATTTATTCAACATTAAAAAAGATTGAATACCGCGGAAAGACAAATCTATAAAGAAGGGACTCGGTAACGTAAGGAAGGAGCTTAAGGAAAGACATTTACCTAAAACTTAACTAGACACGGTGAGGGCTCCACTGTGATATCTAGATACATAACACAGAGGGGAGTTAGAGGCTGTCTATCTTCTCCATCAGTCTCTTACACCTCTGACACAACTTCCCATTCCGACAGCTCGCTGTACTCTATGTAGAGTACTATATTGGCAACAAAGTGGAATGGAGCGAACTAGAGACTGACTACAGCCCAGCTGATACTGACAACGCTGAAAGCCGGACTTATGTCATCACGCGAGGCCTCCCATCGGAGTTTTGCGCCAGAACCAGCAGTCTAGTAATCAGTGCCTAGTCCTGGGTCTGTGGAGCGAGCAAGCTATCAGAGGAGGGAAGTTGAGTTCCAGTCCACGTGCACACGGCCGCCGTGGAATGGACGATAACGACATTCGCCTGACCGACCCGAAGGAAAGGACATGTTATGTCATTATCTCAGAGGTGTAAGCACTGACTCCACGATCAGTATCTATAGTATATCTCGACAACAACGCCGTTAGTAGAACTGGAACGAAGACAATTCACGGCTCCCCATCTGGAACGTCTGTTACACACAGCAGCCTAGAATTCATACTTTATGGTCAACAGATAAGTATTGTCACTGAGTCCCTTCATTATATTTTCTCCTCAACTGGTTTGCCAAATTTCCAAATCAATGTTATCGATAATTCTTAAATTATTAAATGTGTTTCTTCCAAATTAAAAATGTCACGTAAAATCCTAAACTACAGAATCTACATTATACACGGAGTTGACACCTGGATTAGACAACCAGATAAAGTGACTGTAGACGCAATGTAAAAATAAATATACAAACTTTTCAGAAGAGCCCACAGGAAACCAACAAATACCACGCCAATCACATTTCCTTCAAGCTACCATCTTTGCTTTAATTTTATTCCTCTTTCGTTCTTCTAAATTTATCTCTTCTATTTTCATTTTATAGAAAATAATTCCATACTATTCAAATTAATTTTTATATTGATAAAATTTATTTTTCTAATATCACAATACTAATAGAAACAGTTTTGTCATATATATATGTTATTCTCTTCAGATATGTCTTTGATATAATCTAAGAGCTGGAGACACTCTAGGTTGACAACGTCTGAGGAAGGATACAGTGATGGGCCCCACCTCTCTCCCTTATATATGGCTGACAGATTATCTGTCATAAAATTGTTTGTAATCGCCTTAAAATTAATTATGCCTAACTGGCCTTGTACACATTGTTTGCGGAAGAGCATTGCTCGATGTAAATATTTATATGTAATTATACTGTCCTGAAAGCTTATGTCCATATTTTGCTTGAAAAATAATTCTAAAATTCCACTCTTCAGTGTAGCATATATAAGTAGAATCGCCTAATACAGTATTAGAACTCTAAGAAGCGGTCTGGTAGATTAGATTGGCGAAACCGCTAGGAGGGTTCACCACTGATCAGGCAAGCCCTCCCAATATTTTTCATCGCAGTAAGGACAGTAGAGGTTTGATCTATTTGTGAACAGAAACATTCGCTTCTTCATTCGCGCCAAACATTCCTTGATTTCTTATGTTTTTAATATGTTTAAAGACATGAATCTAGGTTGATTTTATATTCAGTCTGAAAGTTCAATCCATTTAGCCAGGTCAAATTTTGTGCTAAAATCAAATATCTGGTTGTTTCGTGCTGCATTAGATATTGGTAGAATTAGACCAACTTCAGGTTGGCACATTTAGGTAATAGATTTCGTTAATTAGGAGATTCTATCTAAGGTTGATAGAAATTTGGATTCCTCTGCTTTTGTTTAAAAATTGAAAAAGAATAAATTTAGAAATTGTTGAGAAATTCTTACCTGACATCTTCATTATCTTTGATTACTTTATAAATATCTCTATATCATTTTATTCGTGATAATTTTCAAATTTAAAACTATTTATCATATTTTGACATCAAATAGTAAACTTCGGGGAATATCTTGAGCTCTATTCTTAACGCATAGAATTTTGAGGCATATTTTTCCATAATTTGTTAGTTAGAGTTTCTTTATCCTGATCAAATTAATTCAAAATTCTTTTCAAAGAATTATTTGACCTGATCAAGATATTCGTAAACTGTAAATTTTCCTTTTTCCTTTTCTTCAAAATAGCTTTTAAGGGAAGTTTTATTTTGTCTTCGTAAATTTATATGATTGTTGGAGAGAGAAATGGTATTTAGTATGTTCTTTCCAATATACATATTGAGACAAAAAATATATTTAGACGCTACATATAATACCTAAATAAAAACTTATAACTACTTTAAACTTTTTAAAAATGTTTCTTCTTGAAAATAAATTACTTATCACAACCATTGTTATCTTTATAAACCTAATATTGATTGTCTCATATTTTAATATTTTGGTGAGATTTAGGATATATCTTAAGTTTTGATTCTAGGTTTTGCATATATTCATGACTATAAACAAACTAAATAATTAATCAATAAAAAATACAATTAAAAGCTTTTATTTAGATGCAATAAAAAGTAAATATGTATATATTTTATCTTTTTTTCATTGAGCAATTGCATTTTTATGAGAGAAAATAAAAGCGGCGGGGGACGATCATATTTAGAGAAGAGGTAAAAATTTAGTAAACACACTTTTTTGCTTATCCCTAGTACACATGGTAAAGGCCATGATAATCATGGTGGCTAGTTAGCGACTGCTTTTACTATAAGTGCACCAAATGTCTACATATGTGAAAATCAATTCGACTTTTCACTTACAAATGTGCCAGAGCCCCGTTTGGTTACTTGCACTGGCTGGTGGGGTTGGACTTTTGCAAGAATCGGGGACTATTGGAGCATTTTTTAAATCAGAAAAAAAGTGCCCAATGCAGGAATCGAACTCGGGTCGTAGCGGTGGAAAACTAGCAGTTTAGACCATCTTCCACCGACCCCCTAAATTCACTTAATAAAATCACTAATCAGTTGCTACATATTAAATCACATTAAGTTCAAAATTCATGATGATCTTCACACCTCTCCCCACTTTATAACACAGCTATAACTCAACAAAAACACAAATAGAACTATATATCACACATTTCTTCCTCATTCAACAATGATAGATGGGAGAATTATTATGAAAAACATATAAAAGCAAATACCAAATGTCGTCTCCACTCTTATTCTATGAAAACCTGCAATAAAAGCGTCCAGCATGACATAAAACAAACATAATATGCAAAAATCCATTCACCCCTGCCATACATAAGCAATACATCTAGACCGCTTCAAAAACCCTATTAAAGGGATATAAATACTGAATTAACAATTAAAACATTCAATCCCAACTATATCAACATATACAACCATAGATTGTAAAACTGACTTTGAAATACCCATAATCTTATATTCCGAAATACAAAATGAGCACCAAGGCCTTACCATAGAAACAATGAAATCTCTACATACACAATTCTTCATCAATAGCCTAATAGAACTTTCAGAACAGTATAAATTATTAATCCATTCAACACACATAATATTTAAAAGTTTAGAAAAATTCTTTCTCCATTAATTATATTCATGCAAATCTACAACAAAAGAAAATTAATATAGAAATATGTAAATATTCTATATATATATATATAATTCAAATTTTTTAACTTTCATTCAATAAACTTAATTTTTTTCCCTTGATGAGAAGAATATTCTTTAAAGACTTGCAAAATTAAAATAAAATATAAATATTGTTGTTGTAAATTGAAAATATTATTAGCCTACTAACCTGTATCGACCTTTGCCGAGATTTTATGTTGATTCTAACTACTATTTTTTTGTTGTTGAAATACTAGAATAAAACCTGATGTAGACGTGATGTAGACTTTAGAATATGCTCCAACTGTCCATATACCCAATATGTGACTTATAAGGTATGTGATCAACTTTGTAAAATCATAATATAACCTCTAAAGAGCGACTATCTACCTCTAGGAGAGTCCATAATATCTTGCTGTCTGGAGATCTGTAATCCTCCACAGCCACCAAAGTTTCTAAAAGCTGGTATTATCGCAATCAATTGACCAAGTTAAAACTTTTAGCTCAACTTGATCAACTTTCTCTCTCCACGATACTAATTATTACAGATAACTTCATTAAATCCACTTCCATCATTGCTTAACATACTGTAAATAACTACCTTGAGATATCTTCTATCTGCTTATGTTGTTGCTTATTTGTTTAATGTATATGTTTATTTAATGCTCTTTTTCTTAATTGTTTATTTTCTTTTTGATAATTCTGTTACCTACTCTACTACCATATGAATTATTGTAAATAGTTTCATGCAAAATTATCCAGATCGGATATAGCGTGTCTTGTTTGCAACTGGTAAATAAATAAATCCAAGTTAAAAATGAGATCCTAAGATATCTTAAGCCTTTTAAATATTGGCTGTAAAAAGATCTATCACTTTCACAAATGGCATGTAGAAAAGCTTTCGGCCATTGTTAGCTGTTTTTTCCTTCTTTTTATCGATCAGATTGATTTTCTCATCCTCTTACACTTTCTTTCACTTTTTCTAAAAATTTTAAGGAAAGTTTAAAAAAAAAAGTCTTGAATTTATATTCCTGCAACTGAGATTTCCTTTTTTTGCTGTTTAAGAAATGAGTCATTTAAAAAACTTAATTATTTTTTGCTTCTACCGTTTCGATTTTGTTTTCAATATTTATTACAGTCAATTATCGTCTTAAAACGTGAAGACAAAAATTTGTTATTGGATTTGGCCTAAAATAATTAGGTATTTTCCTTCATTATTAAATTACTGAAAAACATTAAACATGGTTTGTTTTTATCTGGTAGGGTGTCATGTTCACTATTATAATTATTAAGTTAGGAATTTCCATTGCAGTAAGGGCAGTAGAAATTGTTTTATTATAAAAAGAATATTATGCGTCTAAAATAGTTTCGGAATTTGATAACAGATGGCGCGCTAGTGCATCGTAATATAATTGTTCGAATAAAAGACACAAATTGATATTTGCGGAAGAGCGATTGCTCGAAGCATTGTATATATTTATAATTATATGTAATTCTGCTGTCCTAAAAGCTTATGTCCATAGTTCGTCTAAAATACCCATTCGAAGAGTCAAGCATCAGTATCACTATAAAAGGAAGTTCCAAAAATGCAATATAGAAGGCGGATTAATTGATACCAAAAATGCAATATAACAGCGGTATGGTAGATTAAACTGGCGAAACCGCTGGAAGGGTTCACCACTGATGAGCCAGGCCCTTCCTTTAATTTTTCCATTGCAGTAAGGGCAGTAGAAATTGTTTTATTTTAAAAAGAATATTACGCGTCTAAAATAGTTTCGGAATTTGATAACAGATGGCGCGCTAGTGCATCGTAAAATGTTTCTTGTAAATAAAATATATAAAAATGTATATATACGTATATAGGTGAGAATTTTTCCGGGAGGAAATTGATTCATAAAAATAAAGGTCATCTCTCCCGTTAAAATAGACGCTGAAACTAAGCGCTATCTATTCACCTTCTCCACAAACTGTTGACAAAATCATAACATCAGCTTTGACAAACTGTCACCTAGAGTTCATGGTTTAGGGCTAATAGCCCTACGTCAGACCAAGGCGGGCGTTTCTCAGTTTGCCAAAGTTGTTGTCGTGGCTTTGTCACCGACCCGAGGCCGCTAGTTTGTGAAGACGGTCAATAGATGACGCGAGAGGCGATATTTTGTCATTGTAAACATATATATATATTTAAAATGACAAAAGATCGCCTCTCCCGTCAAAATAGATGACAAAGCTATACGCTATCTATTAACCGTCGCCCCAACTAGCGGCCTCTGATCGGTGACAAAGCCACAACACCAGCTTTGGAAAATCTCCACCTAGAGACCATGGTTTCAGCCTATTGGCCCTCGTCAGTCTAGGGCGGATTTTATTCCTTGAGATCCACAAGGGATTCAATGGAATATCCACAATCTGCCAAAGAGATATTTAGTTGGAAAAGTGGCTGAGCCAAATCTATGGCTAAAATATAGATGGAAATTTTCCCGGGAGGATAATGATCTAGAAAGACTATGGTCACATCTCCATCAAAATACGAGTTAAAAATATGTGTTAAAACTAAAAGTCATCCATTGACCTAGCCGCTAACTAGCGGCCTCGGATCGGTGACAAAGCCACAACACCAGCTTTGGAAAACCTCCACCTAGAGACCATGGTTTCAGCCTAATGGCCCTCGTCAGTCTAGGGCGGATTTTATTCCTTGAGATCCACAAGGGATCCAATGGAATATTCACAATCTGCCAAAGAGATATTTAGTTGGAAAATTGGCTAGGCTATATCTATGGCTAAAATATAGATGGAAATTTTGCCGGGAGGATAATGATCTAGAAAGAATAAGGTCACATCTCCATCAAAATACGAGTTAAAAATATGTGTTAAAACTAGAAGTCATCTATTGACCTAGCCGCTAACTAGCCTCGGATCGGTGACAAAGCCACAACACCAGCTTTTACAAACTGAAAGGCGTCCATCTGGAGACCATGTTTTCAGACTAATGGCCCTCGTCGGCCTAAGTCATTATAATGGAATCTTCACAATCTTCCAAAGAGGTGTTTAGCTAGCAAAGTGGCTGGCCAAATATACGGCTAAAATATAGAAGAAAATTTTGCCGGAATGATATTCATTTACAAAGAAAAACGTCAAAATAGCCGTCAAAGCTAGAATCCATCTATTGACCGTCGCCGATTGTTTTGAAACATTCAGAAAAATCACGTGAAGCATGTAAATAGTTTATGCCTGCTATATGCCTATTTTATCTTCCATCCTGGTGTGAGAGTGATACACTGAAACCTTGCAATTGGTTTCGTTTTAACACCGAAAAGCGAGAATGGAAAAATATGTCTTAAATTCGATTTGGTCTTAAATATGATAGTATTATTTTTAATCGATATTTCTACCATAATTGAATTCAGGAATCTAAAAAGGAAATTCTAAGTCTTAAAAGCGATTAGGTTGTGAATCCAGACGGTCTTAAATCGAGAAACCCGATTGCAACACGTTAAATCATCTTTGTGAGAATGAAGGAAGAGAAATTCTACTGGAGGAAGTTGTGTGTGGAACTACAAAAATATGTAATTAGGTTTTCGATGGTAATTTGTGTGAGCCTCAAATTGACTCCTACTTGAAGACTTTTCTAATTACATGGATATTGCTGAGCTGATAGACCACCACCTCTTGTAATTTGCTCAGATGTAATTGGGTGGTTGAACCGGTTTAAACCGGTTTAGGGTGGCGTGCGGACTTAAAATGAGATTTAGCTTTGTAATTGCAAGTTTATTTGGTGTGTAAAGTGTCACGGTGGAGATTTCCAAATACATTCCAATTCAGTGTGAACTTTACGATAACTTTATGCGAGAAATTCAAACTTACCATCGCTAGCATTTTATTTAGTTTTATAAATATTTTTTGGTAGAGAGAGCCTCGTTTTGCTCTTCATTGGAAAATGGGTGCCGTTGCCACGTTAGTCACCTTGGAAACGAACCAGAATTTGTTTAAATATTCCAAGGGGGACTAGTGTGTTCGTACTTCTCCCCCCAAAGAGCCTCGTGTTATCTTTGATAGAAATCCCAAACCTGAGGAATTTTATAGATATAATATATTCGAAATATATATATTTTTTGAAGTGCGCTGACTAAAACGGTAATGAAAGGATTTAAGCATGAATGTGTATTTTATATACAATATCAACCTCCACTGTCCTTACTGCAATGAAACACAAATATATTGGGAGAGTTTGGCTCATCAGTGGTGAACCTTCCCAGAGGTTTCGCCAATTTAATCCACCAGACCGCTTCTTAGAGCTTAATATTGGTATTGTATATAAAAGAAACATTAGTGCTTAAATCCTTTTATTTTATGTGTATAGATGGCGCGTTATTGCTTTGTTCTAAAACAGAAATAATTATCAAGACATATATTCGGTATTTTTATATTCCTAATATCTATCAGAAATTTATCACAAGTAAAGGAAATTCCATTATAATATAATTGTAAATAACTACCTTGCGATTTCTTCTATCTGCTTATTTGTTTAATGTATATGTTTATTCAATGCTCTTTTTGTTTATTTTCTTTTTGACAATTCTGTTAACTACTCTACTATAATATGAATTATTGTAAATAGTTTCACGCGCAATTATCCAGATCGGATATAACGTGTCTTTTTTGTAACTGGTAATAAATAAAAATATAATATAATAGAAAGTTTTGATCGAGCTTTTCTCGTAAATTTTCACAAAAATATAATTTCGAAATTCAATTATGAATTGAATAAATATAATATTAAGATGAAAATGTCATGTTTCCAGGGATATGTTTCTTTTAAAATATTTTAATTCACAAACCTCTAGCTTGCGGGAACGAAAATCTTCTACAGTAGAAAACACACTATAATAAATCGCCAATAGGGCAAAAAACGTAAGTTATACGTACGCAAAAAGTTTCTTTATTATTTTTATTTCTCTAGCTCACTGTCTAACATGCTCCTCATCAGGACATGTTTGAACGAAATCTATAGATATAAAAATAGTGAAGAACCTTAGCCCTGAATTCTTGTTGATTTGATTAAAAATTAACCTTTTTATTGAAAACTTAGCAGTCTCCTATTTTACTGGTAGAAATATTCCTGAAGGATCGGTTCTCGATTGAAGACCTGGTACTAAGATATTTCATGTCTTTAATTCGATTTGGTGTTGAATGTTATTGGCTGATTTCCGATTAATTTTAATACCTATTTGTACACTTTGCATCAAATACAAGATTGTCCTAAAAGTTCGCAAACACTTGAAAAAAATTGAAATCTAATATTATTCGCCGTTATGTATAATGTCTTTGTATATGTATAAAGTAATTGTATTATGTATTATTATGTATTCGCAGTAATAATATTATTCGCCAAGTAATAAGAAAAACACGAACTTTTGGACAACATTATATTTTGGCATTAAATATGTATTTGGTATTAAATACAGACGATGTTAAATCAAAATATAAAGTTATATAGAGGTTTGGCCAGGTTCTGTTCATTCATAATTGTAACATGAACGGTTCTCTCTACAAATTACTACAATCACTCTAATACCTTTTCTTTCTTATATTACAAGCTTTCAGAGGATTCTCTTCATCAAGAAAAACGAAATTCTGGATTATTGAATGAGAAAGTCACCTCTTTAATCAATTACATCAAGCTTTTGGAGGATACCCTTTATCAAGCAAAACGACATTTACAATTATTAAAGGAGAAAGAGAGCTTGTAAAGTCTGAAATAAAAAGTAATTTAGTATCATCATCATTATTGTAGCAATTGAAATGAAGGCACTAAATACACTCATGAACAAAACTTTAAAAAGTTGTACCTTTTAGCATGTATATCGATATTCAGACAATAACTCTGAAAGATATTACAGTGACCTTTATTGAAGATACACGAGATAACCAATTGTTAACAAAATTGTCTCTGTCTCCTTAAAAAAAAAAAAAAGATGATCAGCAACATCAAAATATGAACCTTCTATAAATTTTGTCCATGTGAGTGTCTTTGTATTATAAGTAAATAGAATCTACATACAAACTAAAGACTTCAAACGCTTGTATAAAAACTATATATATAAATTTTACTTTACTTTTATATTTTTCTTCATACAAAGAGCACCTCTCAATTATAATGAAAGTGGACATTGTTCCAGACTTTTCTTATTCCCTCTCTTCAAATGCACTTTAGATTATTTACATGGACTTTTTTAAAACTATTTTATTCTTGTTTATATATAATTCTCTAAATATATATATATTATCTCTCTTTTAAAATAAAGAAAAGACTCCACATTCATATATTAAAAATAAAACTACATGCATTTTTGGCTATTAAATAGGTTTGTAATTTATATATATTTATAAACAGAAAAAAAAACAACCAACAAATAATTTTTAAAAACACGTTTGTATTTCTGATAAATGAAAAAGTGACGTTATCACATGAAGTTAAAATCCGCTTTAAATCATAGAGGGGATTTTTCCAAGCAATTTCGGCCAAATTGTCCCCATTTTCTAATCTCATCCAATCTTGAAAAGTTCAAGAAGTCGAGGTAATTTTTTTGTGTCTCCCAACTCTGTGTTTTTTAGAAAGTGACCCCGGACTGACAGAGCTATTGATTGCCGCGCCGTGTGGCCGAATTGTTCTCTAGAGACCGGTTCGCAAACTTTTTAGACTCTGTTATCTGGCTCGATTGTGTTGTCATTTTTACTTTTGGTTTTTCTCAACGGATGGTGGTGTCGGTTCTGCCTCTTTTTATTGCCTCTTCTCTCACTTCTATTTCATATTTTAGAGGTTTTCATGATATGGAACTTTTATACCTATCAAATATGTAAAATGGTACCATATCTATGTATTCTTTGTTATATCTTTATTTTATTTGCTGAATTTTAGAAGAATATTCAAATCGAAAAGCTTTTCTATTTTTTTTTCATGTAACGTTACTGACAAACTAAATTTGTTGTCTTCAGATATTCGCCTTTACACAATTTTTTTTTCTTCTACTACTTCATGATGTCTTCCAAACAAACACTACCTAATGTCTTCTAATCATTCCTCGATCTCTTCCAACAACTCCCTAATGTCTTACAAGCACCCCTTAATGTCTTCCAACAACTCCCTAATGTCTTACAAGCACTCCTTAATGTCTTCCAACAACTCCCTAATGTCTTACAAGCACTCCTTAATGTCTTCCAACAACTCCCTAATGTCTTACAAGCACTCCTTAATGTATTCCAACAACTCCCTAATGTCTTACAAGAACTCCTTAATGTCTTCCAACAACTCCCTGTCTTACAAGCACTCCTTAATGTCTTCCAACAACTCCCTAATGTCTTACAAGCACTCCTTAATGTCTTCCAACAACTCCCTAATGTCTTCCAATCATTCCCTAATGTCTTCCTGTCATTTTCTAATGTCTTCTGACCACTCCCCAATGTCTTACAATCATTCCCTAATGTCTTCTAACCACTCCCTAATGTATTCCAATCATTCCCTATTGTCTTCTAACGAATCCCTAATGTATTCCAATCATTCCCTAATGTCTTCTAACCAATCCCTAATGTATCCCAATCATTCCCTAATGTCTTCTAACCAATCCCTAATGTATTCCAATCATTCCCTAATGTCTTTTAACCAATCCCTAATGTCTTCCAATCATTCCCTAATGTCTTCTAACCAATCCCTAATGTCTTCCAATTATTCCTTAATGTCTTCTAACCACTCACTAATGTATTCCAATTATTCCCTAATGTCTTCTAACCACTCCCTAATGTCTTCCAATTATTCCCTAATGTCTTCTAACAACTTCCCAATGTCTTCTAACCACTCCCTAATGTCTTCCAATTATTCCCTAATGTCTTCTAACAACTTCCCAATGTATTCCACCCACTCATAGAAGTCTTCAATCACCTAATGATATATTTAAATCACTTTAAGTTTGCATTTTCCAACCACACCCACTCTCTGATTACTTCTCTGTCTTCCAACCACTACCTAATGCCACATAGACACTTCCTGATTGTCTTCAGTCACTTCTTGATGTGTTCAAACCTGATGTATTTCAACCATTCCCTCTATTCACTTTATCTGAAGTGTATAGGTGTGGTTCAATATTACTGGCATTTATTTACATAGAAATCGAGAAAACTGCACACATTTTTATATAATATCGTTTAATATTTTATATTATGAGTAGAGAGTGAATTTCTGGAGATTCTAAGAATGCTCTATCCCCTTCTCACAGGTCAGGACGAAGGACGCATCTCCCCACACTTGGTGAAGTTTTCGATGTTGAGGACATTTCTGAGATTTCTGGAACTCTACTGACCAACTACAGTTAAATGGGAGGGTAACTCCCAAACAGCTTCTACTTCCTTGAATACCCCTGCCTTACATTCGAGATCGCTGAGTACCAAGTCGTTTGGATACTCTTGAGAAGGAATCCTTTGGCGATATCCTCAAACCCAGATATCCCACAAATATATTTGGTGAATTATAATACATATATAATTCATATTGTTTCTTTGAGAGAGGCGAATTAATAACAAAAAAAAAGAGGAGAAAATTCTGAAATCAATATATTAAAAAATATATACTTTTATTCTAAATAGTTTTATGTTCAATTATTTCTGTTAACAGAATACATGATAATGTTCACTTCAGTTAAATTGATGGCACCTATACTGGAATAAATGGGAGGTAACATCCCAGCACAGCTGTTACAAGCTACAGCCCTACGGGGAGCCAAATTAAAGGCCAGTTTGGTACCGAGCCAACAATCCCCTTCCTCCTCTGTTAACACCATTTTTCTATCACGACGATACTGCTGTTGTTAAGCCAGATCAGGATTTTGTCGATATCAACACGTCCTGTTAACGTTCAATGTATATATATATATATATATCCTCCTTTAATGCCTTCCTCTACTGAGAATGGGCCACACGGTCTCTCCATACTTCCTCCGCCATCCTTTTCATCTCCACGTAGGTGTGTCGTCCAGTCCATTGTTTTAGATCGTCTGTGTATCCCCGTCTTTCCTTTAATCTGCCTCGATCTCTTCCCCCGGAGCTTTCACTCCAACACTGTCATGTATATACATTAGATGGATAAGAGTAAAATGACGCAATTATTCACCGTGAAGAAAAGAGTTAACGAGTGGTAAAAACACCGTCGAATTTCTACAACCCCCAATCAAGATCGAATTCTACGTTTTTCTCTTTTTTTTTCTGCTTCAATGGTCCTTTATTCTTGTATTTGTATTCTATACACAAGACCAATCCAACCAGTGAAATCAAGTAAACAAACTGTCTTTTAGAATCTCCTAAGTTCCAAGGTCGAACTGCCCTCTATAGGTGTAGATATCTGGTACAATTACAGTCATAGGCAGTCACTAACTATAATTATCTTGGCCTCTACTACGTGTACTTAAGTAATTAAGCGGTATATGTTTTTAAAGTCTCTCTAAGATTAAGTACAAACCGCTGTATATCATTGGAATGTTAACGATTTCTCGTCCCAAACTTTCCAACATTCAATTCAAATCATTAAGAACTTCTGAATATCAAACTAAAGTACAAAATAAGATGAAGAAAGAATTCAAGAACTTACAAGTGATTCAATATATGTGCCATCATTCTTCAAAATTGATATACTTATATTTTATCTTGTTGTTGTTCACTAACTTGATGTCTACTATTAATAAATTGTAAAATAGAATTTCACTTTTAAATATTCCTCAGATTACCAGTATCTCAACCGCTATACACTTAGCTGTTAAATAAATTTTAGGTGAAGTCTAACAATTGAGTAAAGTAAAGAGAATTTAGAACTAAATCTATAGCAGACATGTAAAATCTGTAAGGTGTTTCTCAAAGGGTTGCGTCTTTTCAGAATTGCTGTCTTATACACGTCTTGTATATCGGTTATTCTTGATATTTTATTTTGTCTGCTGAAAATCCGTCTTGACCAATTGATAGTGGCCATTTTATTACATCGAAACATATCTTTCATCGCAAGGTTTTATTTACATTATAGTCAGCACTTTAAATATTGAATAATGGTTTAATTTTCATAATAATAAATAAATAATTACAATGAATAACATTTGTTCATACAATATTCATTGGGAAAGCATTCACTCAGGAATACCCTGAATGAAACAGAATCATTCGGTTAGTTTTTCTGTATTGATAATTGTTGGTGACATTACTCCCGTGACCAACATCTTGTCAAAAACTAACATAGAGAGTTGTGCATTTGTAAAAGAACCATCTTTCAACTCTGTAAGGAAAACCGTACTTTGAAAAGTTTTATTTCATAAGGATATTTATTTTAATATCAAAAACTCTCTCTGGATGAGAGGAAAATTATTTACATTATTCTAGAAAAACTTCATATTACAGAAAGAAGGTTTATATGCAATAAATGAAGACCATATTGCATCGACTACACATAAATTCTTCTAAGACAAAATCTACCTTATTTGTTAGAAAAAGGTTTTATTCACTCAGATTATAAAGTTGAATTATTTTTAAAAGTTATTCAGCAGTTTTAACTACGTTTCATATTTGTGTATTTTATATTATTTTAAGTGTTGCATATATTATTTTGATGAAAAATTTTGCCGGGAGGAAATTGATTCATAGAAGCACAGGGCGCATCTCCCGTCTAAATAAACGTCAAAACCTGACGCCATCTATTGACCGTCGCCGCAAACTAGAGGCCTCGGGTCGGTGACAAAATTACAACACCAGCTTTGGCAAACTGAAAATTGGCCCAGCCACCTTTCCAGCAAAACACCTCTTTGGTAGATTGTGAAGATTCCATTAGATCCCGTGTGGATCTCATGGAATAAAGTCCGCCCTAGACTGACAAGGGCCATTAGCTCGAAACCATGGTCTCTAGGTGGACGCTTCTCAGTTTGCCAAAGCTGGTGTTGTGGCTTTGTCACCGACCTGAGGCCGCTAGTTAGAGGCAACGGTCAATAGATGGCGTCAGGTTCTGACGTTTATTTTGACGGGAGAGGCGCCTTATGCTTTTATATATTATATTATATATTATTCCAGAATTTTATATAAGCAATACAACGATTGTTACCTTTAAAGATTGACCTTCTGAACCTTATAGATTGAACTAAATATTCGACTGGGGTTTTTAATAAACATTCCAATATTGTAATCTCTGAGCATAAGCATTTTTATATAAATGTAGTTTTGTCATATATATCTCCCTCTTTTATTGAATTTAGATGGATACAAAATATCAATAAATTCACATTTAGCTAACTACAAGGAGAAATTGTATATTTCATCCTTATAATATTGTAGCAAATTAATTATTATTTTATTAACAGAGTATCATTTTTGATGTTTGTATTTTGCTACTCTGTAAACTTCCCTCATTGCTTATCTTTTTTCATCATTCATAGATTATTATTGCCTTAAATATATTTCCGTGTTATCCTGAATTTTGTTTTTCCTAATTTTCCACGTGGCAATATACTTAACGTATAAAATGTAGAAATTTCGATGATAAATAATTAAAGGGTTTTGACCATGAATTAAAATGTTTACATTAGGGAAATGATAGGACACCATTTATTTATCTAGAAACCAATAAATCAAGGGGACAATTTTCAACAAGACTCCGGACACAAAGGACACATTTTCCGAATGAAGAATGTCATCTAGACGCTTGAACGATTCTGATTGGATGGAGCTCTTTCAAGAACGACGATTTGTTGAATTATTGGTCCAATCAATTGTTTGTCTCCATGCAGCCATAGTCATTTGGAATTTAAACTCTACAATACTCTGTTTATTCATATCTAGATCAACAGTGATTTCTACCAACTCCCTCTTATTAAATAAATATAAACTTTATGATGCATTAGCGCGCCATCTGTTATCAAAATTCGAAACTATTATAGACGCGTATGATTCTTTTAAAAATAAACAATTTATACTTTCCTTACTGCAATAGAAAAATGTAAAAAAAAAAAACCATTAATTTTTCCATTGCAGTAACGGCAGTAGAAATTGTTTAGTTTTGAAAAGAATCATACGCGTCTATAATAGTTTCGAATTTTAAATAGAAACTTTATTGAAAAATATCACAGCAGAATAGATATATGCACATGTAAATATTTACATAATTAGAAATTTTCTTGATGAAATAAATGATTATTATATAAAATAATATTTTACCTTTTATCATATTATACAAATTAGAAAAGGATGACTGCCAAAAATACAGAGAAAGGCAAATAGGTTTGTCTTTCTCTGCATTTTGGACATCATCCTTTTGTATAAGTAGATAAAAAAGTAAAATATTTTTATATAATAAGCATTTATTTCATTAAGAAAATTTCTAATTATGTAAATATTTACATGTATATATATTGTCCCCTAGTTTCTTGTATAGTTGCCTGTTGAAGGACGTCAAAGTCCGAAAGCTTGCCGATTATACCGCACAAATAGAAGAACCTCGTCGCCAAAAACTTCGATTCCTCCTTCAATGTGATCTATATGTCTTCTTCTTTTTTCTTATCTCTACTCAATCATTAGGGTATCAAGTTGTGACCCTTGATGGTATTTGACAACCATCATGACTGGGTGAAGTAGAATGCGTCTGCCTTTGTCATTAAGATTGGAAGCACTACTCAGTGGCAGGCCGACTTAGCTCCAAAAGAAATCGCCGCCTCTAACATGAGAAACAGACGCCATGTGCAGCCGCTCCTAACATGGAGTACAAACGCTGCTCATCCTGTATACCTAGATTAGGAGCCCTTACAGGGTACTATCAGCCGGGCCAGCTGAACCCAGGTTTTTTAGCGAGCTTGTTACTGCTCCCCCTCCTCCTTTTTCATCCGGGCTTGGGACCGGCAAAGGCGGAGGATATGATCTATATGTGATTTTCGAGTATGAATTGAACACAATTTTGGCACATATCAATATTTAAAGCATCGGCACTTGCAAAGAAACTTTTGACTGAACACTGAAAGATCTTTATAAGATAATCTTTGTAAAGAACATTTTAAAATAGTATTATTACTCACTTATATCGTAGATATAACGATCTTCATACAATTGTAATTCAATGCATTATTTTAGAATGTACATTATATAGTTAATTTTTTATATTTTTGTTCAAATAATTTTTTTCAACGTTTTAATAGCTAACTTATATTTATTTTTACGTTTTAAGACGCAATTAATATTAATAAACTTTCAAATTATAAATTGCTATAAATACATTTTTATATACATCCATAAATATAATGATACTATACGAATGACCCGGCTTCTCTCGAGAATTCCCCCGAGTGCAATTTCCTTCATACTGAAAGTACATCAATAATAAAGAGTAAAAGTGCCATAGAATATAGAAGTAACACATAAACCACAGGCAAAAATGTATTATATTAGTGTTTAGGAATTTGATTTAATTATTTTTTGCAATCCATTTAGTTGTTTCAAAATCAATATAGTTTGAATAGATGGCAGCGTTTCCACCCAACCCCCGAGGTACCCGCCCCAACGCATTAACCCTTGAAATTGCCCGAATTGAATGAATGACTGCGATGGATCTTGATTATGATGCCCATCTTTTCAGTAAAAATAAGATAAAATAGGTTTATAAAAATTAATCAAAAATACTGGCAGTAAATATTTTTCTATAAAAAATAAATGAGCACATGGAAATTAGGCAAACATATGTGTTTGCTAATGATTGCGACTGCATTTTAAATGATATTTTTAAGGGATAATAAAAACAAAGGCCAGAGCAAATATTAATGAAAAATACGAACGCCATTATTTACATACCGTAACGCTAATTTTGTAAAGATTTTTTGAATTGCATTGTGTGCACTTACCGTAACTTAGTAATATAAATTTCTCTCTCAATACTTTTGTAAAAAAAGGTGACACTCGTATAAAATGATATTTAAAAGAAGTACGCAAGTAACTTGAAAAGAAATGCAGAACGCTCATTGGTCGCTTAATTGGCCTCGTGTTGTTACTTCGCCTCGTATTTACTCCGCGTAAAAAAAGTTCTTCAAACGAAAAAAAAAAAAAAATAGCCAAAAATACTAATCAAAATGTAGCCGAATATTTTCCTCGGGTTTATAAAAAGCGACATGCAAAATTTGGTACTAATTGGTTCAGTAGTTTTTGAGTTTATCGCGAAACAGACAACAGACATTGACTTTTATATATAAGAAGATATACATAAAACAAAATATTCTAAAATAAATTGGTAAACGTTATTTTTTCCTATTTAATATTCCCACATCTCTTTTTTTTCAAAAAAATAAATTCATTTTTATAGTAATTTTAATAATAATATTTTTCATGCAAACCCTCTTTGTATATTTTACAGAATTATTTATAACAGTAACCTAATAACACTATGTGGCGCTGAGTTTGTTTATACAAAATAAATACGTTGTAATACTTTTACAAAGGTTGGCGTTCAGCCAACCGAAATATTAGCAAATACATATTTTATTTAATTCAATATATATATACTTATTATTATCTAAATATTTGAATATGAATTGCTTTATTTTCAAAACGATTCAAAATTATATGTATTTCTATTGTCCTCCAAGCTTATGTACATACTTCATGTACACCTCAATACAATATTACAGCGGTTTGGTAGATTAAACTGGAAGGTTGTACCATGATAAGCCATGTCTTCCAATTATTTTTTTCATTGCATTACTGAATAGATGGAGCGATAATGCATTATGTTAATAATATAATATTGCCCGAAAATCGAAAAATAATGGTAAATAAAAAAAATTCGATATCTATAGAATTGTGTGTATTGGCCTACCTTACATTCCAGAAGAAAGATTAAGGAAAGTGTTTTCAGAGAATACACCTTCTTAAAAAAACTTTCTACAATAAGCAGAATACCTCTTTCTATCGTTACCCTGGACGAGGCATGGGTTTACCTCAATGATAGAAAACAGCCCGTGTTATTCATTACGCTAACTCTCAAATAAACACGTTCAGAAATAAGGCACAGACACATAAAGCTTTATTGAGACCACCAGTCTTATACAGATTTACAACAGGAAGTATGTATAGATGGAGCTCCTAAACTCCAGGCAGCACAACCCAACAAAAGCCTCCAGATCCAACGCATGTTCACTGGCCATACCGTGCATACATCAAGGTTAGCATATCACTGAAAAGGCGAGTGTGGAATCAACCGCGTTCTAGTGTTCACTTTCCTCATTCAAATGGACCACGGCATTCGGCGAATCCATTAAACTCCTCTGAACGTGAACTGCGGCCTTGTAGAAGAAGACCTTGATCAAACGTCATTGCATTCATCCAGTTATAAATTTGTTGACTATCGGATAGATACAAGGATAAATCACCCAAGAGTTCTCCTCTTTGTTTCTCCAAGTAAGAGCAACCAAATATTATATGCATGATTTCATCTTGTATTCTGATATTACACAGATCACAAGTTAAAGGACAGTCAGTCTTCCAGCGCTTTGATCGATTTTCTGGGAATAACACCCATAGGAGTCTCAGTTGCGCAATAAGTATTTTAATTGCCAGAGGAGCATTTTTGAGTAGATATAGTTCTGCTGTTATTGAATTTTTTAAGTTTCAAAAGTGACTATAATGGGAGGTATTTAAGATTGGCAATTCGTCATTTTGAATGCTTTGTTCAGTTGCTATTCGAATAATAACGGGTATTTCGGTCTATATAACAGTGTAGTCAGTAGAACCCTTCAAGAAATAAATTCTTCTGAATCTAAAATAGTTGACATGTTTTCAACAAATGAAGGCGAATTCAACTGTCACGATAAATATTAAATTATACTAAAGGTTAACCATTATCCAATATTAAACTATGAAGACGATGTCACTACCAATCCAAGAGTCAAAGCAGGACTTCCAAAGGCAACAACAACAACAACAAAGCCTTTATTTTGGGCTTCTCGCCCTATACAGGATTCGCCAGTTCACAAGGGATGGGGAGAACACTGTGTGGCCTTTTTCCGGGATATAGTCTTGTGGAATCCAAATATCGCCATCGCTATATACCTATTCTTTGATATTTCATTAATTAGTGCCGGAAATGAAGAACAAAGTTGCCCCGTTTTATCATTTGGACTTCCAAAGGCAACTATTCGTGAAAAGGTTCCTATTATTAACCTCTACCCCAAAAATCCTAAAGTACAAAACTATAAATAACTATATAAAACTTAGCATGACATCTGTGAAAACACTATGGTGTTTAGCCTAAATGTGCTTCTGTTATAGAAGAACGACTGTAGAACACGATGTATGACTTAATCTATTACTAATGTAGGGAATATCTTTAAGATATGTGAACTATTTTTGACAGGTTCTTATTAAAATAAAATCATTTCTACTACCCTTACTGTATATAACTGATGGGGGGCTAAATGCATCAAATATATATATGAGAAAATATTTTTTAAAAATAGAATAAAAGGTCAGGTATTGATATTTAAAAAATAAACCTAACCTTTTTTTTCTATTTCTAATTATTTTCGCATCTTCAGTGCATTTACGCAAGTTTGGCTTTAAATACCAATTTCTTTATTTCTCAGGAAGCTTTTTGGAACATATGTTGGTCGTCGAGGTACAGCGTTACACCACGCTGACGAGGGCCAACAGCCCGAAGCGCGTTCCAAGTTGGCTTTTCTTGATTTATGAGCGGTCAGGATATGCCTATTTAGTTTAGATATGTATAAACTTATCTATTTTCCTTTCCCCTTTTATTGAACCTTTTTGATTGTCTCAACCTAGCTACTCAATTTATATTTCCAATAAAACTGAAATTGAAAAAAAATGAATTTTTATATATATAAATGAATTTATAATTTAAAAAAATATATTTTTTCAATAATGTTACTTTTAGAGAACTTTTTCCTTATTATCCTTAGTACACGTGGTACAAGCCATGATAATCATGGTGGGTAGAAATAGGCAACTGATCTCACTGTAAGTGCACCAAATGTTTATACATGTGAAAAGCAGTTCGACTTTGCACTTACAAATATGCCAGAGCCCCGTTTAGTTACTTGCATTCGATGGTGGAGTTGGATTTTTGCAAGAATCGGGGGCCATTGGAACATTTTCTTTCTAATCAGAAAAAGGTGCCCAATGCGGGATTCGATCCTGGGTTATAGCAGTGTAATTTCCAACATTGAGCGGTTCAATGGAATCCTTCAACTTATATATGTTTAGTATAATTGTTGCAGAGAGACCTGAGAGAATGATATCAAATTAACGGTTTCACTTTAAGCCAAATTGTCTTTATTAAAGAAGAATATTTGAAATTTAATAAGTTATGTAGACAATCTCAACTATACCGTGGACTAATTGAAAATTATAGCTCTATTATTTGCATAATTTGGCAGTTATAAATAATCTATATTTCCATCATTGAATTAGTGTTTATAATTATAATAATATTATTACTTATTATTTATTGCTCTTTCTCTCTCTCTCTCTCAAAACATCTTAAAAATAATATTTAATATCTCAATAATCAATTATCTCTTTTTTGTATAAGTTTTCCTGTCTTCTTCTTCTTCTTTCTTATCTCCACTCAATCATATTAGGGTACCAAGTTGTGACCCTTGATCGTGTCTGTTTGACAACCATCATGACTGGGTGAAGTAGAATGCGTCTGCCTTTGTCATCAAGACTGGGAGCACTACTCAGTGGCAGGCCGACTTAGCTCCAAAGAAATGGCCGCCTCTGACATGAGGAACAGACGCCATGTGCAGCCGCTCCTAACATGAAGTACAAACGCTGCTCATCCTGTATCCCTGGATCAGGAGCCCTTACAGGGTACTATCAGCCGGGCCAGCCGAACCCAGGTTTTTTAGCGAGCTTGTTACTGCTCCCCCTCCTCCTTTTTCATCCGGGCATGGGACCGGCAAAGGCGGAGTTAGTTTTCCTGTAAAATGTAAATTAATTTTTTTTAACTTTCTCTCAAATACGAGATATTATTTGCATATACATTGTGAAAACATGTATATATAAAATTGTTCAAGAACATTTACACGCAAATTTCTACACAGAATATAGCGTCTGCTTTGTAATAAATAGGTAACTTATAAATTTAATTCGACAAATGTTGTAGTCCTAATTTAACTTGCTCAATAATTTAATGGGTTCATGAAGATAACTTGGATTTATTATTCTTAGATAAATTCGAGGACCTTTCGTTTCTTTATTAAATAGATTCTCTCACAATAAGAAAAATGGATTTAAAAAAAAATATTTTCCAAACTTCTAAAAATGTTATATTCTTCTTAAAAACTATTACTATTAAATATTAATATGATGCATTTGCGCGCCATCTGTTAACAGAAATTCAAACTTTTTTCGACGATTATGATTTCTTTTGATATAAATCAATTTTCTACTGTCCTTACTGCAATGATAAAATATTGGGGGAGTCTGGGAGGGTTCACCACTGATTAGCCAGGCTCTCCTATTATTTTATCATTTTAGTAAAGGCAGTAGAAATTTGATTCATATATAAAAGAATCATTCGCCTCAAGAATAGTTTAAATTTCTTATACTATTAAATATTTGAAAAAGAAAGAATAATTAAAAATAAGGTAAAAAGTTTCTTTTAATTTCACAAGCTTTCGATCAAATATTTTCTGCTCTTCAACGGGCAAATACTTCTATCTTGTACAATATGAAGATGAACTTTGTACAGAAATAATTGAAATTTTCAATTATATTATTATTCTTTCCTTTTCCAATAATTTCTAGGTAACTCCTACTCACACTATTAAATATACCTAAAATACATTTCAAACAAAATCAAACCAAGCCGTTCCTTTAAATTCCTTTTTTTAAAACATCAAGATATATAGAGTTGAGAAAAATCAATAAATGTAGTTTTTTTTCTATCAAACCCCCCATAGAGTTAAAAAAAAAACTTTATAGAATAAAATTTCCTTTCTAATAAAATTTTATGCAAATTGAAATGGCCGAATGTCATTTCCCAATTTCTTGAGGAAAAAAAACTAAGAAAATTCGTATTTAAAAATAACTGGAAGTCGTTTTCATCTGAAAAAGATTCAGTTAAAATGTAGCATCGAAAAGCATTCTTGGAAATTTGATACGATCGATTTTGCAATTAAAAAGAAATGGATGGAATTTGAAAGGCATGCATTAGATCAGTGAATTACAATCTTTTTTTTATCGGTTAAAAATCCTATTTTTAGATTCGACACTACTGTTAACAGCAGCTGTATTCACAATAATGTTTGAAGAAATATATCGCTTTTAGATCCTTTCTCCTTTTTTTATAAGAATTAAATTTAGAAAAGAGGGCTAAATCGAGAGAGATTTATTGTATTTCTTATATAAAAAAAAAAAGATTTTATCTTTTTAGACTTTCAATGCCTTTTTTTAAATTTAAACCTATAGTTTAAGAAATAAATAAGTATTTTATACCAAAAGATATTTTTTAAATTATTCCATAGTTCGCACCAAAATATATTTTTACATAAAGATATAAAAAAGTAATGAAAATATGTATTAAGATAAGAAATAAAGTATTCACTATTTAAAAAAATAAATTTATACCAAATGATATTTTAAAATTATGCCATAGTTCGTGCCAATATATTTTTACATAAAGATATAAAAAAGGTAATGAAAATATGTATTAAGATAAGAAATAAAGTTTATTCACTATTTAAAAAATATATATATATAAAAAGTAAGTTATGAAAGACTATATGTGTTTTAGTCCTAAGTATTATTTATATGCGAAATAAACAGCGTCGTCTCGTAATTCTTTAGTAATTTAGATATTTTTATGCGTCTAAAAGTTTTAAGATAAGTACAACAACATCCATAAACAAAATTTTATGAAGGTAAACCCTCAGGGTAAAGTCTTGCGGACTATTTTGATGTCTATATTTATATAATTGCTAAATATTTATTTTTATAAGCATCTCTATGTATAAAAATAACAGCAGATTTTTTTAACGCGTTTCATATATGTATATTATTTTGAAAATAGAGCAATCCATTAATAAATTTCAATTAAAAAGGCATATATTGGATCAAAATATAATTTCTTTTACCAATATTTCAGTTGGCTGAACGCCAACCTTTATAAAGGTATTATAATATTTTTACATTATTGGTAAAATAAATGACATTTTGATCCAATATATGCATTTATAATTAAAAACATATTTATATGTATTTATTGTAAATTATATATAATAAATTTAGAAATCTCAGAATATATGTCTTGTAATTATTTTGATTTTAATATTTGAATATTCTAGTTAAAATAATTATTTTATATTTTCTCAAAACAAAAAAAAACTATGCATAGATTCAAAATTTAGAAATATATATATATTTTTTTATAATTTTGAAATAATACACATTTGTGTAGTATGTTTTGAAAATTATAAAAATATTTTTTAATTGCAGTAAGGACAGTAAAAGTTTGATTTATTTGTTAAAAGAAATATTCCTGTCTTAATGTCTTCATTCGTTATATATAGATGGTACGCTATTGTTCCATATTAACTATAAAAATTATTATTATGTTTTGATTATATTCCAATATTAAGAGTAAATAATTATACGATGATACTAATGGTAGGCATAGAGATACTTGTTCACGGCTAGTATTCAACTTTATTCAACTGTAAATACAAAGCGCGATGTCCCGCCAAGGACACTGGCGCCCAAAGGAAAGCAACACAAGAGAGAGAAAGAGAGGGAGAATCTATTAACATATGCTCAAGGCATTTACCATATTCCTGAAATTGATTTCAAACAAGCATACTATATACATAGGTAATTTAGTTTAAACACATCTCAAAAAATAAAGAAAAAAGGAAAAAAAATCATATATACAACACATAGTTAATTATACCTAACACTTGAGATTAATTAAAAACTTTGATATAAATTTACAAAATCTATTGAATACAATGTATGAATCCCTGCTGGATATCAGTTCTCTTGGATCGGTACAGAGGATACAGTTATTGAGTCTGTAGTCTTGAAATGCTGGGCACTTAAGTAAAAGGTGAGTGGAGTCTTGAATGCGGCATCCACAAAAACAGCCCGGATCCTTTCCCGGATTATTATGTTTTGATTATATTCCAATATTAAAAGTAAATAATTATACGATGATATTAATCGTAGGCATAGAGATACTTGTTCACGGCTAGTATGTTATAAACAAAAGATAAGCAAGAGAGGGAAGTGTACAGAGTAGCAAAATATAAACATAAAATATAATACTCTGCTAATAAAATAATACATACTTTGTTACAATATGTTATAATCACTCTCCTGAATAGAGTGGCAGGAAGTCATTGAAACATCGAGAATTAAATATATTATTGGTTGATGTAGCTATGTTTTTTCCCAACCAACTTCCAAACAACAAATAAATTCCAAAACTGTAATATTTAAAAAAATATATTTAATATATAGTATCAAATATATTATATATAAAAAAGAGATCGTATATATTTCCATCTTTAAATATATTTTCATCAAAAAAAATTCACCGAAATAAAACATATAAATACCAATAAACAGTTATACCCAACGTGATGTTTAATAAAATTACTTTCAGGCTAGCTCTATTTACCAAGAGCGCTCAGAAAAAAAACTCGGAGAGGAAGACAAAAAGTCTTTACAAAGTTGAAATTAGTTCGTCAAGTTTTTGAATCGGCAATCAGAGAGAGCAAACAGAGGAATGTAAATGTCGTCTGCACACTTTTATCATCATCACAAGAACTTTAATGCCAAAAGATTGATTTTTTTTTTAACTGGTCGATTGAATCTCTGAAATATATATGCACATTTTCTTATTTTTTAAAATTAAATCTGAACTTCATTTTTATTTTACAAATTTTTATTTTATAAATCAAAATTAATTTAATTTAAAAGTATGTTTGGAAATTATGTCAGGTGGATTTAATAATTCCTTATATTTTTTACTCCCTCTATGCTACACACACGTAAAAAAAAACATATTTGCATATTATTCTAATAAATTCAGTACACCTTCATTAAATTTAAATTTTAAAATATTGTTATTAAATTTGTGCTTTATAGTATATTTAACGCATCAATTTATTGTACCTGTAAATACTTTAAATTTTTTATAATATGTTTGTTGAAAGTGGTAAATTCGAGGGTATTCCAGCGATGTAATATTCTGTTGTAATTTGTACATTTTTGTAATATCATCTATGCTAATTTGCATCTCTTCCTATATATCACAGCTTTGTTGGATTGTTGTATATTGGCTAGCGGTTATTGGATAGGGCAGACCGCAGTTAAGCGAGAGCTGTTAACACAACTGCTGAACTCCAGTAATCGCCCCTTGGAATGTCGCTGGTGTCTCAGGTGACCAGTCCTTACCCTTCCTTCTCTCTCTGGGTTGTCTGTAGGTTGTCTTTTTATTCCTGGAAGAGTATATATTATGACATATATATATTATATTAAAGATTTCCTGCTGTTTTCTAAATTTTATTTATAGAATTATTGATCATTCGCTTGATACATGAGTATGCTTTTTGACATTGCAGTCGTGGTAATAATAATCAAAATAATTTAGATCAGAATTAGATTTAATTGAGCTTAAGGAATATATAAATACATAATTAAGAAGAACAAATAACTGATTTAAGCCGTAAAGAAGAAAATAATAAATTATTATTTACATATCTATAAAAAGATTTGAGCCGGCCAACGGGAAACAACAATAAGTTTATATAGGGAAAGCCTCTGGCGGTCGATTTAAACAGTAATTTGGTCTATAATTTATAATTTTAAAATAAAATATGATTTTTATTTAACATACATATATTAACTGAAGAGAATGGGTGCTGGGTGCTTTTTAATTGGTGGATGAATCTCAAGACACTTCGAGCATAATAATATTCTATTGGCTAAAGAGGAATATCTATAAAGATGAATTGAGAGAACAATATAAATGTCGATTAAAGATCGAAACTTGCTGAAAATTGCGTCTAATATGGCTAATTCACAGAATAAATGTTGTTTTTAAATATGTATAATAATTTCCTAATTGTAGCATTTATTCTTAAATATGAGCTAAAATTTGGTAGAATAAAGCTTGCTAAATAGCGTTAACACATTTGTACAATATTCATTTGAAGCTAGCATTCAGTTGAATTTAAAAATCTAAAAGCGATAATTATAAATATTACAAATCACAGATATGTATTCTCTTGTGTGGTATAATTTTACTGGTTACAATTGTAGTTAAAGTGGGATATGTTTAAATTGCTTGAAGTTGAGGACCAATTTAGAAGCTTCTGCAAGAGTTGAATGCAGAGCTGGAGAAGCAGGTCATGATGAAACATGCCGGATAGGTAGAAACAACTTCTGGTTGAAAGCATAGTGATCCAAGTCTGTTCTAATTCAGATATATCCGTGCTAGAGGAATGCTCTGGCATCTAAAACTATTATTTTGTCAAGTTAGTATTGTGAGTAGGCTTAGAAACCGTTTTTATTTTTAAAATGTTTCTCAACCAAGGGTTAAGCAACATCTGTAGATAGTTAGCTACCACCAGACTAGCTGGGAGATGCCGACGTACCCGGACTGTTTCCCCGTCGAACAGCTCACCACCTATCGGCGAAACTTCAGGTACCGTCCAGGATGTGCCGCAAGCCCCTTCCCTCACACATCCCGTCAACCACCTATGTCCTGGGACCACCCTTCAGACTACTGTACTTCCTACAGAACCGCCTACCCCTGGAAGGTTGCCGGAAGGACGGCCCAAGTTAGCCCCGCCCTCTCCAACTTCTCCGAGCTACAGCGAGCGCGGGAGTGTACCCGAGGCTCTGGGTGGTGGGACAAATACCTGCCCGAGGGGGACTGTGCCGTCTTCACACATGACAATCTCAAACTCTAGTCCTTCTCAAATTGTATCTTCAAGTGGAATTGTTAGGTAATTCAAGCATGGGGCTCACTACCTACTTCTTTGAAGTCAAATCTATTCAAAATTTCTTTTTATATATGGTGAAATACTATAATAAAATTTTATTAAAACAAAAAAAAAAACACAGATAAAGAATTAAGACTTTGCCGTGAAAACTTTTAGTTGCAAGATCAGGAGATGCCTTTTCTTAAATACTGATCATAATTTAATTCTACCTTTTATTAAACTATTTTTATAATATTTATTGATTATATATATATTATCATTTTTCTCAAATATCATCATCCCTATTTTAGATAATCTTCCTATCTACAGACAAAAACAACACCAATATAGCTTTCAATTGTAAAGTTCTAACCAACTCCTCCAAGATTCTTAAATCTACAAAGAGATACCAACATTTTAATCAATTTCTCCTTCAACACGCATTGAATATTTTTGGTTTCTACTCGAAGATTGAGGAATGTTTGAATAAAGAACCCTCTTTTAATTCGTACTTTTTATATGTATTATATTAATAATAAATATAATGATGTATGTGAAAATAAAATAATAAAAAATAAAATAATAAAAAATAAAATAATTAAAAAGGTAAGATGTTTGGTATTAAAATCAAAAAGGTCCTATCCTGACCACGTTCGCAAAGATGGCAGAGCGCCATCTAGTGAAATTAGACGTTAATATAGCCTCTTCCCTGATATTTGGCCAACCCATTTTCTTGATAAATCAAGGAAAGGGTCAACCAAATATCAGGGAACAGGCTAAATAAACGTTTAGTTGATTTCTTTTCCAATAGATGGCACTCTGCCATCTTTGTGAACGTGGTCAGGATAGGACCTTTTTGATTTTAATCATATATATATGTGATGATTTAAGACCATGGAATTGTTGTAAATAGTCCAGATATCTACTACCACATGTTCCACCACGTGACTGTATATAACTTCTTATTTAATGCAAATAGAAAGCCTTAACTAACATCAATCTGTACCGCGTAAGAATCTAATAAAGTATAGCAACTGTACAGATAGAAGGAATGGAGATTAACAGGAGAAAATAAAGGTTAAAACTAATCAGGCTTAGCTGAGAATAGGAAAGCAGGCCTACCAAACCCAGTCCAACTTTTACGAGGTCGTGGCCCTCCTGGATAATATAACTTCCCCCCCCCCCTGTTTACGTCAGAACAGGGCAGTGACCTGTTCAGACCCAGCTAAGCTATAAAAGGAGGCCCCGAGCCTCAGTTAGTCAGTCCTTAGTCAGCCTTTGTTTCAGCCCCAGTCCGTCGGACGCTCCGATAAAAGGTAAACCCTTTCCTGCCAGAAATCTCCTCGTCTCATTCCTTCTTGACGTTCAGACGCTTCTTAGTGGAATCTCTGTTTGTTTAATTCACCTTTGGCCCAGCTGTGTCGCCTTCCACCACGACTGCACGGTAGAGTTGAAATCGAGGTTCGTCTAGCATCAGGTAATACTGATCCCAGAAGTCCCAAGATATCACATATATATAATATTATGAAAAAACGAAAGAAAAAAAAGATAAAAAGGCCAGATGTCGAAATCAAAAATAAAAAAGGCTTATCCTGACCAAGAGCATATGTGCTTTTTTCTTCCATAGTTATAATATAAAGGTATTTAAAGTTCTTTTACGTTTTTCATTTTTTTTTAACATTCATCTTCATTACTTCTTATATTTGAGGATTTATTTATACGTAGTTTTCAATGATAAAATTCTAGATTTAGTAAGTCATAGTGTTATTTGAATAATGGTTAAAGTATATTTTACTTGCAGTACATGTATTTGCTATCTAAAATTATCCTTCATCATATATCAATGTTTAGTTGATTTCTGTTCCACCAGATGGCGCTCTGCCTTCTTTAAAGCACATGTGCTCCTGGTCAGGATATGCCATTTTTATTTTTGATATAATATTATATAAATAAAAACTTATGTTTAGCATTATCAGATGGGTCTTTAACTCTAGAGCAATAAATATTTAAAGAAGAGTTGAACTGTATTAAAATAAAAGCTAACAAGAAAGGCAAAATAATAATGAAGATGCTAATGTAACTAAACAAATTATAAATAAGGTAAAAGTTTAAGATATTTTATAACAGGCTATAGCTTTAGATCCTTCCGTTGAACGAGCAAACAATCTGTGTCAGTATATAAACATATGTTTCTCTTTCTACACTTTTATTTTAATCTATTTATTTATAAATCTTCCAGGACAGAACTTCGTAATAAAGGCAATTGGAGCATTTTCCTCTTTCGTAGATTATAATATAAAGGCATTTAAAGTTCTTTTACGTTTTTCAGGATTTATTTATACGTAGTTTTCAATGATAAAATTCTAGATTTAGTAAGTCATAGTGTTATTTGAATAATGGTTAAAGTATATTTTACTTGCAGTACATGTATATGTAATCTAAAATTATCCTTTATCATCTATTAAATGTTTTTTTATTTTTATTTTGGCAAAATATTAAATTTTACATCGATTACAAAGAGGTTTTAACCATTTGTATAAATATAGAATACCTTTATAAAAATATTAGACGTGAAGTTCATTAATGAAAAAATGTGATCAATGTACATTATATCAGAAATATCAAAATAATTTTAAAGAAATAAGTTTCTCGTTTGTTTATGTGATTGCTATTACAATTATGCAGTTTGAAAGTTCGATATTTTTAATAAAGATAGTGGAAGAATATAATGTAAGCCTAACCTACTTTAGGAACACAAAAGAAGTTTTTAAAAAAGCAGAGGAAGTAAATCAAGCCAAACGACGGCCATTATGATGCAGATTTAATTTAGCGCTAAACTATCTGCTGATTAAAATGTCTTCTTCGTCTGCTAATTAAAGACATTCTACCTCCGTACCAATAGACTTCTGCTGAAGTTTTATTTGGCAATCAAACATTATTGGCTTACTTCTTCCTAGAGAAATGTTGAACAGTGATTTCATCAACATCTTTTCATTACATTCAACTGTACAACGTTACTCCAATTGTATAAAGCTTCTAGGAATAGAAGCAGTTTATTGAAAAAAATCGAAAACTTGAATTTATAATATATTATTAACCATACAGAATATGGTCTACTCAATAAATGTAAAAAGATAGATAAATAATGTAAAATTCAATTATCCATCTAATTATATTCATTGTGTGTATGATTACACTGGTCAACAAGATTTTTGCACAAGAGAACCTGATTATGTTTCTAGTGTAACTTTTCATTCTGAACTCAAAAATCTAATCAGAAATTTCCCATCACCTATGGTTTTTGCGTGACGGTCTTTTTTTAGTATTGGGATAAATACAGTAAAAAATGCAAACAATGTTACGTAAGCAGTTTTGCATAACCCTTATTACATTACATTGGTTTATCAAAAAATATTTTTCTTTGTCCACAAAGAAATAGCATCTTATCTACATGTCCTGAATCCAAATATACCATTAGTTTTTTTCTATTACGCAATATTTCTGAGATACACCTACTTGAAATTTGGAAATATTGTTAATATATAGGCATATATGAACGAAACATATTTATTTATTGAAAAGCAGTGACAGTGGATTTTCTTCTATAATTTGCTTGTGGTAGATCCCTCTTGAGTGTCTAGCAGTAGTCGGCAAGCATAGCGGGACTCCATTTACCTTGGTACCGCTTCTCCATGCTTGATATATCTTGATGAAACCTCTCACCATGCTCATCGCTAACTGCGCCAAGATTATCTGGAAAGAAATCTAGATGTGAATGCAGGAAATGGATCTTGAGGGACATGTTACATCCCAGTGCCTTGTAGGAAAGCAACAGATCATTAACTATGTCTCGGTAATTTTCAACCTTGACACTTCCTAAGAAGTTTTTGCAAACGTTTCTAAAGGAATTCCATGCTGCTGCTTCAACTTCATTCAAACTATTTTGAAAATTTCCATCCTGCTGCAATTCTCGAATCTGAGGTCCAACGAAAATGCCTTCTTTAATCTTCGCTTCACTTATACTAGAAATTTTTGTTTTAGGTAGGCAAATCCACTGGCATTTCGATCCATTGCCTTGACAAAGTTCTTCATTAATCCCAGTTTAATATGTAATGGTGGTAAATAAATATTTTCTGAATCGATCAGGGGTAGATTTGCAATATTTTTATATCCTGGAGTAAAGATTTTACGGTTTGGCCAGATTTTTTTAATGTAATGCCTTTCCCTATCCCTGCTATCCCACTCACACAGAAAACAACAAAATTTTGTATATCCAAGCTGTAATCCACGCAAGAGAGCAACGACTTTCAAATCGCTGCATATTTTCCAACCGTATCTTTCATATTCTATCTTTTTCAAAAGCAGTTTCATGTTTTCGTAAGTCTCTTTCATGTTGGATGCATGTGCTATTGGCACTGATGGGAACTCATTTCCATTGTGAAGGAGAACAGCTTTCATACTAATTTTTGAAGAATCAATGAATAAACACCACTCTTCTGTATCATGGTCATGACCAAGCGCTTCCATTAGACTAACAACATCATTGCAATATACTAAATCATTCTCTTGTGAATAGAAGTCTTGAAATTCATCTTGACGCTTGCGAAAAAAGCATACTTTTGTGCCTTTATGCAGCAGATTCCAGCCTTTTAACCTAGAGCCTAAAAGTTCACTCTGTTTTTTGGATAAATCTAAATCACGTACGAGGTCGTTCAAATCTCCTTGGGTTAATAAATGAGGTTCAGATAAAGCACCTGCTTCAAAATTTGTGTCATCCCACTGTTGCTCTCGTCTATCTGAATCATCGTCACTAAATATTACATTTTCAAGAGGCTGTGGAACAGGTAAAATATCACTATGAGGAACCGGTCTCATAGCAGAAGGCAAATCTGGATATTCAACTGTATGTCTTGATTTGGATGTAATACCTGTAGTCTTTGTCAAACAAAAATAACAGTCTGAAGAATGGTCTTTAGGTTCCCTCCATATCATTGGAACCGCAAAAGGCATATGACGTTCACCTTTAATCCACCCTGTAAGATGTCGAACACAAATTACACAACAATGGTGAGGAGCCCAGGTCTTATCTTGGTCACCGACTTTAACGCCAAAATAAAGTTCATAGCACTTTTTGATGAACGGTGTAAAGTTTCGCCTTTGAACTTTGAAAGTTAATTCCCCACAAATATAACAGAAAATATCAGGAATATTAATGCAACGCCTCGGCATATTGACACAGTCTAGTGCAGACGATTTATAAAAGCAAATCGATAGAGAAGAATAAACTAATCACTTCAAATTTACCTGTCACTTCTGCTGCAAATCTATTAAACAAAATCGTTAGGTTCAATTTGAATATATATATTAAAAGTGTTAATGAGTAAATAGCATTACAGAGCTTGTCGTTATTTTTGAGTTGAAAGCAAAACAGATTATAATATTATATAATAATAAATTATATATATTCAATTAAAATTTCAATAATTTGTTATTTAAATTAATATTTATGATTCTTAAAGAGTAACATTTAATTAATAACAAATAAAATAAAGCTTTTGGCTCCACATACTAACTCTTCTTGTCAAAAATAAAGCGCTAGCTTAGTTAATGATGTAACTTAAAAAATGCTTACGTAACATTAGTTGCATTTATTACTTTATTTATCCCAATACTAAAAAATGACCATCAGGCAAAAACCATGGGTGATGGGAAATTTCTGATTAGATTTTTGAGTTCAGCATGAAAAGTTACACCAGAAACACCATCAGGTTCTCTTGTGCAAAAAAAAAGTTTTTTTTGTAGACCTGTGTTATTAAATAGTTTATATTTGTCTTCTGTGTTTCTAACCACAATCAAGCCATAGCTATCTGCACCTATGGATCAGCACGTTCATCTTTAGATATGGAAATAAAACAAGCCCTGAACAGAGCTCTCCACATTTGAATTATGCTTGGTACGCTAGTAGAATCAACAACAATGAACTAGCAAATAGGGCAGTAAAAATGCCACTATACTTCTGTCCTACCACATTCATACTCCACCTTGGCTCGTACTCATGCTGGAAAAACTATGGGGTTAACTTCTCTAGCATCATGTGCTGCATTATATTTCCGAACTACTTGACTAGATCTCTCAGGAGAATTGACTTCACTCCAAGCCATCTCCTGAAATTTCGGGTTGACGGGCCATGACCATGTTTCGGGAGATCTTGCACTTGAACATCCCGAAACAGACCCTATCTGTCCTCAATTTTCGGAAGAAAACAGAAAGTTGATCATCTCCTTTTCAGCTGTCTAGCTTTCCTGAGACATAGGATACAAACAGCTATCCTGCTTGGACTGACCCACCTTAATCCTGCAACTAAGGCCAGTCTCCCAGACTCGACATCAGCTTGGAACTTCCTGGTCAACCGGATCAACTCAGCAATCCACTAAGAACGTGATTGAGAGCATTTAGTCCAGCGGTCGGCAACCTGCGACTCGCGGCTACTTGCGGCTCTTTGGATGTGAAGCTGCGTGTAGTACTCACATAAATAAAAACATTATTTATGCGAGTACTATTTATTGTTGGCAAGAAAAAAATTCAAAATTTGTAAATTGTAATTTTTTACTCATCCGACTCAAAAGGTGCTGATCCCTGCACTAGTTCATACTAGTTGTAATATGTTTTGTTTATTATTTTTATTGAAGAAATATATATCTCTATAAAATACTTATTTTATTTATTTAATTAACAAAGTGCAACATACCTAATATTATAAATCTTCTAGACTTATTTTACATATTTATAAAAAAAAACAATAATAACATTGGTCAATGGTCAAATCTATTTAAAGCATTTATATTATATTAAACTAGTGAGTTGGACATCCTGGATAGATGGCGTTCTGCGCTCCAGGAACTTGGATTATAAATATATCTCTTAAGTCATCGAACGCACACACTAACTATTCTCGTGAGCGTTTGCTTTTTTAAAAGCAAAACATTTATTACCTCTGTGTTACCGATTGTGTGTATCAACTGATTTAATCTTCATTTATAACACGTAGCTCCTTCATTAGCTATTTTATACCTCTTTTTTAGTATTATTATAATTATTTTATTACCTATATATATAGTTGAGTCACTTTCATATTATGTGCTGTGGAAATATTAACAAAATTAGTAAGATAATAGAAATAAAATGTTCTCCAATATAAAGAGAGACCAATAAAGTGGAATTCTTTGAAGAAATGAAAGTAATTTCCCGATATTAAGATCATGCTTATTCTACATACACTCTGATGTGTAGTTAAATTTATTCTACAAATTCGTTCTGGTGGGTTTTCCTGAGATTTATTTCTCTATATTAAGTACACATAAGAATAGTTCATGATGATTGTCATGGTGGGTAGTGAGTGACTGCTTTTACATTGGGGGCACCACAAGTATAGAAATTACCTAATATGGTATCTGTTCACAATTTATTGTCGAATTTCTAAAACATTATGCCATCAAATCGTGTGTTTAGATCAATCCATAGGCATTTCCAAAAAAATATTCTTATAAAATGTATTTCACGGAGAGTGAGGGTTTACCACTGAAGAGTCTCTCAAAATTGGAGGTCTACTATAGAAATTTGATTTATATATATTGAGTATATGTACACTTTCTAAATATTTTAACACTACTGTCAGCGGAGTCACTCTGAATGTCATTTATTTTAATAGATCAATCATCAAAATATTGCAAGTTGATGGAATAAAATCCCCATGTAATCAGTCGCTGTTTATATAAAGGAAGGTTATCCCACCACGTGATGCGGTATGTGGCAGCGGGTGTATTCCTGGAGGAGCCAGGGGGCGAGGGACGCCTGGAGTTCTCCAACTCCACCGGGCTGACCGTGCGGTGCCGCGGCCGGGAGGGCTGGGAGGTAACGGACTGGGTGACGGACCCCGAGATGGCCCCAGCCGGGCCCGTGCCAGGCCTACGGGAGGTACTGCCCGACGGAAGCCTGCGTTTAGCGCCCTTCCCTCCAGCGGCGTTCAGGCCTGACCTCCACCGTGGAGTGTACCGCTGCAGGCTACGGGGCCGAGCCGGGCTGGCAGTGAGTCGCGCGGTGTCCGTGCAAGCCGGTAAGTTAACATCTTCAACTACCTCTGGCTCTATTAACTATAGATTGAATATCTTTATAGGTTACATTAAATCTTCACAAAACACTTTACAGGGTTTTATGTATAGCTACTGACCCTTTGTGAGTATGTTGTCAAGTTTTCTACACATTCCCCCCTTTATTATAAGAACGACCAAGAAACTGATGAAAGACAGCAGTATGAAAGATAGCTGTGGAACAACTTTCGGGCTAAAGAAGAGAAAATATGGTAAAACTCTGATAAATTCTACTCTATTGAAGTGTCACAATGAGAGTATAGATTCACCGCTCTACCAGCAAGCTTCTCTTCCTTAATTCAAACAACAAACGGATGTTTGGAAAGTCGCTAAGGAGATAATAAGGTTTGAGATAATGAAATGGTCAAAATAATTTATATAATTTAACTCGTGTTATATTTTGTTAACATTTCACGGGTTCCCTGGTATTATAAGCCATTTCGCTTTTGTGTGTTTATAATATATAAAACAAGTTGTTATGTCGTTTACTTTATAGTACTCTGATTATGTTTAATTATTTGTTTTTTACTTTATTTAAATCTTGATTAATTAAACATATTGAACATATAGATTGATATTGATATTTTGTTATGAAAAATTGGAAACTATTATAGACATGTGTGTGTGTGTATGATTCTTTTAAAAATAAAACAATTTCTACTGCCCTTACTGCAATGGAAATATTAATGGGAGGGCCTGGCTTTGTAAGGACAGTAGAATTTGTTTGATTTATAAAAGAATCATACGCGTCTATAATAGTTTCCAATTTTCATAACAGATGGCGCGCTAATGTATCATAATATTTTGTTATATTGAAATACAAATTAATAACTAAAATTTTTCAAAGAATCAGAAATCGTTAATGATAAAATAATTTCGTTGGTCAGTAGAAGGATTGCGCCATCTATCTGAAATAAAATAACCAAATCGTTAATTTAAAAATTATTACAGAAAATTGGCCACGCATATATCTTTTCTAGAAAAATAAAATCCAATCACGCCTACACATTTCAGAATAAATTAACACAAAGCAATAACACGCCATCTATACATATAAAATAAAAGGATTTAAAAGCGCGAATGTTTCTTTCATACATAAAACGAACTTCTACTGTCCTTATTGCGATGAAAAATAATATTGGGAGGGCTTGGCTCATCAGTGGTGAAACCTCCCAGCGGTTTCGCCAATTTAATCCACCAGACCGCTTCTCAGAGCTCTAATACTGTATTGGATCATTCTGCTTTTATATGCTACACTGAAGGATGGAATCTTAGAAATAGTTTTCAAGTAAACTATGGACATAAGCTTATAGGATGTATTCCTAATTGGCCTTGTCTTTATAGTTTGCTGAGAAGCATTGCTCGAAGCAAATATTTGAATGTAATTCTACTGTCCTATAAGCTTATGTCCATAGTTTACTTGAATACCATTTCTAAGATTCCATCCTTCAGTGTAGCATATAAAAGCAGAATGATCCAATACAGTATTAGAGCTCTGAGAAGCGGTCTGGTGGATTAAATTGGCGAAACCGCTGGGAGGGTTCACCACTGATGAGCCAAGCCCTCCCAATATTATTTTTCATCGCAGTAAGTACAGTAGAAGTTCGTTTTATGTATAAAAGAAACATTCGCGCTTTTAAATCCTTTTATTTTACATTTCAGAATGTTGGCCCTCTTCAGCGTGGTATAGACTATACCTCAGTGTGCCAGTTGCATGATCTGGATTTGATTTTTTCCTATTTTAACTACTTAATTCCAGCACCATTTCACACTTTTGTACTATTTCATATAGGTTTACGTTCTTACTACGCACTTTTGACCTTAATTAACTGTGTTTGGTTAAAATCATTATTATTATTGTTATTTTATTCTTATTCTTTATTGTTATTGTGCTTTATTAATTTGTAGATATATTCATTGATTATTAGTTTTTATGTTTGTTTAATTTTTATTTTTTTCTTAATTCGGCAACAGTGTGTTACGGCAACAGTTGTTAATGATTTTCTTTTTTTGTGATGTAAATTAAAAATCGTATTTAGTGGTGTGTATGTAAAATTCTGAATTCCTTTGTTTTGTTGTTTGTAGTAAATTGAAAAATTCTAAACTCTAATTTAAGTCAATTCTTTGTTTTATTCTAAAATGTCTCCTGGAAAAGAAGAACTCAAACTCCGCGAAACATTTTAACTTATTAGATTTAAGTTAGGTATATGCGCGAACAAACTGGTTTTTCATTTTTCAGAAAGCCTCTTGTACCAGCTCCTTTGGTCGATTAGGTACAGTCTGCATCATGCTGACGAAGGACAAATGGTCTTAAACATGTTTCTTGTTGACATTTCTTGACTTATCAGGAATGAGTAGTTGGCCAAAATATTTTGGAATAATTAAAAATCAACAATTATTCATATATCTTCTTAAAATTAAAGATATTTCGGCCAGTAAATCTTTTTATTATCTCGACGTTCGACAAAAATCTTTAGTTCTCGTCAGGAACAGATAAAAATTGAAGCATTTGTTACTGATGAGGACAAAAGAATTTTGTCGAAACGTCGAGATATTAAAAAGATTTACTGGCCGAAATATCTTTAATTTTAAGAACTATGAATGCCGGCCAGAAAACCTCTATCTCCATGATAATTCATATATAATTCCATAGATGATGTAAGCCATCAATAATCTTAAGAAGCACGACCGGGGCTATATTTTACAAATATTAAACAGAGTGTCAAAATATCGTAATATCATTTAGAGCAAACTAGCCGAATTACTCGGGCAACGCCCGGGTTTTACCCGATTAAATGTTTTTATTCAAATACTATTCGTTACCATTATAAATTAGCGCCGTGGATGTCATTCTTGTGAAACATCCCGCTCCAAACTTTGTGTCTGAGAAGCGATATTTTTGTAGAGAGATGATCTGGTTTTGGGTCTTCTACTAGAATGAATGTTTTTCTGTTAGAATTTTGTTCCTGCATACTAAAAATGAACTGGCTTCACTCATGGTCTCTGCTTTTTGGAATATTTTCCGATTCAATTTTGTATCTGATAATCAAATATGATACATAAATATTGTCATAATCATTTTCTGACTAAAAAAACAACTATATTTTGCCCAGAAACTGTCAATTTCAATTTTTCTTGCCTAAAATTGCGACAAATATCTCTTCCAGATTTTTCTCTATGTCCTGTTAAAACACGTTTTACATGTATATTAGGTCAACTGATATTACCTCCCATCTTCATCGCTAGAGGCGCTGCTTGCATAAGAAATAAGGAGTCATTTCAATCTCCATCAACAATTTATTTTACAAAGTATATTAGAGTAATGTAATCAAAATACTTGGTATAAAATTGGTCAAAATAAAACATTTATTATAAATATCAGAACAAACAAATTAGCCTATGTATGACCTCCTTTGGACGCTAACATCTATTTACAGTAGAGGACACTCTAGCTAGAGGACACCTCTCTACAAAGGACAGCTTCCATTTCCATTAACACTCACAGAATATATGCCCGACGTGCAGCCATTCCTGTGCATAATCCGAGAGGATGGACACTAATCAAGCTGCGATATTACAGCCCAATTAACAATAAATTAAATAGGAACCGGTCGATCCGAGAAGACAATTAACTCCATTAATTAGTCCAGGCACACGCTGGACTCCCTTCAGTCCAATCTGCCCCCATTAACTGTCTCCTTTCCTACGACTTGCTTTCTGCGATCCCATTTCTCCATTTAAAAAATAACTCAAACTTATTTAAAATAGATACCTATTTGTGGGGTTATAATATTTTTAGAATATTTGTTGAGATGATTTGTGCTGAGATATATGTTTTAATGTTCTTATTATGCCCTTCAAGTCTTGTGCTCTTCCTAAGGTTACAAAAGGTACCTTCAATTTTTTAAAAGAAGGGAAACATGGAGCTCCCAATAAAATAATTGTATAAAAATCGAGGTAAGTTATTGAAATTATTACACTTCATGGACAAAACATAAGTAAAAAGTCTTATATGTCCAGGTCACGCGGCTTTTTTTTTTTTTTGAAGGAGACAGAGACTGTTCACACTTAGTTATCTCGTATGTCTTCAATAAAGGTCACTGTAATATCATTCAGAGTTATTGTCTGAAACCCCGATATACATGCGAAAAGGTACAACTTTCTTATGTTTTGTCCATGAGTGTATATTGGTTATCTGATGTTTCTTCAATAAAGGTCACTGTAATATGTTTCAGAGTTATTGTCTGAACCCCGATATACATGCCAATAAGTACAACTTCATACATATCCATGAGTGGATATTGAAGGAAGAGGTATCTTATATTAGCTCACAACATGATCCTATATTACCTTCATGTCACTAAGATGCATCCCATTCGGATATCGCATTAAACATGTTTTTTACTTTAGGATTTTAATTTTTGACAAAAAAAAATCAGTTTTTTTCCCTGATTCATAAACAAAGATGCCACATGGTAAGAGAGCAATTAATTAAGGTTAGTTGAAATACCTTTAAGTGTTTTTTTTTCTGAATAAAAGTAAATTTTACCGAAATGAGAGAGAATTATTTGTATTGGCAAGGATACTCTGTGATAAATAATCCAAGGGACATGTCGACCTCCCAATGGTAATTCGGATTGAAAATTGTATTTATTTAAAAAAAGGCGAACAATTTACTTTCAATATCTTTAAGAAATCACGATCGATGTGAAAGATTATCAATAAGTTAGTCTTTAAAACAACTTTATTGGCACGCGATATAGAAAAAAGGTTAGTTCAAGGAGGTAGTATGATATCAAAGACAATGTCGTGATAATGCAACTGGACATTGAAGGATCGCTAAAGGGACATCTAGAAATATAAATGTTTTCTTGGATTTTCAAATAATGCTAACCGCTATAAGCCAGTAGGAACGGCTGTTACAGCTTGACTAGTCCCCTTCCTATCGGACTGTACACAGGAATGGCTGATCCCCACGCATTGAACTGTGTGAGAGTTATTGTGGGAAGAAATGGCTCCACATTTTCATAGAAAACTCCTCGCTATTTTAATACCTCTATAATGTTATGATAAAGAGTTAAAAGTAGAGAGAGAAAGATTCTGAGATTGAGACAATTTTTATTATATGGTTCATATAAGATTATTTATGGATAAATACAAAATTGAATGAATAGCAATAAATCCTTTCTCTATTTTATTTATTAAATCTTAAGAGAGAGGGAGAGAGAGTGGAGATATATCAGGCTGTTGTAAATTAATTTTTGAAGAAAACCTCTCTCGATTTAGCGAATGAATGTTGCTGGTGGCTGGCCATCTTTCAGGAAATATCAACTCTACTTTTTGATGACATCCAGAATTTGGACCAATATTCTTTTTAGAAGTATCGAGGAAATCCAACCAGATTTCGGTCACTTCAGCGTGGTGAAGATTGGACGCTTAAAATTTGCCAAGTGAATCTTCACCGTTTCCTTTTATTTCAAGAAGAGAGTGTTTGAGGCAAGTATAAATGTCTAATTCACATTGAAACTCAGGTTTTAAAATACATATTTTCGGAACCATTTAGAGAATTCGTCGGTAATAGGAATCTCTAAAGTTACGATTGGTCTATATTATTCCCGGTTTTGCTTCATCAGGTATGTAACCAATTCATTTTCTATCATAGCTGGATTTACTTCTCCGCACAAATGGAGAACATCTAGAAAGTTGGAATCACTAGTCTCCTCTTTTGTTGAGCTTGAGTTTTGAGCTTCTCTAAAATCTTATATTTTCGGGCGACATAAAATTCTGTCCGAAATTCTGAGAAGGTATTTCAGATAAATAGCCCGTGAAGTAATCTGTTCTTCAATATTTTCTAACTTATTCCTTGGAGGATAAAGAAACCTTTGTGGGGCATATTGAATCATCCCAGCAGTTGTATCGAACAACACGATGGTATGCTTTTATCAATTTTTCTGGGTTCAGGTTGGATTATACCGTGGGGATAGAATACTTTATGGAAGTTTGAAAGTGGTACTCACCCTTATAGGTCTGTGATTCTTGGTTTTCCATTGTAAATTATCTGGAAATTCGAGTTCTTTGTGTCTTCGGTTTCTCCTAACGGCTTGGGCGGCGAGAGGATAATCCAGCTTCTCCACCAGTTGTCATGATAGTGATGACGTCGTTCAATTAAGATCAACAGAATTTTTATCAATAAGTTGACACATACAGATCAGGCAACAATCATTTACAATAATAATTATAAGAAGGTTAGTTAAGAGAACGAGAGAACCTATAGGACATGTAACAATTGTCATGGTGTGGAACTAACATCTACCCACATTTTCTCATATACAGCAATGGCTTGTAGAAGATTTACATGGCCCAAGAGCTGAAGCTTTACACACTCAATATAAAGAACATTGCAACTGATGTGATAGAGATGCATGGAGACATCTGAGGTTCTTCATTTGACACGCCAAGAACAGAAAATTGACATGGACCCAGAGCAGCAGATTTACACACCCAATATAGAGAACATTGCAATTGATGCGATAGAGATGCATGGAGACATTTGAGGTTCTTCATTGGACACGACAACAACAACAACAGAAAATTGACACGGACCCAGAGCAGCAGCTTTACACACCCAATATAGAGAACATTGCAACTGCTGTGATAGAGATGCATGGATACATTTGAGGCTCTTCATTGGACACAACAAGAACAACAGAAAATTGACATGGACCCAGAGCAGCAGCTTTACACACCTAAGATAGTGGACATTGCGACTGCTATGATAGAGATGTATGAGGACATCTGAGGTTCTTTATTGTACACGACAAGAACAAAATTATAAAGAGAAAGATATTCATAACCCAGATTCTTGAGCACAGAAGATCAAGGTATATGAAACAGCACTGAGGCCAATTCAACTCACGGGCAAATTAATTTCTTTAATCAGTGATAATTTATTATTTAATTAATATTCACTGACACAATATAATTCTTCCTAAATTTAAATTTGCAGAAAGGTGCTAATTGTCAATTATAAAATTTCCATATATTATACTAACCTTTATATGGAGAATACAAAAGTTCGCTCAATGACAAGAAAAGCCAGAAAACTACAAAAGAAAAAGGAAACAGAAAAATAAAAGAAAGCCTAATTAATTTTAATTGAAATTAGCGGTGAGATCAAAACAAAATGGCGCCCCAGGTAACATCAATAAAGTTCGCCCAATTAAATCTCAACTTCCACAAAATAAAATTAACTCCTGAGTTTTTTTATATTTATTTATTTATTCTGTGAGAGAGCGCACGTCACAGAAGTTGAAATATATTTATATTAATTTTTGACCCCAACTTTAGTTCTCTTTCTCAACTAGAAAGATATTTTTAATTTTTAATAAAGTGAAAATTAATTAAGCGTTGTAATTTCAGTTTTTTAAATCTTATTTCAGAATGAAATTAGAAAATGTGAAAATATTCAAGAAAATAGTTTAATTAATTAATTTAGGTGAAGTAGAGATTTTTCCCTGTTGTGTGAAATAAAAAGGTGAAGTTTGTAGTACTGAGGCTTTTGGCTGTCATTCGTTTGTAAAGCTAAAATTCAAGTATCAAAAGCTGTTTGTACACTTTGGCTCTTGCTACGATGTGAAATGATCAATGTAATTTAAACATATATATATATATATATTATTTTTTTTTTGAAAATAGACCGATCATAAATAGATATTAGATAGTAAAAAGGCATATAATGGATTGAACGCTGAATGCCAACCGAAATATTAGCAAATAAATATTTTATTCAATCCAATATATTCCTTTTTACTATCTAATGATCTAATTATGTATTACTCTATTTTCAGAACAATAAATAGATATATAATTAAAAAGGCATTGGATCAAAATATCATTTATGTTATCAATATTTCAGTTGGCTCAATGCCAACCTTTTTCAAGTTATAACAACATATTTATGTGTGTTGGCGTTCAACCAACTGAAATATTGGTATATAAATTATATTTTGATCCAATAAATGCCTTTTTAATTAAAGATTTATACAACTATTTCTACACATATGAATACGCTAAAACCATATTAATATAAACAAAACTTTTATTAAAAATTTGTAAAATCCAGTAAATGTAAACCAGTAAATTTATTTTTGAACAAAATTTTAAAGATAGATGGCAATTAAATATATAAAATATTTATTTACATTGAAGCATTCACCTATCCTATATAAGGATGAATTAGGCATATTATACAAGTATATTGTCGCGTTGCAAAATAGACGCGAGAGGAGGTAAACTAAAACAAACTTTATTCTCTCTAACTGTCTTGATAATAAGTATGTGATAATAGAATATGGAATTATTTTCCCCAAATCATAATTCATATTATAACCTTAACACCAGGTTGCATTTATAATAGATAATTTATATGGAGATATATAACATAAAGTTACGGAAGTATGATATTCATGAACAAAAAGAGACATCCCTAATTGTACATAAGAACGATGCCGTGTACATCACCCCAGTAAACAACTTTACTAGTGATGATAAATAATGAGCCACAACACCAGTTTTGGAAAATTAAAGGGAGAAGTAAAACCTAATATAATTTACACAATTTAATTACTATAACTTGTTTCCTACATTAGGTACTTCTACATACAATATTTTAGACCAACAACTAATACAAGCGATTATAATTCATATGTGTTAGGAAAAAGTAAATAAAAAAATAAATTCGCTTAAAGAGTATTCCTTAATTATAAATAATTCAATCCTATTTATAATTATATAATAATTATCCATTAATATTGAAACTCTTGGAACCCATAATCTTAAATTAATGTTATTTTTTCTAATAATCTATGAGACGTATGTTATAAAACAATATAAAAATCCCAATGACAATCACTTCGAAAAACGCTTGTACATAAAAGCTTGAGTAATTCCTAAATATATAAATGCAGAAAGTATTTAAAACAAATTGTACACCTCGTGCAGATCAATAAAAGATGACAGAGCTAAATTAAGGACAACTAAAGATAAATGGGGTTCACAGAATCTTTATTCAAGAGATCACCTGCTCGAGGCAGAATATTCCAGAAAGTCCCTGATTGGACAAGCTCAGGATTACGTCATTAACCAGGTTCCACCTATAAAAGTTGAGGTCAATCCGCCTTCTTAGAAGAGTCAGTTTTATAGGTCCAGGTGCGCGCTGAAGGGAAAGCCAGCCATTGTCATTTTTGACGCGCTCTTTGCTTTGAGTCTGTTGTGCTTTCTTTCTTGTCCTGTTATCTGCAGCGGTCGCCGCGACTGACAAGACCACACATGTTAACTAGTGTATTAACTCGTAGCTAATGCAGTTTACACATTTCAATATGTTTCTATCATCCCTAGTACACTTGGTACAGACCATGGTGGCTATGGACAGATATAGTCGTTTTGACAAAATATTAAATAATCTATGGCTAGGTTTCTTTTTACAATTATCTTATCCCTCGATTTTTCGGGACAACATGCCCTCCAACACGGAGATCCAAGTAGTTGGTTTCTGGGTCTCCGTGTTGAAGGGCATGTTTGCCCGAAAGCTGAAGAAATAAAGAAATTGTAAAAAGAAACCTAGCCCTAGGTTCCTTATTCATTTTGTCAAAGTGTAAAAGCAGGGAAGAATCTTTGTTATGTATAGTCATGGTGGGTCGTAGTTAGCGACTGCTTTTACTTCAGCACATGTCTACACATGTAGAAAGAAGTTCGACTTTTGTACTTACCTTTTTTTTTAAGGAGACAGAAGCAATTTTGTTCACACTAGATTATCTCATGTGTCTTCAATGAAGGTCACTGTAATATCTTTCACAGAATTATTGTCTGAATCCCGATATACATGATAAAAGGTAAAACTTCCTTAAGTTTTGTCCCTGAGTGTATACACACTTGGTCACCTCGTGTGTCTTTAATAAAGGTCACTGTAATATATTTCAGAGTTATTGTCTGAATCCCGATATACATGCTAAAATGTACAAATTACTTAAGTTTGTCCATGAGTGTATATTGGTTATCTAGTGTTTCTTCAATGAAGGTCACTGTAATATCTTTCACAGAATTATTGTCTGAATCCCGATATACATGTTAAAGGGTACAACTTCCTTAAGTTTTGTCCCTGAGTGTATACACACTTGGTCACCTCGTGTGTCTTTAATAAAGGTCACTGTAATATCTTTCAGAGTTATTGTCTGAATCCCGATATACATGCTAAAATGTACAAATTACTTAAGTTTGTCCATGAGTGTATATTGGTTATCTAGTGTTTCTTCAATGAAGGTCACTGTAATATCTTTCACAGAATTATTGTCTGAATCCCGATATACATGTTAAAGGGTACAACTTCCTTAAGTTTTGTCCCTGAGTGTATACACACTTGGTCACCTCGTGTGTCTTTAATAAAGGTCACTGTAATATCTTTCAGAGTTATTGTCTGAATCCCGATATACATGCTAAAATGTACAACTTACTTAAGTTTGTCCATGAGTGTATATTGGTTATCTGGTGTTTCTTCGATAAAGGTCACTGTAATATCTTTCAGAGTTATTGTCTGAATCCCGATATACATACTAAAAAGTACAACTTCCTTAAGTTTTTTCTCCATGAGTCTAACTACAACCTAGTATTATAGTCCAATGACAACTGTTAAAAAGACCAGAAGTTAAGATTTTATGTCAACCAGACAAAGAGCTGAAGACTCCATAAATAATAATTTAATTAATAGATAAAACAAAGCATTTCCTAATAGGGTCTAAAATTGAAAACATCAAGATTTCTTATTCAAATATAGTAATAAATGGTAAACTCAAATTTTCAAAAGTTAATAAACTAACTAGAATATTTTATATTTTCTCTCAATATATGTATATATGAAATATATTCAGAAATTAAATATAATTTAAAATAATAAGTATATTTAATTTTCAATTTTTAAAATCTGAGATGACTTTTTTTCTTTAAAATTTTAATTAATTAGAAACGAGAGAGAATTATATATAAAGTATATATATATATATATATTAATAGCTATATGTCTAAATAATTGTTATTGGAAGAAGAATAGCTGAAATCCTTCATTGGACAAACCTAATTTATTTTTCAAATATTATTATTTTATTATATTTGATTTTAAGGTTTTAAATCGATTTTTTTTCTAAATGTTTCAAATAGTCTTATATATATATATATATATATATTCATATTGATCACTTTGATCACTTTTTCTGATTTAAAAACAATGCTCCAATTGCCCCTGATTCTTGCAAATTTTCAACCCCACCAGCGAGTGCAAGTAATCAAACAAGGCTCTGGCACATTTGTAAGTGCAAAGTCGAACTGCTTTTCACATGTGTAGACATGTGGTGCACTTACAGTAAAAGCAGTCGCCTTCTTCTACCCACCATGGTTAGCATGGCCTGCACCACGTGTACTAGGGATAAGCAAAAAAAATATTATGTTCATAATTTAATACGCGGGTAGTTTTCAGTTCTAAACCTAACTCCGCTAAAGATTCCAAATATGATTTTTTAAAATTCATTTCAGACTTTCTTTTCTGCTTTAGAAAACTATTAGTTTTAATTTTGTTTTTAGTCTTGTTTATTGAATTGTATATAATCAATTGTATATAAGCTGCTAAAATGTATTTAGGAGCAAGTATCCCAAGCTGGGATATCGCGTCCGATATGTCAAATAAAAAAAAATGATACCTAGCGATCTCTATGAACTAAATATTTTCATTGTTTTTATTTTTTTTTTATAACTCAGATCATAAAAAGAATGGTAAATTTTAATTTAAGATAAACTCAGCCTCTTCTAATAAGCTTTGACTCTATATATATATGTGAAAAATTTATTCCGATTGCCATCAGCAACTTTCAGTTACATGATAAGGAAATGCTTTTTTTCTTTTTAAAAATTCTATATATATTGTTGATATATAACATATTTCTTGACATATTTATAAGTATGCCCTTTTGAATTATTGCCTTGACAGTGCATTTGAGATTCTTTTGGCAATTTTGAGGCTTCTAGGTGATCTGAAAGTATGTTAGAATGACAACAAGATTTGTTTAAGACATAGGAAAGTTTTTTAAATAAAAGTTTTCAAATTGGAATGAGATGTGATTATTTTTGTTATCCGTCTAAATTTTAACAATATTTGTCATAACTGATTGATAATTCAACAAAAATTGAGTTATGTCTGAAAGAAATCACTATCTTAGATTCGATCCCTGAATTTTAAAATTTGTCAATTCTTTTGTGAACGAATTGCTAATTTTGGACTATAAATATCATAGGAATACTTCATAAATGTTTCTAACTACAGTGCAATTACTGCTACGTATATAAATGTATTAAAATAGTCCTCACTCCCCGATTACACAAATTCTTTACGAGAAGAATTTTGAAATTTGTCGAATTATCCAAAAGTATGTTTAAGCTGGTAAAGTGGCAGGACCGTGTTTCAAGCCAGAATACAACGTAAAGTTGCGACAGCATGGCCTTCATGTACTAAAAAAGTACACGAATGACATCCTTCTGCAACTTTACGCTTTATTCTAGCCTGAGAATATGCCATGTCACATTACAAACTTAAACACCTTTTTAGAAAACATTTGAACTATTTCATAACTCTTCTCGAGGGATGATATGAATTCAAAGCTGCCTCTATACTTAATGATGAGCGCCATGGCCATAAACTATGGTATAGAGAATTTCTTTTGTCTAAATATATCAAAACTGAAGTTTTAACTCATTCTTCATCATCAACATATTCTTTTATCCCTAGGGTGATGACCCCAAATGCATTATTTCAATCTATTCATAACGGGAGAGTTATCTCTTTTTTGGTATTTGAATACCACACAGCTTTATTGAGACCACCGGTCTTATACAGAATCACCACAGAAAAGAAGCATAGATGGAGCTTCTATACTCCAGGCAGAGTAGAACTCAACAGTCACCAGATCCGACGTGTGTCCAGTGGCCACAGAATTCACCATGCATAGGTTAGCGTATTTTCCATTTTAATATTGATAATCGACGTATATTTATTCCCTGTTTCAGCATATTATAAACCGTCTAAATCATTGTTCGATTTAGTATATTTTGTTAGAGTTTCTTTCATGGTCTTTTTCGCTATGTAGCAATCATGATCAAACCAAGAGTTCGACATTGGGTTATCCGTTTGGTATTTGAATACCATTATCCTACAACCTTTTGTCATAAACATTGTTGAATTTATTATAAAACAAAATTATTAATTATATATAATTTTAAAGCAAAATATATTTGAAGAGATATTTCAAATATAATAGTAAAAGATATAATTCGCTATTAATATATCAAAGAAAAATTTAAATAAAAATTGAAGTAAAAAAAAGACGCTCATACCTCAACTTGAATTTTTCAACTTTCCTTGGATTGTCATTTTGTGTATGAACCTATTAAAATAAATGATCCGAAAGAAAATAAAGGATTTCATTAGAACAAATCCAATTATGGAATACAAAGACAAAAAAAAACATATAGAAAAAGATTTTTCTAAAATTAAATTGAATATCCTTTGGGCTACAGAATAATTTGATTTCAAAAAGGTTTTTCTTATTTTTTTTTATAACATTTTTAAAATTTTCGTTTTAAAAAATGAAATTGCTTCTAAAGCGTTCTATAAAATATTGTGGATTATTAATAAAGGTTATTTTCATAAAAAGGCGATAGTAAACAATAAAAAAAATTTTACCTTTAATTTTATTGTAATTATTTGTGTGTTGTTTTAAAAATATTTGCTAAAATTTTATTATTTTCGTAAATTCCATGCATAAATATTGTTTGGATTTAATTTGAAATTAGACAAACTACACAGATTGACTAAAAACTTTTATTTTATAATATATCATAATAGTGTGTGTGTGTGTGTTAGTTAAAGAACGTGAAGATCAAGGGTTAAAAATTGATCAAAAGAATTTCGAATGACATATTGTAGCTTCTTTTTCATGGTTTCCTTATATACAGGAAACTTTGAGAGTTATATAGACACATGGATCTGAAAATTATTATCATTATTGTTATATTATTTATTTTGAGAGAGATACAGATATTATTGTATATTTATTTTAATTTTAATTAATTAATGGTTTCCACAGAGTGTGTGTGAGATCACAGGTGAATAGGTGCTAACCTGATAGAAGAAAAATTTTCCTTGGTTTAATATAAGCTTCTATTTAATATTTTGTTCTCTGTTTTATTAATCAATAAATATAATGTTTGATTTATCTTTTTGGAATCAGTTGTTGGGAGAATCTTAATAAATACTCTCTATTAAAACTTAAAACTTCTTTATTGAAGGCACAAATAACAATAACAATAATAAAACTAAATACTCTTACACCTTAACGTCTCCTCATATACTATCTCCCACACTCACTCAAAGAAATACACATATTTATATACATACAACACCACAGAATAAATTAGTTCACAGATTAATTAAATCATAGAATGAAAATGAATATTTTAAATAATAAACATCAACATCAGTTTCATTAAAATATCTAAGCAAGTCAACAGAGAACCTTATCACAGAATAGAAGCATCTTGGATTTAAAATATGATTTCTTATTAACACATCAAGGTTCCAATGAGCATAGGATGTTTGGAATTGATAGTTGTTAAATATCAAAGAAATTAAATATGCAAATTTCAAACGGCCTTGTATGCAGCGATACTGCTATAATCCCAAAGGTAGTCTGATGTCTATATTTACACATGTATATTTACATATGGTAGTATTCGTTGCCAAATTCTCTCTTTAGATGAAAGTTTAATGGTATATATTTCTCGTGTGAGCAGTCAGGATGCCGATTTTGTTTATATATGAATAATTATTACAAATGTGATATTGTACTGGGATAAGGTTCATAAATTAAGAAAAGACAAAAAAAAGGAATCTACTTATCGTGCAACTGAAAGTTGCTTATAGCTTGAGCCATCTCGAATAGTTGATATTTATTCCGTTAGATGGCGCAAGTCATCAGCTACTTTCAGTTGCACGATAAGGAGATGCCTTTTTTTTCTTTTCTTTATATATACCGCTCTTAGAATATGGTGGCCCCTCGGATAAACGGCTCCAAGGTAGTCAGTGTAGAAATGTGGTGCACTTACAGTAAAAGCAGTCGTCTAATTCTACCCACCATGATTATCATGGCCTGTACCACGTGTACTAGGGATAAGTAAGAGAGAGAAATAAGTAATAGATTTAAAGCGTACGAGGATGCGTTTCTTATAAGAAACGCATCCTCGTACGCTTTAAATCTATTACTTACATTCTTTAGAGGATTCCAACCTTCTTTATTAAGAGAGAGAAATGGAATAGTCTATTTTTCAATTTTTTTTACATATGTTGAAAGCTTTATTTGTCGATATTTTAATTCACGCGCTTTAAATTTGAGTCAATATCTTTATTTGCATACCTATCAACAACAACAAGGCTTTTATTAGGGCCCATTGCCATGCATGGATTCTCCATACAAAAACAAAATAATACAGTAATTTATCCTCCTTCTTTTCCCCATGTGCATACAATTGTTTTGCCTTCTACATGCTTCGGTAAGCATTTTAAGGCATCACTCATGATTAGGTGTCTCCAAGCGCCCGCCGCAGGGGAGGGCCAAGGAGAGGGCTGGAGAGGCGACGGCAGAGCCGTGAGCACCCCGGGGGAGAGAAGGGCGAGTAACACGATATATGCAAAAAAGGTGTCACTCATTTTTAATAAATGCAATAAAACAGTGCCTAGGCGCAAAACAACAGATCCAAGAACCTATAAACAACCATGGTTTTAAGCCCTCGTGTTACAAACTCAAAACAATCCCTGATAGAACCATAGCTCGGATTCATGGTACAAAGGTTGTTACTATTGTCTTGTATTTTGCCAAAAAAAGTTGTGATAATTTTCTATCTCAATCTGTACGTTTTATAAATAGATGACGAGAAAAATACATTGTTTTGATGCATTTAATGAATGCTTTGTGTCAATATGCATTCAGTATATGGGAGTGGTGCCTTTTTGCATATACAGATTTATATGGCTACATTTAAACTGACGAAACCGCTGGGAGGGATCAATACTGATGAGCCAGGCTCTCCCATTATTTTTTTTATTGCAGTAAGGGCAGTAGAATTTTTTTTAATAAAAAAAAAGAAGCATACTCGTCTATAATTGTTTCGAATTCTCATAACTAATGGCTCGCTGATATATCATTTTTAAAATATTGTATTATAATTATATATATGGGTAATGATATTTGTAGGTGGTTTTAATTTAGGGCCTACTATTTATTAACCTTTTCAAAATTTCAGCCTGGAAAAGTAAAAACACACTTTGTTTAATTTGCATAAGTTTAGAACAAAAAGCACGCGCTTGCCAGCTAGCTGAGATTCTAATTACGCCCACCGCGGCCAACTATGCAAATATATACACATAACTATAAAATTAACATATTTAACTCTTGATTATAAATAAACTTTCTTCCCTGATTTATAATATTATAAAATAAATAAAGATTCCAGGGTTAAGTTTCTTTTTCAACTTTTTATTTTCAAGCTTTCGGATTGTCAATCCTTCAACAGGAGTATCACGATAATAAATTAATGATAAATACTATTTTTATATAAAAATTATTATTTACATATTTCAAATACTTATAATATATAAAAATAATAATGTTGTATATAAAAATAGTATATATCATCAATTTATTATCGTGATACTCCTGTTTAAAGACTGACAAATCCGAAAGCTTGAAAATAAAAAGTTGAAAAATAAACTTAGCCCTGGAAGCTTTATTCATTTTATAAAATTTACATATGTCAATAGCTAAAATGAAGCAATTATAAATAATACTTGAAAATATGCATATGAGTCTATGCGCACTGTGACAATTATGAAACATTTTATTATTAGTAAGAACAATATTTTATTGCTTATATTTACCTATTCACCACTGATGAGCCAGACCCTCCCATTAATTTTTTCATTGCAGTAAGAGAGAGAGAAGTAGAAATTGTTTAATTTCAAAAAGAATCTCACGCGTCTAAAATATTTTTGAATTTTCATAACAGATGGCGCGCTAGTGCATCGTAATATTTACCTATATAAATTACCTATTTACCTGTTTAAATACAAAAAAAAAGGATTTTATTCGATTGTTGACGAGAATCATTTAGATAATTCTCTCGATTAAGAAATATGAATTAGATCAATGAATTGGCCTCAATAATGTGGACTCTCTTTATTGGAAAGATCTCTGCATTAATATAATGATAAAGATAAAAATGACATTTTCAATTGATCCCTCTTTCATCAAGTCAAATACATGTTTCCATCCTTTATTATAGATACTCCTGATATCCACTGATGAGCCAGACCCTCCCATTAATTTTTTCATTGCAGTAAGAGAGAGAGAAGTAGAAATTGTTTAATTTCAAAAAGAATCTCACGCGTCTAAAATAGTTTTGAATTTTCATAACAGATGGCGCGCTAGTGCATCGTAATATTTACCTATATAAATTACCTATTTACCTGTTTAAATACAAAAAAAAAGGATTTTATTCGATTGTTGACGAGAATCATTAAGATAATTCTCTCGATTAAGAAATATGAATTAGATCAATGAATTGGCCTCAATAATGTGGACTCTCTTTATTGGAAAGATCTCTGCATTAATATAATGATAAAGATAAAAATGACATTTTCAATTGATCCCTCTTTCATCAAGTTAAATACATGTTTCCATCCTTTATTATAGATACTCCTGATATCCGGTAGATTTTATACTGTTCAGTAATGTGAGGTCATTATGACAATTTGACATTTATTCTAAACATAGTTGTAATAACCTATCAGAAAAATAAATTTATAAATTAGTGATTTTAGATACTTTAATAGGATTGCGTCAATTTACTAGGATGAGTTGATGTCCCATTTCCTTAGTTTGTCACGAAATTCTAAGCGACCCATTATTGATGAGAGCCTTTTCCCCAAAACATAAACAGATGGGCTTTTTAAAATTTCCAAAATTGGTTTTTATTCTTCAATTAATGGTTAATGCTAATTAGCTTCAGTGCCTTTAGATCACTGCGGGAAGGATGATGGTGCAAAAATCGGACTAAGTAATCAGTGTATCAAGAAATTATTTGAGACTTGTTAAAGATTCACGAGGAAGAAACTTTAAAGATCTCAGCAAAATGACAATTAAAGTTATCCCATTCGGTAATTAAATAAATGTAATTTTTTTTTACAGAATTTCTTTTATTCAGAAATTGGGAGGCAAGTTTTCATGTGGTCGCAGCATATTCAACGCAAATAATGCTCACCCCAAATGAAACTGCCCCTCTAACCCTCTATAACTGAAAACCACTTTTATATTTAATTTTCATTTAAATATATTTCTGTGAATCTCTATTATATGTATGTTGCACGCCCTTGTATAAGACAATGGCCTGATGAATCACGACCGCGTGAAAGCTTGCCTACCAATTTCTGAATAAAAGAAACTCTGCAAATATTACAATTGTAAATTATGACCCAGCTTCACCCAGGATCTCCTAACCTGAATGTTTCCCCTATGAATAATGCTTGAAATAAAACACTTTATGGTACAGTTAAACCTATCTATAGCGCCCCCTCTTGGGTGCTATAGACAGTTCACTTTTAATGTAAATCGCATCGTACTACGTATTTAAAATCGGGCGCTATAGAGAGGGAGTCGCTATTTAGAGGGAGCGCTATAGACAGGTTTAACTGTATATAATAAAATTTTAAAAATAATGGCAAGCTTTCTAAAATAGAATAATACAATACAATAACTCTGCAAATATTTTTATATTTATTTAATTCAATTATCACATTATGATGTATTGACGGGTGAATACCACGAACATGGCTGAAGTGAAAGAGATGATCCTTCTATCCGAGTCAATGGCATCAATAAAGGTTTACAGTAGATGTTACCTCAGAAATGTGTTGACGTAGACTTCTGTAATCCACCCAAGTATTGCACATGTAATAGTGAAACGCTTATAATGGTATCGGTATCAGGAATCTCTTACATAAAACACTCTTAATGGTTATGGATTTTAAATATTTTCTACCAATCATCTGGGTTTGTCTTATAGTCAATATCTTTCCATTCTGTTCGTATATTGGCCATTTGTTTGATTCGAGAAATATGTATGGCCACCTAATCATATCTATCATTTGTATCCTTTTCTTCGGATAGTTAGCAATTTTATAATGTAGGTTATTTCTACTTTCTTATTTTGTCAATGATTTGTCTTCTTTTTCCAAACACCATAGAACTTATATCAATTGATTTAAATCTACTGGACATAAATTATATCACAGGTTTCTAGAAATGAGTTTCTTTTCATTTTATTAACGTTGTCTCAAGGTTTCGTGCATCTCTGCCCTTCTACTGGACAACACAAATAAAGTTTAGCATCAGGCGGCCTTTGTTTATTTATGTTCTCCTATATAAGGGCAGAGATATCCGAAAGCTTGAGACAACGTTAATAAAGTGAAAAGAAACTCATCTCCAGAAACCTCTGGTATTTTATAATAGAACTTGTGTATTTATTCTCTCATTCGGAAATGTAAATTTCTCTGCAATAAATATAAACAATAAACTATTAAACCTCCCTTTGAAAATTAAACGATTTATAGCCCGTCAAAGGATTCTATGGTTATTTTTCCGCGAGGATATCACGGGATTTTGAAACAGCGACCCTTTAAATTGCTACTTCTGCAATGTTGGCATCCAAGACAATTTGGTCCACTATCTATTCCATTGCCATTCCTACATGAAAAGAGACTGGAAATTCGCGAAATTTCGGAGCTAGCTCACTACAATGAACAACATGTATATAAAATCTTTACTGCTCTCCTGCTGGATAAAACATTTGTTTATAAATATTTTAAATTTTTCAAGGCGATTGATAAAATGAGAGAAGAAATGCTCAACTCCACAGACAACGGCTGATTGCTCCCCCTCCCCTCTAAATTGCTTTTCCTCCTCACTCATGTACATATATAACCTTTAGGGGAATCCCCTTGTAAGACAATAGTGTCTTAATAAAGGTTTTTGTTGTTGTTGTTGTTGTATATAAACAATAAACAAAACGGCTTCCTAAAATAAGTTTCTATAATATTTATACTGCTAAATAAACAAGAAACGTATATTCGGAAACTGTTTTGTTTATTATATACAGTTAAACCTGTCTATAACGACCCCTCTAAATAGCAACTTCCTCTCTATAGCGCCCGATTTTAAATACGTAGTACGATGCGATTTAAATTAAAAGTGACCTGTCTATAGCACTCCCTCTCTATAGCACCCTATTTTGGCGAGTCCCAAGAGGGGGAGTTATAGACAGGTTTAACTCTATGTATATAGCTACATTAGAAGAATTCTAAATTTTTAAAAACTATTTAGGAGTATATATATTATATATATATCTCTGAGGTTTTCCATGTGTAATGGCTTCTTGCGTTCCTCAATCATATACGCCATTGACATAATAGTGAATCCGCTTCTAGAAGCTGTTTTCAACTTAGAGTGTAAGTGAGGGCCTCTCTTCATATTGGAATAAAGACTTATCCGCGCTAGAAATAATAAATCTGTGTATATGTAATATATGCGACTTTAAGTAATATATAAAGATATCTCTATATATATATAACTAAAACTATCTAAAATGCACATATTTATTTATTTCAATTCAAAGCGCTATGTCCTTCTACGGACACTTACAGTGCCATACATGTATGCCTTTACATTTGTCTATACATATATATACAATAATTTCAAGCGATAAGGAATAGTCATATGATAATAACAAGGAGAAAGAGAGAGAGAAAACATTTCCATTAAATATTTACATTAAAATTGTTCAATTTTCATTATTGCATCACATATGCATTTAACTAACGACTACATAAACAACAACCTCTATCTATCAATAATTTAAAAACTAAAATTTCAACCGAGAAAAGAAAGTTTATTACAAAAACAATGTTCATAGATAGAACAATAGTACACTATATTATTATTCTCTAATAAAAATATAAAACCTTTTTCTATCAAGGTATAACACATTTATATTGGAAAATACTACTGTACAGATTCCCCTTTTTTATGAAGTTATTTTAAAGTTAAAATTTTACAAAATTAACCTTTTTTGAAGGGAAGTGAGTGAGAGCGTAAGAGTTTCAATTTTAACGGAATTTCAACTTTTTCTCCTTGGAACAGCTTCTGCGCCATTAAAGCTTTAAATTTTTGTGTTTTTTTACTCCGTGGAGCGTTTTAAATGATGGGGATTTGATGGATGGATTTAATCATATCCCCTTGGAATGACATTTTAGGAAGATACCAACTTTCTTATTTAAAACTGTAGAATAAATTATTAAAATATTTACGAACTTCGAAAGAAGGAAGAGTGTATATTATTTATTATTTGAAACTGAAAAAATGTTTTAAAAAAGAGGCGCTATACAGGGATTTCTTCTTTCTAGATGGAGAGGGAGAAAGAGAGAGATTGAGATTCAAACTGATTTATTACAAAGTACATATAAGATTATATAAGGTTAAATACAGAATAAATATGAATATGAATAAATGTTATTATATCTACTTATATATTTGCCTTATTCTGTCTGTTTGTTTGTCTGTTTGTCTGAAGCTCACGGATAGAATGCGCGCTCATTGGCTGCAAGGGAACACGTGTCCTCCCTGCCCCCCTCTAGACAACCCTGTTATTCAAAAACTATACATCCAATCGCCATGAAATTCTGGGATATTATTAGGTATATCCCCGGAAAGGTTTTCGAAAAATAATTTCTTGAATATCTTGAATATCCTTAGAGTTATTTGCAGAATTGTAGATATAACTCGCAAGCAGCGCCGCCAGACGGTGAAAGCCTTAAGCTTGCTGCTCCACCCCTGTTGACCTTGGGTCGTCGTGTGAGTCACAGCATGATGCAACAAAAAACACTCTCTGGGGATTGCGGCGTCAACAACCTGTAAGTTTGTGCCTCTCTCATAAACCTGTCTATACAGACCACCCTGTCTATAGCGACCACTCTAGACAACCCTGTTATCAGCTGTGTGATACATCCACCTGTCTATACAGACCACCCTGTTAATAGCGACCACCCAAGTCAACGTTTTTAGAATATATTCGCACTCGGGTAAACCCCGGGCGTTGCCCGGGCCATTCGTCTAGTAATGATATATATGAATAAATAGATATAAAAATAATTGATAAATATACATATATATCCTTTATATATCTATAAAAATGAAATACGATATCGATGTTTGTTATCGCGTTGCGCAAAATCTACAGAATAAATCATTATGAAATTTCTCATGTAGGTAGCTGAAGATTTCGTTTAACATATAGGCTATTCAAAAAACTAAAAAGGTTAATGTGCTTTTTTAAAAAAAATAAAAAATAAAAAGCGTTAGTTCCAGCCTTTTACCGCTTGGGCGCAGCACTGGTCGCGACGATAAATAAATTTGATTGGTTAATAATTTACACGTGGTTTGTTTACACGATGAATGTTAATTTGTTTACAAGATGAATGTTTTTAAAAGGTGAGATTATCCAATCGCCGTGAAACTAAGAAGTTATTTACTATACTACTGGGAAGATTTCTGGTTTGAATTTGATCTGAAATAAATATTCTTTGCAATTTTATTTGCAAATTTTCTACTTTCACTCGCAAGCAGCGCCTCTAGCGGAATCTGGTGAAATTATATTTATAAATCGTAACAATGCTTAAATTGTGTCCAAAGTATAATAAATTTAATGTGACAATTTATTAATATAATATTCCTAAGACGTAAAAAAATTTGGCATTTTATTATTAATATATATTTAAAGAAAATATTGTAACGTTTTTGTGTTAAATGTTAAAATGTAATGTTAAAATATATTTAAAATATTAAAACATATAAATGTGTAATGTTTGTCGGCTATGCATGCACTCAATATGTAACTAATCTCGCTTATATTTGAAAAGGACAGAGAGTTAAATCTGGAAGAGTTTTTGTCGCACTTTAACCAAAAAAAAAAAAATAATTAACCAAGTACTGAGCAAAAATATTTTTTCAGTCAGAAATGATAATGACAATATCGCTGTATCATGCTTGATTGACATAAACAAAATTCTTTAGGAGAATATTCACTAAAGCAGTCCACGGGCGGAGCCAGATAATAATTTTTAGTAGGAAGGAACAAAATTCTACCAGCGGAACATTCACTCGAGCAGAAAATATACGAAGCCAGGTCATCTCTATATATAAAATATCGTTTCTCGGCCTTTTGGCTAAGATCATGTATTATATTATATTATTATTATAGGTATTTTAATTTATATATATCTTTTTAAAAATCTATTCAATAGAGACAGTGGTTATGGTTGTTCTAAAAATATATTTTATATCCTTCCTTCCTTTATATCTATAAAAATTAAATCCAAAATCGATGTCTGTTATCGCGTTGCGCAAAATCTACAGAATCAATCATTATAAGATTTCGCATGTAGGTAGCTAAAGAATATGTTTAACATATAGGCTATCCAATAAACTAAAAAGGTTAATGTCCTTTTTTTTAATGTAAAACCGAAAAGCGTTAGTTCCAACCTTTTACCGCTTGGTGCAGCACTGGTCGCGATGATAAATGAATTTGATTGGTTAATAATTTTACACGTAGTTTGTTTACACGATGAATTTTAGTTTGTTTACACGATGGATGTTTTTAAAAAGGTATGATTATCTAATCGCATTGAAACTTTAGGAAGTTATTTTATATACTACTGGGAAGGTTTCTGGTTTGAATTTCATTTGAAATAAATTTTCTTTGAAATATTATTTGCAAATTTTCTACTATCACTCTCAAAGCAGCGCCTCTCGCGGTGTCTATTGAAATCACATTTATAAATTGTAAAAATTCTAAAATCTGTTCCAAGTATAATAAATTCAATATTTAATTTGAGGATTTAGTAATATAATATTCTAATGACGTAGTAAAAAAAAACTTGGCATTTCAATATTAATATATATTTAAAGAAAATACCTTATTTGAAATTTGATAAATGTTTGCAAAAAAATTATGTTTTTCAAAAATATATTTACACGCATATAACAATATTTTATATCGTAATAAATCTATATATAGCTGGATTGGATGTTTTCTAGAATCGTTCTATCAAATGTTCGTTAGGCAAACTTTTACTCGGGTAAAAACCGGGCGAAGCCAGGAACATATATATATTTGTTTGTCGGCTATGCAAGCTCTCAATATATAACTAATCTCACCGAAATTTTAATAGGACAGAGAGTTAAATCTGGAAGAGCTTTTTGTCGCACTTTTAATTTAAAAAATATATAAACAACCAAGTACTGAGCAACAATATTTTTTAGTCAGAAATGATAATGACAATATTGCTGTATCATGCTTGAATGACATAAACAAAATTCTTGAGGGGAATATTCACTAAAGCAGACCACGGGCGAAGCCAGATAATAATTATCAGAAGGCAGGAACAAAATCTACCAGCGAAACATTCACTCGAGCAGAAGACACACGAAGCCAAGTCATCTCTATACGAGTATATAAAATATAAAATATCGTTTCTCGGCCTTTTGGCTAAGATCATGTAGTATATCTCTAGATATTTTTATTTATGTATATCTTTTTTAAAATCTATTCAGTAGAGAGTGGATATGTTTGCTCGAAAATTAAATTTCATATATTATATAAATATATGACGTAACGAATTATATTATCATTATTATCATAATATTCTGTGTGTTCCGGAATATTATTATCAATAATATTCGTTAGGCAAACTTTAACTCGGATAAAAACCCGGGCGAAGCCGGGTACACCTCCGCTAGTAAAAATATATACAAGGTCTCCATTGGCAGTGCCCACCGCGGGAAAGACTCCGCCACCGATGGACTGCGAGAGTTCTTTCCCACAGAGTGGGCAGGTCGAGGTTATGACTGGCGTTGCCCAACTCAAGAGAGAGAGAGAGATTGAAATTAATTTTATTACATCGTTCATATAATATCATATAAGGTTAAATACAAAATAAATGTATAAATATAAATAAATAGGATTAAATAATGTGGTGGTGTTTTGTCCATGGAGCAGATCAGATCGGTCCATGCACCCTGATCACAATACCGGCTAACTGAGGTGCCGTATGGATGTCCTCTTTTGGATTGATGTCTGCCATATAGAGAGCTGCAAGGATGGCTGAGTAACTGTATATATGGTCCGAAGTGAGTTGGGTGTTGTGACAGTTATTGCAGTTCCTGTAGGATCTAGTCATGTCTGGGTTTATCTTTATTCTTTTAAAATGTCCTGTTCTGATTCTTGGTTATAATAATAAAATATTGATTTAAATAATAAAAATATATATAAATAAATAGATGTAAAAATAGAAAGAGAGCGTTGATATGTCTCCATTCCAATATGAAGAATGGCCCTCACCTACATTTTAAGTTAGAAACAGCTTCAAGAGGGGGATTCAAAATGATGGCAATGGCATATGGATGCGGAAAGAAAGATTAAAAAGCATCCCATTATTTCCCACATGAAAAACCTCAATAAGCACTCCACAATTGTTCGAATATATAAAGCTATTTTTATTTTAGATACAAAATATATTAATTTAAACACTTATATAGTGAGAACCTACTAAGAATTTCTATTCGTTATCTTTTTGATATGACGAATTTTAAAATATTACAATTTAACTAACATATTTCAGGATTCAATGCGTTTTATTTGCCTATTAGGGATAGTTTCTGGCCACTGTGATACATAAAAATCACAAAAAGAAAACCTGTTTTTTAAGTTTATGTGATGACCATAATTTTAGGACAGGCTCTCTACATTTTTTATATGATTCTTAAAGCTCGTTCGTTTGAGGTCAAATCGTAGTCACTTACTAGTTTGAAAAAAAAACGCATTAAAGATTTTTTATATGATAATATGATATAGAAGATCTTCGAGGACGTCAAGCGTGCGTCGGGAATAAAAGTCAACTTCGACAAGAGCCAAGGTCTCTGGTGCGGGAGATGGAGGAACCGCACCGATTCTCTGTTGGGCATCTTCCGAAACAGATAGAAAATCACCGTTTTGGGCACCATCGTGATCCCAGGAAATGTAACCTCGGTCCAAAGCAGTATATTTATGGTTTAGACAGAGGTTGGATTTTGTTGAGAATTGACTAAAATTGATGTTCTGACTGTTTTTTATAACAATCTTTAAGGTTTTTATTGGATAGATGAACAAAGTGAATTGTTTTCTTTTGCATATTTGAAGGGAGAGATGACTCTTTTGCGACATGGATATCAACCTCCCGCAACTTTATGTTGTATGCTAGCCTGTTAATCGGTCTTTCCCACTCACCTGCTTAGACAGCCTTTTCGTAAATTCGACCTATTTCATAATCCCTCTTGTAGGATGTTTTGAAATCGAAACCACTCCTATACTGATGAGGGCTTTAACCTGAAACCATGGTATACAGGTTGGCTTTTTGTCTACATTTTCAAAAACTGATGTTATGTGGTTTATTTCTTATCACCACTAGTAAAACGTTTTTCCTAGAATGATAAAAGTAATGCATCGTTCTGATGGATATTTAAAGGGAGAGATGCCTCTTTTAATACATTAAAAGTTTCCTCTTGTAACTATATTATCAATATATTATCAAAATAATTGGCCCAAAATGTCAAAAAGTGTTTTAGATTGTAACATGGTTGTGCCAATGGAATACACTTTCATTTTGCTGTAGATTCATATATAAATTACTAGCCGAGTGGCCCGGGCAACGCCCGGGTTTTACCCGACTGGACCCGGCTTCGCCTGGGTAGTGTTCGAGCGAGGTTTACTCATGAATGAATAGAGGCCCCAACTGTTTGTAAACTCAATGTAATGAATTTTCTTTCAGCAAAATGGAGATAAATTGCAAACAGCAATATCGAAAATGCGTGTAAAAAAATCTGAAATATAGGATCCATTTCACAAACACATCTAATGAATAGAGTGCTGTTTGGAGGAGTGGTCTAAACTGTTAATTTTTAAAAACCATGACCCGGGGTCATCGAATGCAGATTCAGACACTTTGTTCTGAAAAAAAAAAATTGCCCCAATGGCTCCTGATTCTTGAAAAAGTCCAACCCCTCCAGTGAGTGCAAGTAACCAAACTGGGCTTTTATTCTTAAAAATAAAAAAAAATCTAATGATTAGTGTGAATAAAGGAAAATGGTCGGCACAACCTGAAAATTTCACTTTGTCCACTTCACTCTCGGCTGTCCAAGAAGAAACAGCCAGAGCAAACATTTTAAAGGGCACCTAATCCGGCATTTACATATCTAAATAGTTAAGCAACTTTTATAAATGTAATATATTTCTGCAATATTGAAATACCTGGACTTGGAAGAATTTTGTATTAGTTATTGTTGCAGTTTTAGAAAAGTGTGGGAAATTGGATATTTTAACAAAAGAATATAATTTTTAAAATGGTATATAAAATAAAAAGGAAATTTGCATAATTTTCTAATAGTCAAGGGCAATTGTAAAAATACCAAAAAAGCAAGACCAAATAAAAAAATATATATATATGTGTGATGTTTCAGTAACAGCATTGTTGCCATATAAAGACAAAATTACTGAATGTATTCAGTACCTTTGTCTGAAGATAGCCAAAATGTAACTGAAACCACACATAATGTAATTATTTGTATTCGGTCTTGCTTCCTTTTTTTTTTTTTATCATCCCTAGTACGCGTGGTACAGGCCATGATAACCATGGTGGGTAGGTAGCGACTGCTTTTACTGTAAGCGCACCACATGTCTACAAATGTGATACATTGCTACCAGCTAAATGCATTTTCACTATGGTGTGATTTCCACATGATGGATCTGTAGACACATTATAATCTCTCCAGAGCTTAAGGTAGCAAACAGTACTTTCACATTATATAAATATCAATGCCAAAATCCAGAGTTATGATAGCATGTTGCAGTGTAATGTAGACCTGCAGGATGGGAAAAAGCAATATTATTTCCGGCTTTAATTTGAAAAAGTATTATGAAACGTTTAAAATATAATCTTAACTTTTGAAGCATGAAAAAATGCTAACTTGATGTGTATCAATTTAGTCTAAAAACAAACAGCATGTAAAAGTAAGCACCAATCGAAAGCATTTATTAGCTATAACAGTGCTGCCCCCAGCGGTAAAAGACTGGAGCTAACGCTTCACGGGTTGGTAAAGTTTCTGTTAATATTACATTAACTTAACAATATTCCATGTCTTGCTAACACAAATTTTTAAAAATAATATGCATAAAAATAATGCAATTCTTAAAATCATAAATGAAGCATCATTAAATTAAATGGGAGAGAAATGGTGTTCCAAATTTTTTTTTTGTTGTAAAACTTTGACCTTTATATTTTTACAAATTCTTAATGTACATAACCCAAACCAAATTGTCTATAAAATTCTGCAAACAAATATAATATTATAGAGGCATGAAAATACTAATGGTGTAAAAATCAAAACAGCAAAGTTATCCTGATAAATGCAATGAGCTATGATAAGGTGTGTTGCAGGCTAACAAAAACTTTAATTGAACCAGAAATGTTGATACCATAAAAAAAAAAACAATTTTCAAGAATAGAGTTACGTAAATGAATTAAATGTGAAAAAATTAAAATAAAATAAAGTAAAAAAAGCTTTATTGATGAAACAACAGTAGAGCACACACAATAATGATAACAAATTATGTATTTACAAAAGTCAAGCTTCCCAAAATCATTATTCGAAGAAATCTCTTTAAAAATGGTCAAAATCTAGATCAAAGCCCCCTGATAAACAATATTGCGTGTCTTGCTAAAAGTAGAACTAAAGACAAATAAATTTTTAGGGCTGGAAACACGGGAGCATGCTACATAGAGTTGCCCATGCGAGAAACAGGGAGACTCAAGATGCACACCAACTACTTGCAATGTTTGACCCTGAGATTTATTAATTGTCATAGCAAAGGCAACCATAACTGGGAATTCCAAGCGTCTAAACTTAAAAGGCAGATCATTTGGAATAATAGGTATTCTAGGAATAAGGACCTCTTCCCCTCGAAAAGAGCCAGTTAAAATCCGAGCCTGGAGAACATTAGTGCCCATTTGAGTGATGCATAATCTAGTGCCATTGCAGAGACGGGGTGGATCAAGGTTTCGTATTAAAATTACTGGCACACCAACTTTTAGTACAATTTTGTGTGAAGGTGTACCAGACAATTCTAGTGAATTCAAAAATTCAGGGGGATACGACACAGATTCATCAGGATCAACCATTGTATCAATTGATCTATAGATTTTGCTTTCACCCGGGATTGAATTTAATATTGTATTATTTATTTCTCTAGCACAGAGAGTGGTATTTTTGGGGGCTAAAATAGTGCGGGCACATAACCATTCTTCAGATAAATAGTTTACACCTATATTAGGGAAAACCTTTTCATACAGACTTTCTGAAGATTCCACCACTTGGCAAAAAGTATTTGAAAACTGGATATTACCCTCGGAATCAGTTTCTAGTTGACCTTCTCCTATCTTTAAGAGTTCGTCTGCAAATTGTGCAGCAGTGGTATCATTATGGAGTTGAACTCTCATGTTGACTGTGAGGTGCATTTTCACAATATGGCTCCAAAGATAAGAAGACTTTAAACAGGCATTCAGCTCATCAGCAGGTGTACCTCTAGTGACTACTGGAAGAGTCTGTCGGAAATCACCGGCCAAAAGCACTACTAAACCACCCATGGGTTGTGGATCATCACGGATATCCTGTAATGTCCGATCAAGGGCTTCCAAGGCAATTTTATGGGCCATGGTGCACTCATCCCAAACCAGCAACTTACAGCTACGTAAGAGTGAAGCTTTATCACTATTTTTTCGTATATTGCAAACAGCAGTCTGGCCCTCTGCAAAAGTCAGAGGTAATTTCAGCACTGAATGTGCAGTTCTTCCGCCCGCAAGCAATGTTGCAGCTATCCCTGAGGAAGCAACAGCAATGGCAATATTTTGTTCCTTCCTAATCATTGCTAATAGAAGATTCAAAAGAAATGTTTTACCTGTTCCCCCCGGCGCATCTAAAAATATAATTATGGGTTGTGACAAATTAATTTTTGATAAGACAGCATCAAAAACTCTTATTTGTTCTGGCAAGAGTTTGGGCAGCATGGATGCAACATTGTCTTCAAGTTCTGCCGTATCATACGCAAGTTCTCTCAAAATGTCAGAATTGGTAACCACATTTCTCCTGGGTGCTCCTAAGCCTAATTCCTGCAGTTTCTTCCCACATATAGATACGACACGATCCTCAATGTTAGACAATGTTTCATTATATATCAGATCATTATACCTGATGGAGGAATCGAGAAGCTGATAACGATGAAGAATATCACTTGCCATCTCATCTCTATAGGTAATCCATAACTGCTGAGGGTTCGAAATTGTGCACGTAGAAATTAATATGGCAAACAATTGCCTTACTCTTGTAGGAGCCTGACAAAGAACGGCCTCATCCATTGTGACAACCCAATGGTTATCATTCTCCAATAATCCAAGAGCTGCGCATGTTTCTCTAAATGTTTCGTATTGACTGTCATTAACAATCTTCAAATATGCGAAGGAAGCATTCAAAGCTACTGACATGCACAGCGTAAACCCGTCCAATAGTGTCTGATCTCTTCACTCCAGGCTGTCCTTCGACCAGCTTGCCTTGAACGCGCCTTCTCCATTCGTGGGCAGAAGAATTCCAAGTGTAGTATTGGGGAACATCTGGATAGAGCAGGATCCTAGCAAAGGAATCAGTTTGGCATAATGAAAAAAATGCAGTCAGGGTTGTCCTTGGTGGATTACGCATTCGATGGGCAAGAGTGTTTTTATTGAAATATATCCGTTCTCCATTCTCAAGATGCACAGCTAAATGGATAACAGCTGGATGGCGTTGGTGTAAAGGGAAGCTGAGAAGACGCCAAACAGCTTCATTGCTGCTTATGTATCTGGCACACTGATACATTCGCACCTCATTTTGAGGGTCAGGACCTCTACCTTCTCTGCGTAAATTAATAATAGCTTGATCACTGCCCTTATTGACATATTTGCAAATATATTTTATTGCCTTAACAGAACTACAGTTCTCAACATTGATATGTGCACAAAACATCTTCGATAGCAATGGAGAATAAGGCACCACCCAACGATTGTCAATTGTGACCTCTTCGCGTCCACGTATTTTAACCTTTGCAGTAAAGCCACCTGCTTCAGGTGCGCGTCTCCTATATAAAGGATAACCATTCTCATTAGTCTGGGTTTCCAGCAAAAACTGTTTTGGATATTTTTTAGAACAGCTACTATTCTTCATACAGGGGGACACAGGGTTGTACTCACCGCAAGGCCCATGTATCATATTCCTAACCACAATGTTATACAATAGCGGGTCTTGAATAGGATCTGGAAACTCAGCACATATAACAGAGTCTATCTGAGTGGGACGGAGCTTATTTGCTAGCCAAACTAATATGTGAGCATGAGGAAGTCCCCTTTTCTGCCATTCAACAGAATACATCCACGCAACTGTTGCTCCATACAATTGGCCTTTTGTTAGAGCCCCAATAAATTTAACTAATTTTTGCCGAAAAACCCGAGCTGTGATATCATGTCTATCCAGCTGTTTTTGTCCTGGTAGCAACGCTGCAGATAGCTCTTCCCAAGAGGGGTTACTTGTAAAAGTAATAAAAAGATCTGGACGCCCAAATTTCCGAACATAACAAAAAGCATCCTGCGTATATTCTGCCAAATACCTGGGACTATTGACAAAACTTGATGGTAAAATGATCCTTTGACCCAAGCTATTAGGGTTAATATTTGCATCAGTTGACAGGGCATCGCGCAAATGAATATAACTCTCTGCACGCAAGTTTCTCTGGTGCAGCGTAATATAGCGCAAACGTTCACTTTCTACCTTCGCATACATATCGACCAGGAATTGATGAAAGAGCTGGCCAAATTGAACAATGACATTAGGACTATTTCGGCGAACCATAATAAAATAGCCATAAAAACCCATAGAAGACACTTTACTTGACAAAGGCTGTCTAGTGTTTGGGTCGATCTGAGGAATATGAAAAGAATATCCTTCTTGGCCTTTCCAGAAAATTAAAGGATATTGAAGGGCATCATAAAAGCGATGTGTGTCGCTAACCTGTTGCAGCAAATTATCGCGCTGATGTAAAATAATGTCACGTGAGCCAAACTGATTACCAGCTAAGACAACCGCAACCTCATTAGCTGTAGGAGCATTATACCGTCTAGGATGTTGACCAGGAGGTGTCCGATCAGCATTTACAACAACTCTGTAGGCATCACTGGGGAGATTTTCAAGTGCAGTTTTAAACTGTTGAACCAGTAGATTGTGTTGGTGCAACATGCGCTGCAAACCCTGTACAATATTACGACGTACTCCCTGTATTTGCTGGCATCTTCGATCAGTCTGAATATCATCATCATCATCATTGCCCATAAAATAGATCTGAAGAAATCTACTTGGCTGGTTCTCAGATGGCATAAGTGAACCTATTCTGTGGTAGACCTGGCCTTGGATAGAAAATGTGGTTGGAAAAGTAACAGAGTGGGTTTGGTTTTCAGCTCCAAATGATGTCATTTGAAAGCAGGAATTATATTTGCGAATATTACGCAAAAAATGGACTGAATCAGAATTCTTTCCAGATAATAGGCTGCGAAGTGGCTCGGGAGGTAAGTCAATTAATGGCAAACAGACTTTCCCGTTTGAACAGCACATTCCAGAAGACTCATCTTTCCATCTTAAGGCCCCACAAAACCTGCATGTAGTGTCCATAATCCCAAAGGAAATTAAAGGGTGCTTAAAGTATTCAACAGCAACAGAATAATTAAAACCTGCATTTTCCATAGAAGACCAAACGCTGCTGAAAAAATTATTTGTTCTAGTATTCCTCCGAGTAGAAGAATATATTTCTGAATGAGCCTGTAAGCGAGAATGGATGGGATCAGGTGTCTCTAACGACCGCACAGCGGCTTGACGCGCAGACTGTGCACGCAATCTTCTAATATTCTGTCCTCTGGTTTCGCGCAGTCTGTAAGCATGCTGAACCCTAGAGCTATTGGAACGCTGAGAAAGATTGCTTCTCCTATGGCTTGGCATACCTACAAACACAAAGCATTAGTAAAAATAACAATAAGGATAACTGAAAAATGTAAAATATCAAGGGCTGAGAATGAAGAAAAAAATTAAAAATAGTGTATTAAAATAAGCTCGACTCATGACTAAGGCCAAAATAAAAAAATGCATAGAAATAATCTGGAAGGAGGGGAAAAATGCATAAAACTCAGTGAAAACGTAAAACAACTGACTAAAATAAATCAAATGGAAGAAGACTAAAAAAAAAGTATAATTTGCTGAAAAAATATGCACAATAAATAAATGAGCAGCTACATATTAGGAAGCAGATAAATATAAATACTACCTAAACAAATGACAGCAAAACAAAAAAAAAAAAGACAATGGAAGAAGGCCTAAAAAAAAAAGTTAATTTGGTTGAAAAAAAACTGCCTAATAAATTGAGCCTATATAGATATATATGAGCAGCTACATATTATGAAGCAGATAAATATAAATACTACCTAAACAAATGACAGCAAAAAAAAAAGACAATGGAAGAAGGCCTAAAAAAAAAGTCTAATGTGGTTGAAAAAACTGCCCAATAAATTGAGCCTATTGCTGAAAAAATATGCACAATAAATATGAGTAGAACATATATAGATATATATGAGCAGCTACATATTAGGAAGCAGATAAATATAAATACTACCTAAACAAATGACAGCAAAACAAAAAAAAAAAAAAAAAAGACAATGGAAGAAGGCCTAAAAAAAAAGTCTAATTTGGTTGAAAAAAAACTGCCCAATAAATTGAGCCTACCCCTAAAAAAAGCAGTTATTAAAAATGTATAGAAGCTGCTTACAATATAAAATATTGCATGGAACAAACATATATAGTAAAATATATGTAGCAAGCTATACAGAAAAAAACATAATTAGAAATTAGAAAAATATTTCTAAACAATATTCTAAATCGTAAATGATTATATGAATATATAATATAAAATGAATATTCCTAAGAGAATCAAACAGTATACCTTATCTAAAAAAACGTAGTAGCAATTAAATTAGAAAAATATTTCTAAACAATAATATTTCCAAAGATTTTTAAAAATATAAATATATATAATCTTACCTTTCGAAAAATGAAGCGTGTAATAATAACAAACTAAGTGTAAAGCTATTAGCCAATCACAATCAAGTTCGTCGCGACCAGTGCGGCGCCAAGCGGCAAAAGGCGCGAACTAATCCATTTCAGTTAAATAATTTTTAAAAAGAGTACATTAACCTTTGTAGTTTTTTGAATAGCCTATATGTTAAACGAAATCTTCAGCTACCTACATGCGAAATTCCATAATGATTGAGTCAGTAGATTTTGCGTGATGCGATAACAAACATCGATTTCGCATTTCATTTTTATAGATATAAGGATATAATTTCCATTTATAATTTTTAAAAAAATCAATATAAATATGATACAACATAATGCGGCTTATGATTGTAAAACGACGTTTGACAAGTTTCCCATACCTGGACACTTTTATTTTTCCGTTTGTCATTACTCTTCACAATTCATCCTTTCATACTTCATTCCTAAGGATAGAAATAGTTGTTATTTCTCCTTAAAATAAAATTACGATTTTTCGTTCGAAAGAAACATTTGCGATAAAACTTTGTCAAACGTCGTTTTCCAATATATAAATATATATAATTATGTTTTTGAAAATAAGATTTATTTAAAATGTGTGTGGTAAACTCATGTATATCACTAATAAGCTAACTCCACCATACTCCCATTTTTCTCTAATTGCTGCGGGCAAGAACACTCGCATTCTATCGGTGGCGGAGTCTTTCCCACCAATGAAGACCTTGTATATATACATATATTTATATATATATACGCATATTTATCAATTATTTTTTCACCTATTTATTCCTATATCTATCATTATATAATATTAACTAGAAATAAAGCGTAAGGAGAAAATATTTTTTATTCACATAAACGTGCGACAAGCTTTCGGGCAGTCACGCCCTTCGACTGGTAACAAACTGTGGTAGCAAAAGGCTTTATATAGGAATCCGTTATTTTGAGTTATATTTACATATGTGATGAATATAGGACGGCTAAAAATACAATTCAGATTAAAAACTTATGCAAATCTAAATTAGTGATATGTAACTATTACGTAAGTATGCTAATCTTGTTATGCTAAATGATGAATGAACGAAAAATTGCAGATTGGCTATGTTACTAAACTATACCGCGATAATGGTTAACATCTGTTCAACCCGCCATCAGCGGCCACTCAGGACCTATGGAGGGGGTAGGGGGGGGGGGGAAGATGGGGGTTCTATGATTTATTTAAGTTGTTGCATAAATCCTGATATTGTTTAGGTAAATCAATATGGCGGTTAATGCTGTTCTTAGAAATGGATAATATGGCTTCTATTATCAGTCTCTGGTGTTTATTGGGGATATTACTGTATAAGGTGGTGGGAGAAGCTAGATTGAATGAATGGCCTGTATTAAGAGTGTGGTTGTATATGAGAGATTTGTTGTCTTTGTTATTGATACGCCTACCATGTTCAATCAGGATTTATGCAACAACTTAAATAAATCATAGAAACCCCATCTTCCCCCCCCCCTACCCCCCCCCCTACCCCCTCCATAGGTCCTGAGTGGCCGCTGATGGCGGGTTGAACAGATGTTAACCATTATCGCGGTATAGTTTAGTAACATAGCCAATCTGCAATTTTTCGTTCATTCATCATTTAGCATAACAAGATTAGCATACTTACGTAATAGTTACATATCACTAATTTAGATTTGCATAAGTTTTTAATCTGAATTGTATTTTTAGCCGTCCTATATTCTTCACATATGTAAATATAACTCAAAATAACGTATTCCTATATAAAGCCTTTTGCTACTACAGTTTGTTACCAGTCGAAGGGCGTGACTGCCCGAAAGCTTATCGCACGTTTATGTGAATAAAAAATCTTTTCTCCTTACGCTTTATTTCTAGTTAATATAATCAGTGGAGAAAGTTTTCTTGCTTTTAAGATCATTATATAATCTTATTTATTCCTATTTAATAAATTTTGTATATAACCATATATAATCTTATATGAGCATTGTAATAAATCAGTTTCAATCTCAATCTCTAATTGCTGTACGGTAGAAGTATTTTTAATTATAAAAGAAAAAGTAAAGTTAGAATAGTTTCAAATTAAAAATTTAGATGGCGCTCTAAACTCATTGTTGTTTGATATTTCAATACAAATAATGATAATATGCAGATATAAAATAGTGTGTGATTTAACTAATTTTTATAATTAAGTGAAAATACTAATTGATATGTTATATATATGATCCGAAAGGTAAATCAAAGTGTATGCGATATTTTTAAGGGTTAGAATACTAATAGCTATTTTATAAAATTTGATATTAAATAGTTCAACTTGTTAATTATGTTAACATAGTCAGTTAATTAGATATATCTGGTAATGGTTAGGTTGATTAATTTAGGGAATATTAGAGATAATTGGTTTAATAGAGTGTTATGTGATTATTTGATGATGGGTAGAAATGATGTAATTACCTTGACTATTTTAATTGCTTAGCTCCTCTAATCCTATATGAATGAGAGAATCCTAAGCTCGTTAGTAAAATTTACAAAATTATTAATTGAATACATTGTAGTTTAACGTTAGTTTATTGTAACAGGTTACAAATTACTTAATATGTGTTGAAGTGTTATTAAAAGGTCCCGGGAGAGGATTCATTAGAGGCTTAAAGATAGAAAATTATATCTGTTATTTATATTGTTACGTCGTACCCTGACACTATTCGTGTACTTTGTCTAATCAGTATTCCACAAAGATACACATGTGAGTTCGAAGGGATTGCAGCTAAAGTTAGCGCTTTATTGTATCTCACTTAACAGAAGGAATACAACAGTGGGACTTGCGTTCGACCTCCCCGTCAGAAGAATCCATGGGGCTGTGGACGTCCTCTTGTGATGCGTTCCTCTTCACGCTGTACACATGCAGCCTGGCCCACACCGCCTTGTAGGTTGCTCCGATGTCAGTCTCTCCTGGCACCGCCTTGTAGGATCATCCATACGCCCGGAGGCAAGTCGCCACGTCTTCCCCTTGCCGCAGATGTAACCAGACTCTGTCCTCCCCCACACAGGAATGCTGTTTTTGGCGCCTGCCACATGGCAGCGGGAGCAACTGGAGTCCACCCCTCTTTCCCCAACTTTACTCTGGTATCTTGGTCTTGTCATCCACGTTACAATATATTGCAACTGCACTATTTTGCATGTTTTTATAGGATATAAATACCGTGATAATTTTGGAGCGACAGTCCAGTAGTACGTTAGACAAGTTTTGTATCTCATCTTGTGTTGGCAATAAAAGCCTTATTTGCCCACGCAGTCGTGTTGGTAAATAGGGAAATACGATGATACAACAATATATATTTCTGAATTAGATATCAAGATATATGGAAGAATCTGAGTTCGACATGCTGGACCAATGTTTCCTGATGTTCCTCTTGCTTTTTTTCGGTCAGATGTCAATCTTCGTCAAGTAGATGCTCCTGCTCTACGCTGGGACAGAGGCGACGACTAGAATCGACGGCCTGAGAAGATCGCCCGTGTTCCTCAGCGGAGGAAGACAAAGCTGCGCTTCGAGCGCTTTACTCTTCACCATCTACATGGACCCCTCCTGCTTCGTCTGGAGCAGCTACTCGGCCGGGATAATGTCCTGGCGTACGCCGACGACATCGTCATGCATATCCACAGGATGGTTAGCTAGAGGTCGTCAAGAAGATCTTCAAGAACTTCAGGCGTACGTCAGGAATAAGAGTCAACTTCGGCAAGAGCCAAGGCCTCTGGTGCGGGAAATGGAGGAACCGCACTGACCCGTTGTGGCATCTCCCGAAACAGATAGAAAATCACCGTTTTGGGGACCATCGTGATCCCAGGAAATGTAACCTCGGTCAAGTGAACTACTGGAACGATCCATTGCTAGATGATCCCCTCTTTGTCCACGGTCTCTCTCTCTATCTTGATAGTCGGGCGAGAGCGGCCAATAGTTCGACGTTCTCATCTGTCCATTACCATCTTCAGGCCTAACCTGCCCAGAGAGGCAACCATCTCAAGACTGCAGGCAACAGTGGTGCGGATTGTGTGAGGTCTTGTATCTTTTCTCGGTATTGTTCTAGGACGACTGTGTCCATCGATGGCGTGGAGTTATTGGAGATCAGAACTCAACTCCAGCTTGCCTGCATATTTCCTGTGTGATTTATTTGGTCTATAAATTAAGATTATATCGAGTCATTGAGAGATTTCTGTATATCCATTTCAAGTGGTTTCTACATAATTGCTCTCTCTATATATTTTGTTTCTTATTTTTTTCACACACGTCCGCTATAAATGTACACACGTCTAAAATAACTTTGGGATATAGAAAATTTTAATAGATCTTCAGGTTTCCCAACGCTATGAAGTAGAAATACTTTTTCCTAGTGAAATTCTAGTTCTACGAAAGCATTTAAGACACAACACTCAGTCCCTATTAAATTTTTACCATAGTTATTATGTGTTTAAAATATTAAAATTTAAACATATATATATGGGACAATATAGTGATAATGTGGGGAGAGAGAAATAAGGAAACCACAAGTTTGGAAGATGGGACCCAGCAAACCGAGAGAGAGAGGGAGCGCTAGCGGCTGCCACTGCGGAACGACCGTTTGTGTCCTAAACCACCCCCCGACTGTTCAAAAATAGGTCCTGAGGGTTCCAAGAAAAGCCCCCTCCGGCATGTGGCCAGTGGTTCAAAATGGCCGTAACTTAGTTGTCTTCTATCGACGTCTCTCTCTCGTTGACTGTAGGTTTACTTTATTATTTCTGGAAGAGCATATATTATGACATATATGTGTGTGTGTGTGTGTGTGTTTGGGCGCAAATGACAATATTTTAAAGTAAATTGTATCTCTCTCTTACAATATAAAATAGAACAAATATATAAACAACTAAAAGATATCTTGAATAATTTGCATGGCATATTTATATTTATCACAATACACAAAGGATATATTCTATAAATAGTTATTACTCCTTAGTCGAAACCTTATCTATTAGGCAAAGTAAATATTAAGCTATAACTTATACTTAGGGAGGGGTGTCGTTCCACAATTGACACCAAAACTGGTAGAATTTGATTTTCATATCAAGAGAGATAATTGAAGACGTTTTATTTATTTTAAAAATTGAAAATATATACGTATGTTACATAAAAACTTTTATTTTATTTGAAAATTCAAATTTCTAGAATAAAATACTCTGTAAAGTCGACCGCTAGATGTCGCTGCTTTCCCTATATAAACCCATTGTTGTTGTTTCCCGTGCTGTTGTTGGTTGTCTTAGTACTGGTACCCTCACCAGTAATCTTATCTAAAACTTTTATATATTCATTTTAACAAAAAAAAATCTATCTTTTCCCATCAGTTGCTGAATTATTCTCGCTTTATCTAATATTATTATTTAAACAACAGCTGTCTTTCTTTTATCTTCCCTGGCCTGGGGAATCTAACCTTTTTGAACAGCCTTGGTTGCGTGCAGCACCTTGGTACTTTGATATAGTGCATTGCGGCTTGTCTGCTTGCTACACCTTTTGGGCTTAAAATTCATACACTTTAAGCATTGCGGTATGTCTGCTCTCCACGGTCACCCCTGGGCTCAACACTATTGAACCCGTCTCTGCCTCCCCCTGAACTCCGCGGATCACCACCCTGCCCCCTTGATCCTCCTCTACATCCCGGCTCTCCTGGCCTCACCTGGCGATGATCCCCTGGCCACCCATCCCCAGGCCCCTCCAACTGTGCTTTATCTACAGGGTGATCCAAAAGTCCCGCACAATTTTAAAATTAATAACTCCGCGAATATTTGCGCTAGAGCAATGCGGTCAACACCATTGTGTTCTAGATGCAATGTTTTTTCATGGCAAATTATGAAAAATTCGAAATTGATTTTAGTTACAATTTTATTCGCTAGATGGCGCTGTACCAGAATCAGAGATTCAGCGGCCAAATTGTTTGAAAAATGGAAAAATATAACTGAGCGACACGTATTTTTTCTTTTTGAATACCAGGAAAGAACCCTAATAATATCAAATGATAAATTAATAAAACACCATTTCGCCAAAAGTTAGAAGAAATGGTTAACGATTTTTAAATAAAATCTGAGATATGTAAAATAGGTATATGCAAATTAAAACATGTAGCAAAAAAAAAAAAACTGATTTTTTAGATGCGGTTTGCTGGAATCCTCTCAGCTATTTAAATTTCGAAAATAATAATTTTCTAATTTTTTAAAATTCAACTCTCTCTCAGTATCGATTATATTTATTTTAATTCATTTGAAAAATATTTATCTATCTCTGATGATTTATTTTACTCTGGAATGTCGTTGTTGTTTTTGTCATGTCCAATAAAGAGCCTCAGATGTCTCCATGCATCTCTATCACAGCAGCAGCATTGTCCACTATCTTGGGTGTGTAAAGCAGCTGCTCTGGGTCTATGTCAATTTTCTGCAAGGCTGCGGGCATGAGAATATGTGGGTAGGTGTTAGTTCCACACCAGGATAGTTGTTGTATGTTCTATAGGTTATTGTGCTATCTGGATGTATTGTCATCCTTTATAATGTTTTTTTTTCTAAATCTTGTTATAGTTTTTGTCATTTTTCTCTCGGAATTTATTTCACATTTTCATCTTTTCTTATTTTTTGTTCAATTATTTTGTATTTTAAAAAGCATTAGCGTCAAATAATGACATTTGTTCTTTCCTTTGGCTCAACCTTCTGGTTTCCTTTGCAAATTCAACTGTCATTTCATTACCCCCGATCCAAACACTGGCAGGAATCCATTGTAGAATGCAGTTATTCTCCAATGATATCAGTTGAGTAAGTAACGAATGTATTTTCTGTGTGATTATAGTATTGCCCTTCTGAATTGCTTCTAGATCGGATATGAAGTCGTTGTACGGTATATTATAATTCCTTCTGCTTGATGCAGGGATGGTTGGTTAAGGCATACATCAAGAGCTTTCCAGATAGCTGTCAGTTCAGAAGTGAAGTTTGACGAAATCTTTCTTGCTCCTTCTTTGATTTTGATGTATGCTCCATCTTGCAGTATTATGTTAATTCCAGCCCTTCCATTACTTATGGTAAGGTCTGATGATCCGTCTGTATATGCTGTTAAATAATTTATCTGATCGCCTAAACCAATTGTGTCAAGTCCTTTCTTTTTAAGTATGTTTTTGTTCTCTTTTTTTTATTGCAGGGTTCATTCAGGTTAAGATTGATGGTTACATTTGATGGCAATGGGGTAGGAAATATTGGTTATTCTCGAATTTGATATTCATTATGTTTCATATTTATGCTCTTTCTAATATTGTTGTCGTACTGAAGTGTTGAAGATCTTTGAGCCTTTCTTTTTGTGTCCAGTTTAAATAGGTTCTATGGGATATGTGTTCGGTTTATTTAGTTTTTAAGCTATTGGTGAATTTTATGGTTTTTAATTGTCTTCTGCTTTTAAGTAGGTCTAGACCACATTCTCTCTGAATTTTTAATTGTTGGTATTTGAAACAGAACCAGTGATTAATTTGGCCGCTTTTGCTTGAACACTGTCTAGTCTTCTTTTTAGTGATGAACTTGAGGGAGCCTAAACAGGTGTTGCATATTACATTATTGGACTTATTAAGGTGATATATGTTGCTCTGAGAATTTTGGGTTTTGCTCCCCAATTTGTTCCACATAGCCTTCTCAGAATGTTTACGTTTCTGGTAGCTCTATTTGAGGAGCTAATTATGTGTTCTGTAAATCGCAATTCCTCATCAAGTATCACACCTAGGTAATTTGGAGATCAAATATTATCAATTATATGGTTGTTTATGCTTATTTTGGAGTTAAATTCATGCCTTTTTTCCTGTCCGTGAAGGAGACCTATAGGTTTGTGTTTATTGGGTTTATTGTCATTTTGAGTTTCATTGCCAACTTCTCCAGTCCTCTCATTGATGTGTTCAGTATTTTTCTGATATTTCTATACTGCTACTTGTGTGCCATATGGCTATATAATCTGCATAAAAGGCAACTTTTGTGTCTACAGTGAGGATGGATGTTGTTAAGGTTGTGTCGTAATTAGATGTACAGCAACTCAAACTTGACCATGACTCTTTTTTTAGCTCTTATTCTTTTCGTTTGGCCAACAAAAATGTCCAATTTATATACACATATATTCTTACATAATGATACTTTAAAGAATGCAAATAATCTTCATCTATTTACATACGCAACACATCTCCTCCCTTAATAATATTCCAGTCGGTCTGGGGGTTTCCTGGCTCTCTGAGGTCTAGGACTGCGAACGGGCACTTGCACAGCGGCAGGCTCCGGTTTAGGAGTGCAAGAGGGTACTGCACAGAAGTAGTCTCCTCCTTGTTTCCTGATGTAACCTCTGGAACATCCTCTTCACTTTATTTCTGACTTCCAACTACAGGCTTCTCTCCTGATGTTCGAGGAAGTATCAAATTTCTTGTCTCCACTTGTTTCTTTCTCACAGGTCGCAATTGATTGATATGCCTCTTATACACGACGCCCTTGCAACTTATAAGTGGTGACGGTAGCTCAATAATTTCAAAATGGTACCTTTTACCGTTTAGGTCCAGTTGCATAGTTGCGGAAATAAACCTCGCAACCTGTAGTAAACTGCTCCTGCCTTCTTACGGTCTCATGAAATACCTCTCGCGGATTTCCCATCTTGTTATTAAATTCGAGAATCTTGATCTTAAACTTCTCTACATTAGCAGTTCCACAGAGGAATTCCTTTATTACAGTTTGGGGGAATGCTCTATGAGCAAATAGGAATCTTTGTAGATTCGTCTCTAAATCATCCTTCCCATTATTATTTCTCAAAAGGTTTTTAAACTCTCTTACATATCTCTCAGCTAAACCATTTGTACTAGGATTATACGGACTGGTCTTAGTGTGCCATATGCCATTCATTTTGGTAAATTGCTCGAATTCACCGGAGACAAACTGTCTTCCGTTATCTGTAACCAAATATTAGGGCATTCCAAACCTGGCAAAAATTTCTCTAAGATGATTTATATTCGTTTTGCTGGTAATATCTTTGATGATAAAAATGTCTATCCACTTTGATTATGCGTCCACGAGAACCAAAAACATTATTCCTGTTTTGTTTCCCACTTGGCAAATACGCAAGGAGGAAAAGCAGAATGAATTTTAACAAAACAATTCGTTCTCGTTTGGCCTTTATTGAATAGAATATTTATAATAGCTTAAAGAAACAAATGTACTTATCTTTGGTCAGGCAATTCTCCCAAGCTTTACAAATGAATTTATTTTAATTTTATTTACAATAAATATTTAAAGAATTTACAAAAGATTTAAAGCCGCAGCTTAAAGGACTTGTTCTTTAGTGGCGACCGTGCTAAGAATTCAGAAGGTGGAGAGACTCCCTCTGGCGGTGCAGCCAGATGGCCTCCCATTGGTCAGCGATGACGTAGCTCTTTTTTTCTTTCACCGCCGCTCGCCGCCTTCTGCCACCTATGTACAGAATAAAACTAAACACTTCCCATGAACGGACCCGGTAGATCAAGATGAAGTCGATGCCACGGTTTTTCGAGCCAAGTCCATTCCAAGATGGTAGCTGGGGGCATGCTTGCCGATTCTTGGCATACTCTACATTCTCTAGTTAACTCCTCGATGTTACTGTCTATGCCTGACCACCAGAAAATACCGTCTGGCAAACATCTTCATTTTAACAATCTCCATGTGTATTTCAGGCAAGTCATTTGAAATTAAAGATCTTAATTTTTGGGGAATTACCACTTTCACGCCATTGAAGACAACCAAACTCCAAACTTAATTCATCATTGATCTTATAATGAGGAGCTAGTGGGTTTTCTCTCTGTACCCTTGTGAATTTACACAGTTGCCTTCTCTAACATTCCTTAATACTATAGACAGTATTTTATCTTGGGGCGTCTCATATGCCACCTCCATAAAAGAGAACGGTACCTCATTCAACTTCCTGAGAAGAAGTACCTGGTCTTGATCAAGAGACTCCCTGACACTCGTTTCTAAAGGAAGACGTGACAATGCATCAACATTGGAATTATCACTAGTTTTTCGAAATTCCACAGTATAATTAAATGCAGCTAATTTTAACGACCATCTTTTAATTCTGGATAATGCACATATGGGTATTGGTTCATGAGGTGAAAATATATGAATTAAGGGTCGGTTGTCTGTGACCAATACAAAATTTCGTTCCAGTAAGTATTGTCTGAATTTCCCAACGCCAAAAGTTATGCTCAACGCTTTATTTTCTAGTTGAGAGAAACGTTTTTCCGCTTCAGTTAATGTTCTAGAAGAAAAGCTATAGGGCATTCTTCCTTTCTATCATTTCTATGACTCAGAATTACGCCTAGTCCATAGTCCATTAATAATGATTTACATTTTTAAAATAACAATTAATATTCGTTCGTCCAATTCCATTTACATTTTTATTCAAAAGTTGATAGAATAGCGCTAAAATGTTTGCTATATTCTTTATGAATCTATGATAATAAATTAAGAGTCCTATGAAATATCTTAATTGCGAAACATTCTTTAGGTTCAGGCGCCTCTATCACTGCTTTAATTTCATTTTCTAAGGGATGCAGTCCATATTTATACATTTTAAACCCTAAATATTCCACCGATTTCTTTTTAAATTTACATTTATATCTGTTTAACTTTAAACCTTTTTCTAGCAATCATCTAAACACTAGATCCAACTTTTTTTATAATCTTCAAAGTCTTTTCCTGCAACCAAAATATAATCTATGTAGCAGGCCACACCTGGCAAATCACCAAATAGACCTTCAAAAATCCTCTGAAATTTATTTGGTGCTACCGCTACGTCATATGGTAGTATTTTATATGGAAACAACCTCTTTGTTGTGTTTATATCAACAACAGCTTTGGCTTCTTCCGCTAACATTGCTTGTATGTAAGCCTGTGATAGGTCTATGGTGGAAAATACGGTGTTCTAGATAATTTTAAAAAGATCTCATCGATCGATGGAAGGAGATACCTATCTAATTATATTTCTTTATTAGCTGTACATCTAAAGTCACCACATATCCTTACACTACCATCCTTTTTTAATACCGGTACTATTGGAGCGGTCCAATATGCATGAACTACAGGTTATAAAATGCAAAAATTCACTAAACGATCAATTTCATTCTCTACTTTGTTTTTTAGAGAGAAAGGTAAACTTCTGGCCTTACAAAACACAGGAGTCACATCCCTTTTTTATATTAAAATTTATTTTAACATCCTTTAGACAGCCCAAATCTTTGTTAAACAAATCTGCATATCTATCAATCAAACTAATTCTATTAGATTCATTATTTAAAATTTTAATGCTAAACAATCTAGGATAATCAAGTTTTAACTGTTTAAGCCATTCTCTTTCTAACAAAATCACCTGGAATTTTCATTTACAACTATTAATCGTAAATATTGTTTGGCTTCTTTTACAAAAACATTTATTTGCCCTATAATCTCTATTGATTTACCACAAAAGGATTTTAATCTTAAATTTGTTGGAAATAATTTTTACCTTGCCAATAAATCTTATAAATATCTTTAGGTATTAACGCAACTGGACTCCCTGTATCTATTGTAAAGCACAAAGAATAATCATCTACTGTTCAATTTATTGTGGCATCAGTTTCGCCCTGTACAGAATATATAGAGTTCTCTTGTACAAATTTACATCCCCACATTTTTTTACTAGCTTTGCAGACCCTACTTAAATGACCCAGTTTTTTACATTTTAAAACAAGTTTTTGTTCTATGAGGGCAAACAGAGGCCACGTGTGAATGTCTTTCACCACATCTATAACACATTATTTCTCCCCTTTGCCTGAAAGGCCTATGCTGCACCATACTATTATTGTACTCACCCTTTTTATCTTTTACATTCACAGGGGATAAATTGGCCACTAATTTATCTTGTAATTCTCTTGTATTTATCTCCGCCAGTTCGAACGAGATCGCCACTGCAAAACTTTATCCAGGGTGACATCGTTGTTTTCTTGTAGTAGCTTTTTTTGCAGGCTTTCCAACTTGATTCTAGCCATGAAACGGTCTCGCATCATGGTTCCCAGCATATCCCCGAAATTACAATTTATTGATAAATGTTTTAATTCTCTAAGATATTCCGAAATTGATTCTCCTTCCTGTTGAATTCTCTTTAAAAATCTGCATCGCTGTGGTATCACTTTCTTCTTTGGATCCAAATGCAGCTTAATTCTTTGAATGATAGTATCATAGGTTTGATCTTTCATTAGACCAGGAAGAAAATGTCGTTTCCCTGCTTCAAAGTTTCAGAATCTGGTAGCGAGGTAAAAATCAGCACTTTATTCTCCTCCTTCAGATACCAAAAAGAAAGCCTCAAATTTTTGTACAAAAAGAACGAAGTGTCCTCCACTGGGCTATAGCATCTAAAAGGTACTATTAACTTTGAGCTTGTCATGCTGATCTTTTCTACTCCTTTGTTTTCTTGATCCAGATAGTTTAAAAGATGTAGTTGTTATACTTGCATAGAGGCCGTTTTCCCAGCTTTTTACTGGCTCTGTAGATCGCGCATCCTCGTCGCCACTTTTGTTGTGTCGTAATTAGACGTACAAGATCTCAAACTTGACCATGGCCAACAACAAATGTCCAATTTATATATACATATATTTTTACATAATGAGGCTTTAAATAATACAAATAATATTCATCTATTTACATAAACAACAGTTAATATATAGCGAGAAGAGTAGAGGACTGAGCACAGATCCCTGAGGTACACCAGCCCATGTTCTTCGGTCCTTGGAAAATATTCCATTGACCCGAACCTTTATCCTTCTTCCCCTAAAGAAGTCTACAATCCAGATTAATGTTTTTCCTCTTACTCCGATGTTGTGCACACAGCCTTTCAAATAATTTCTAAACTCGATCAAAAGCTGAGGTCATATCCTGGAATACGGCCGTTGTCTTCTTTGGCGGTTTTTCCTAGAAATCTATTATTGATTGACAGAAGTAGAAGTTTATCAGTTGTACAGTGTCTGGATCTTTAGGCAGTTTGGTAGGAGTTTATTTTATTTCTGTTAGTGAACCAGACTATGAGCCTAGAGTGGATAATTCGTTCTGTTATTTTTCAAAGTATGCTGGTGAGAGCAATTGCCCGATAGTTCTTGTATTCCTTGGCATCTTTGTTTGGTTTCAGTATTGGCACTATAATTGATATCTTCCAATTCTTTGGTAGTTTCCCAGTTTGCCATAAAATCTTCAGTATTCGTAGGAGTTGATTTTTAGCTACGTCTCCAAAGTGTTTAATCATTTGACCAAAGATTAGAGCATCTCCAGGTGACATCTTGGATTTAACTTTCCTATTGATGAGTTTAGCTCATTCAGTGTGAAGTCTCTCGAGTAAATATCTTGTTGATGGCAATTTCTTGCTTGTTTAACTAACCTGTTTACATTATTTTTTAGAGTCCTGCCTTCATTCGTATAGCTGAGTCTGGAAGTGCTTGAAAGATATTCAGCAATTATTTCAGCCATCTGTTTGTTCGTTTTCGCTATTCATATCGGTTAGAGTATTGGAGGATTAGTGTTGGTTTTGATTGTTTTATAACACTAATTATATTCCAGTGATGGCTTTCCTTTTTTGGATCCATATTTTTCGCAGAATTCTGCCCATTTTTCTTGTTTGAATATCCAAATATCTTGTTCTATTTTGTGGCTAATTTCAATGAGTTCCTTTATGATTTCTTCTGTTTTATTTGTTTTAAGAGGTTCATTGATATTGTCTCTCTCTCTGCAATCATTGCCTCGATATTGTGGTCCTTCCTGTAAAGTATTCACAGGTCATTACGTCTACCTCTAGGTATCGATACTTTTGCAGCTTTGGATATGTTCGAAGTGAATTTTTGCATTTTTTTGTCAATCGTTCTGTGATTTAATTCTTCTTTGCACAGTTCTCCTAGCTTTTCTGTGAATTTTTTTCCAGTGTTCTTTTATTCTGTTGGAAATTCTCAAATTTGAATTTTAGGGTTGTTAAAATTGGTCTGTTGTCACTGATTGCACTTTTCAGAATTTTCCATTGTGTTGTGGGTGCGATGTTGTAATTTATCGCTGTGATGTCTATTGCGGATTCTGTGCCTGTGAACTTGGATAGATAGGTGCTCTCTCTGTTATTTAACAGTGTAAGGTCTAGGTCGGTTAGCATGTCCTCAACCTGCTGACCTTTGTTATCCTGGACAGGTGATCCCCAAGTTAGTCTTTCGGCGTTAAAATCACCAAGTATGATTGCGATATCCGAAGACGCTTCACTTAATGTCCCTATCAGGCCTGTATTGATGCTAGTATTATCGTGGTGATAAACATTTATGATTGGAATTGTTTCATTCTTAAGATAGATTTCTATTGCTTGAGCTTCTGTCGTGCTTTCTCTAGGCTTACTATGATTATAGGCGATTTCCTTAAATTTGATTTCTAGAGTTTTAATCAAAACGGCAAGTCCTTCTCCGAATTTTCTCGGTCTGTCCTTTCGTAGTGTTGTATAATCTTTGATATTGAATCTCAGATTCTGATTCAATTTTATCTCCTGAGGACAAGTAATATGTACATTGTTAATACAAAGCAATAGCGCGCCATCTATACATATAAAAAAAAGGATTTGAAAGCGCGAATGTTTCTTTTATACATAATGCAAACTTCTACTGTCCTTACTGCGATGAAAAATATATTGGGTGGGCTTGGCTCATCAGTGGTGAACCCTCCCAGCGGTTTCGCCAATTTAATCCACCATACCGCTACTCAGAGCTCTAATACTGTATACTTTATGCCTAACTGGCCTTGTCTTTATAGTTTGCTGAAGAGCATTGCTCGATGCAAATATTTGAATATAATGCTACTGTCCTATAAGCTTATGTCCATAGTTTACTTGGAAACCATTTCTAAGATTCTATCCTTCAGTGTAGCATATAAAAGCAGAATGATCCAATACATTATTAGAGCTCTGAGAAGCGGTCTGGTGGATTAAATTGGCGAAACCGCTGGGAGGGTTCACCACTGATGAGCCAAGCCCACCCAATATATTTTTCATCGCAGTAAGGACAGTAGAAGTTTGCATTATGTATAAAAGAAACATTCGCGCTTTTAAATCCTTATATTTTATATGTACATTGTTGTCACAGAGAAGACAAGTCAGCTCTTTATTTTCCTCTGGGTACCATTTATATTGAGTTGTAGTAGATTGAATTTTGTCCTCGTAGTAGATTTTTCATCATGAGCTCGAGCTGCAGCTCCTGACGCGGCGGTTACCCCGGATACGGTAGCATTTCTGGAATTTGAAAATAGGTGCCGTTGCAACGTTATTCATCTTGGAAACGAACCAGAATTTGGTCAAGTATTCCAAGGGTCCAGGGGGGACCGCAAGGAGGTGTGGTCGGACTTCTCCCCTTCCCCCTGGAATGCCGTCACTACAGGATAAAGCACCCTTGGTGAATTTTTTAAATTGTAATTCAGAATCTGAAGATTTACGAGCGTTTAGTTCCTTTATATATATTCGAAGCGGTAAAGGACCAATGAGTTGCTACTCTCTAATGCGATTGATTGAAAGTTTTGAGGAAAATGGATCTCTGAAAGCAAAACCTCGGAGTGGAAGACCATCGACATGCAAGTCAGTGGCTGTTACGGTTTTGCAGAATGCTGAAGCTATTGAAACGTTATCCACGTATGGAGAAGTTGGTTCTACACAAGTTTATCGACAAACGGGGATTTCGTATGGAACAGTTTGAAGAGAAAACACATTTAGAATTTTTCTATAAAATACCCTAACAAAATTCAAAGTTTTCACGAGTTGAAGGCCAGCGATTTTGAGAAGCGTCAAGAATTCGCTGCATGGGTTTTCCGGCAAATTGATATTGATGAAAACTGGCTGTCAAATGTTCTAAGAACAGATGATGATCACTTTTATCTAAAGGGAGAATTTAACATTCAAAACTGCCTCATTTTGGCAACAGAAAACCCTAGGATTTTAGAGAAATTCCACTTCATCAGCCCAGAGTAACAGTTTTGTGTGGGTTCACTTCTTCTTTTATTATTGGGCCATTTTTCTTTGAAAAATCAATGGAAGAACTTTTAAAACCGTTTTTGTAACTGGTGAACGTTATGTTCAACTTTTGAGAGAAAAGGTTATTCCCATATTGCAGGACAGACAAGCACTAAGCGAAATAGCATTCATGCAAGATGGAGGACCTCCTCATATCTCCCGCGGTGCCAAACAATTGCTGAAGGATGCGTTCAGTGAAATTCGTTGATAAGTCGCCACTTTATATACCAGTGGCCTCCAATATCACCAGACTTGACGCCTTACAATTTCGGTTATAGGGGTACATTAAATCGCGTTTTTATCGATACCGGCCTACCACATTGGCCATGTTGAAGGCTTCTATCAGATGGCACGTTTTATAAATTTCAACTATTTAATTGTGACCATTCTGTCATCTATCGTCTGCAGGCGGTGTTTGAGAATGAAGGGCGTCACATTGAGCAAGGATTGTGACCTAATACAAGAGAGAAGGCAGTTACCTCATGTATTATATTTTGCAGCTCTTTGTTTTGGGTTATGGGGATAATAAATGCTGTCCTCACATCTTGACCCTTTTTTTTTCTGTGAACAGTAATTTTTTTGTTTGTCATTTGCCCACATCTTATATTATGTCGTGCAGGCCAAAGTGTTATAACTTCTCGAATAACACTGGTATACACAATTTTACCCCTTATGTTTAGTGTATCGCTTTTCGCTCATTAGAAGAAATAGCAGAAGGAATATTCTCTGTATCCCCTTCCCCCAAACTTTAGATATTTTGCGCAAAAAATAATACAAAATGATTTTACTACCACGTTTTTTAACGCAAAAGTTCGATTAAAAAAAAATATTTTTTGAGGGGATACATTTTCAAGATTATTTACAGTATAATAAACAATGATAACATTTGACAAACCCATAGGATATTTGGAATAAAGTACGACAAATATATTTTGCCACCCCCTCTATATTTCATTTTTGGATCATGACAAATATCCAGTTAAATAGTCAAGTGTCGACAATTAGTCAAGAAACTATACATTCCTTATAGCACGAAATCCTATTAGTAGTGCCATCATAATTTTTGGTTCTATATTAACATTTCAAAAATCGTGTATTGATATCAGTAGTTATTTTCAAACACTCAATCCATTTCACAAAATTCCATCTAAAATATAAATATTTTTTTGCTGCATGTTTTAATTTGCATTTACCTATTTTACATATCTTAGATTGTATTTAAAAATCGTTAACCAATTCTTCTAACTTTTGGCGAAATGGTGTTTTATTAATTTATCATTTGATATTATTAGGGTTCTTTCCTGGTATTCAAAGAGGAAAAATACGTGTCGTTCAGTTATATTTTTCAACTAGCGGATGTGTACCCGGCTTCGCCCGGGTTTTATCCGAGTGAAAGTTTGCCTAACGAATATTATATATTATGAAGTATAATAAACAATGTTAAAGATTAGTTTTAATCATTAATCAGGATTGTGTGTAAATATGTGAGAAAGATGTAATATCGTTGTTGTTTTCTTGGCCGACTGTTTTACATATGGTGTTATCTTAAAATTGCTTGTTTTGAATATTTTTTTAGATTGAATTGAATGAATTGCTGAATTTTTTTAATTTATATATAAATAAAATTAACTCTGTTGATTTTTTTTGTATTTAATCGATAACAGCGAAGTTACGCATGTTAAAGTTAGGAAAAATATTTTGATGTCAAGCAAAACCTGCTCCATCTCGTTTTACATAAATGTTGAAAATTTGGTCGAAATTGATGCATTGTAACGAAAGTTTTTAGTGAACAACACTTATGAAATTTGCATTTTATTAATATAGATTTATCAAACAATCTGGCCGCTGAATCTCTGATTCTGGTAGAGCGCCATCTCTCTAGCGAATAAAGTTGTAACTAAAATCAATTTCGAAATTTTCATTATTTGCCATAAAAATACCCATTGCATTCTGAACACAATGGTGTTTACCGCATTGCTCTAGCGCAAATATTCGCGGAGTTATTGATTTTTAAAGTTGTGCGGGACTTTTGGATCACCCTGTATAATAACTATCCCAGCAGATACACCGATCATTATCTCTCAAATATGAGAATCTTAATTACAATTCCCACGAATATTTTCATTATTTTGCATGATAACGATCTTTTAAATTCAACATAAAATTAAAACCACCAATTTATATATAAATTTGAAATAATGATTGATATTGCACAACGAATCACAAGTTTTACGAAGGAGCTTCTTTATTTATACTTGAGCTAGCTTTCGAACCTTTCGGTTCTTCGACAGGCGTGGCTAGTATGACTATACTAACAGGGTATAAGCGCGCTTGAGCCATTATATACATCATATATACAGGGTGATCCAAAAGTCCCGCACAACTTTAAAAATTAATAACTCCGCGAATATTTGCGCTAGAGCAATGCGGTAAACACCATTGTGTTCAGGATGCAATGGGATTTTTTATGGCAAATAATGAAAAATTCTAAATTGATTTTAGTTACAAATTTATTCGCTAGATGGCGCCCTACCAGAATCAGCGATTCAGCGGCCAAATTGTTTGATAAATTGAAAAATATAACTGAACGACAGGTATTTTTACTTTTTGAATACCAGGAAAGAACCCTAATAATATCAAATGATAAATTAATAAAACACCATTTCGCCAAAAGTTAGAAGAAATGGTTAACGATTTTTAAATACAATCTGAGATATGTAAAATAGGTATATGCAAATTAAAACATGTAGCAAAAAAAAAAAACCTGATATTTTAGATGCGGTTTGCTGGAATCCTCTCAGCTATTTATATTTCGAAAATAATAATTTTCTATTTTTTAAAATTCAACTCTCTCTCAGTATCGATTATATTTATTTTAATTCATTTGAAAAATATTTATCTATCTCTGATGATTTATTTTACTCTGGAATGCCGTTGTTGTTTTTGTCGTGTCCAAAAAAGAGCCTCAGATTCTTTTCGTTTGGCCAAAAAAATGTCCAATTTATATACACCTATATTCTTACATAATGAGACTTTAAAGAATGCAAATAATCTTCATCTATTTACATACACAACACATCTCCCCCCTTAATAATACTCCAGTCGGTCTAGGGGTTTCCTGGCTCTCTGAGGTCTAGGATTGCGGACGGGCACTTGCACAGCGGCAGCCTCCGGTTTAGGAGTGCAAGAGGGCACGTGCACCACAACAGGCCCTGGTATAGGAGTGCAAGAGGGTACGTGCACAGAAGCAGTCTCCTCCTTGTTTCCTGATGTAACCTCTGGAACCTCCTCTTCACTTTATTTCTGACTTCCACCTACAGGCTTCTCTCCTGATGTTCGAGGAAGTATCAAATTTCTTGTCTCCACTTGTTTCTTTCTCACAGCTCGCAATTGATTGATATGCCTCTTATACACGACGCCCTCGCAACTTATAAGGTAGTGACGGTAGCTCAATAATTTCAAAATGGTACCTTTTTACCGTTTAGGTCCAGTTGCATAGTTGCGGAAATAAACCTCGCAACCTGTAGTAAACTGCTCCTGCCTTCTTACGGCCTCATGAAATACCTCTCGCGGATTTCCCATCTTGGTATTAAATTCGAGAATCTGGATCTTAAACTTCTCTTCATTAGCAGTTCCGCCGGGGAATTCCTTTATTACAGTTTGGGGGAATGCTCTATGAGCAAATAAGAAACTTTGTAGATTCGTCTCTAAATCATCCTTCCCATTATTATTTCTCAAAAGGTTTTTAAACTCTCTTACATATCTCTCAGCTAAACCATTTGTACTAGGATTATATGGACTGGTCTTAGTGTGCTGTATACCATTCATTTTGGTAAATTGCTCGAATTCACCGGAGACAAACTGTCTTCCGTTATCTGTAACAAAAAATTAGGGCAATCCAATTCTGGCGAGAATTTCTCTAAGATGACTTATAATCGTTTTTCTTGTAATATCTTTGATGATAAAAATTTCTATCCACTTTGAGTATGCGTCCACGAGAACCAAAAACATTCTTCCCATGAACGGACCCGCTAGATCAAGATGAAGTCGATGCCACGGTTTTTCGGGCCAAGTCCATTCCGAGATGGTAGCCGGGGGCATGCTTGCCGATTCTTGGCATACTCTACATTCTCTAGTTAACTCTTCGATGTTACTGTCTATGCCTGGCCACCAGAAAATACCGTCTGGCAATCATCTTCATTTTAACAATCCCCATGTGTATTTCAGGCAAGTCATTTAAAATTAAAGATATTAATTTTTGGGGAATTACCACTCTTTCACGCCATTGAAGACAACCAAACTCCAAACTTAATTTCTCATTGATCTTATAATGAGGAGCTAGTGGGTTTTCTCTCGGTACCCTTGTGAATTTCCACACACACACACAGTTGCCTTCTCTAACATTCCTTAATACTATAGACAGTATTTTATCTTGGGGCGTCTCATTAGCCACCTCCATAAAAGAGAACGGTACCTCATTCGACTTCCTAAGAAGAAGTACCTGGTCTTCATCAAGAGACTCCCTGACACTCGATTCTAAAGGAAGACGTGACAATGCGTCAACATTGGAATTATCACTAGTTTTTCGAAATTCCACAGTATAATTAAATGCAGCTAATTTTAAGGACCATATTTTAATTCTGGGTGATGCACATATGGGAATTGGTTTATGAGGTGAAAATATATGAATTAAGGGTCGGTTGTCTGTGACCAATACAAATTTTCGTCCCAGTAAGTATTGTCTGAATTTCTCAACGCCAAAAGTTATGCTCAACGCTTTCATTTCTAGTTGAGAGAAACGTTTTTCCGCTTCAGTTAATGTTCTAGAAGCAAAATCTATAGGGCATTCTTCCTTTCTATCATTTCTATGATTCAGAATTACGCCTACTCCATATTCCATTAATAATAATTTACATTTTTTAAATAACATTCGATATTTTTTCGTCCAATTCCATCTACAAATTTTATTCAAAAGTTGATAGAATAGCGCTAAAATGTTTGTTATATTCTTTATGAATCTATAATAATAAATTAAGAGTGCTATGAAAGATCTCAATTGCGAAACATTCTTTAGGTTCAAGCGCCTCTATGACTGCTTTAATTTTATTTTATAAGGGATGCAGTCCATATTTATCCATTTTAAATCCTAAATATTCCACCGATTCCTTTTTAAATTTACATTTATATCTGTTTAACCTTAAACCTTTTTCTAGCAATCATTTAAACACTAGATCCAACTTTTGTTCATGATCTTCAAAGTCTTTTCCTGCAACCAAAATATTATCTATGTAGCAGGCCACACCTGGCAAATTAGAAAATAGGCCTTCCATAATCCTCTGAAATTTATTTGGTGCTACCACTACGTCATATGGTAGTCTTTTATAAGAAAACAACCTCTTAAGAGCTCAAACTTGACCATGGCCAACAACAAATGTCCAATTTATATATACATATATTTTTACATAATGAGGCTTTAAATAATACAAATAAAATTCATCTATTTACATAAACAACGGTTAATATATAGCGAGAAGAGTAGAGGACTGAGCACAGATCCCTGAGGTACACCAGCCCATGTTCTTCGGTCCTTGGAAAATGTTCCATTGACCCCAACCATTATCCTTCTTCCCCTTAAGAAGTCTGCAATCCAGATTAAGGATTTTCCTCTTACTCCGATGTTGTGCAGCCTTTCAAATAATTTCTACACTCGATCAAAAGCTGAGGTCATATCCAGGAATACGGCCGTTGTCTTCTTTGGCGGTTTTTCCTAGAAATCTATTATTGATTGACAGAAGTAGAACAGTTTATCAGTTGTATAGTGTCTGGATCTTTAGGCAGTTTGGTAGAAGTTTATTTTATTATTGTTAGTGAACCAGACTATGAGCCTAGAGTGGATAATTCATTCTGTTATTTTACAAAGTATGCTGGTAAGAACAATTGGCCGATAGTTCTTGCATTCCTTAGCATCTTTGTTTGGTTTCAGTATTGGCACTATAATTGATATCTTCCAATTCTTTGGTAGTTTACCAGTTTGCCATGAAATGTTCAGTATTCGTAGGAGTTGATTTTTAGCTTCGTCTCCAAAGTGTTTAATCATTTGACCAAAGATTAGAGCATCTCCAGGTGACATCTTGGATTTAACTTTCCTATTGATGAATTTAGCTCATTCAGTGTGAAGTCTCTCGAGTAAATATATTGTTGATGGTAATATCTTGCTTGTTTAACTAACTTTTTCATATTATTTTTTAGAGTTTTGCCTTCATTCGTATAGCTGAGTCTGGAAGTGCTTGAAAGATATTCAGCAATTATGTCAGCCATCTGTTTGTTCGTTCTCGCTGTTCATATCGGTTAGAGTATTGGAGGATTAGCGTTGGTTTTGATTGTTTTATAACACTAATTATATTCCAGTGATGGCTTTCCTTTTTTGGATCCATTTTTTTCGCAGAATTCTGCCCATTTTTCTTGTTTGAATATCCAAATTTCTTGTTCTATTTTGTGACTAATTTCAATGAGTTCTTTTATGATTTCTTCTGTTTTATTTGTTTTAGGAAGTTCATTTTTATTGTCTCTCTCTGCAATCATTGCCTCAATATTGTGGTCCTTCCAGTAAAGTATTCACAGGTCTTTACGTCTACCTCTAGGTATCGATACTTTTGCAGCTTTGGATATGTTCAAAGAGAATTTTTCCAATTTTTTGTCAATCGTTCTGTGATTAAGTTCTTCAAGCTTTTCTGTAAATTTTTCCAGTGTTCTTTTATTCTGTTGGAAATTCTCAATTTTGAATTTTAGGGTTGTTAAAATTGATCTGTGGTCACTGATTGCACTTTTCAGAATTTTTCATTTTGTTGTGGGTGCGATGATGTAAACGCTGTGATGTCTATTGCGGATTCTGCGCCTGTGGACTTGGATAGATAGGTGTTATTTTCGTTATTTAACGGTGTAAGGTCGATGTCGGTTAGCATGTCCTCAACCTGCTGACCTTTGTTATCCTGGACAGGTGATCCCCAAGTTGGTCTTTCGGCGTTAAAATCACCAAGTATGATTGCGATATCCGAAGACGCTTCACTTAATGTCTCTATCAGGTCTGTATTTATGCTAGTATTATCGTGGTGATAAACATTTATGATTGGAATTGTTTTATCTGTAAGATAGATTTCTATTGCCTGAGCTTCTGTCGTGCTTTCTCTAGGCTTACTCTGATTATAGGCGATTTCCTTAAATTTGATTTCTAGAATTTTAATCAAAACGGCAAGTCCTCCTCCGAATTTTCCCGGTCTGTCCATTCGTAGTGTTGTATAATCTTTTCTCCATTTTGTCTCCTGAGGACAATTAATATGTACATTGTTGTCACAGAGAAGACAAGTCAGCTCTTTATTTTCCTCTGGGTACCATTTATATTGAGTTGTAGTAGATTGAATTTGTGTCCTCGTAGTAGATTTCTCATCATGAGCTCGAGCTGCAGCTTCTGACGCGGCGGTTACCCCGGACGCGGTAGCATTACTGGAGATATCAGTTTTGTTATTCATTTGAAAATGGGTGCCGTTGCAACGTTAGTCATCTTGGAAACGAACCAGAATTTGGTCAAATATTCCAAGGGTCCAGGGGGGACCGCAAGGAGGTGTGGTCGAACTTCTCCCCTTCCCCCTGGAATGCCGTCACTACAGGATAAAGCACTCTTGGTGAAATTTTTAAATTGTGATTCAGAATCTGCCACTGAAGCTTTACGAGCGTTTCGTTCCTTTAAAGATATTCGAAGCGGTAAAGGACCAATGAGTTGCTACTCTCTAAAGCGATTGATTAAAAGTTTTGAGTAAACTGGATCTCTGGAAGCAAAACCTCGGAGTGGAAGACCATCGACATGCATCTCAGTGGCTGTTACGGTTTTGCAGAATGCTGAAGCTATTGAAACATTATCCACGTATGGAGAAGTAAGTGCTAGACAAGTTTCTCGACAAACGGGGATTTCGTATGGAACAGTTTGGAGAGAACACACATTTAGAATTTTTCTATGAAAATATCCTAACAAAATTCAAAGTTTTCACGAGTTGAAAGTCAGCGATTTTGAGAAGCGTCAAGAATTCGCTGCATGGGTTTTCCGACAAATTGATATTGATGAAAACTGGCTGTCAAATGTTCTAAGAACAGATGATGCTCAATTTTATCTAAAGGGAGAATTTAACATACAAAACTGCCTCATTTTGGCAACAGAAAACCCTAGGATTTTTACAGAAATACCACTTCATCAGCACAGAGTTACAGTTTTGTGTGGGTTCACTTCTTCTTTTATTATTGGGCCATTTTTCTTTGAAAAAATCAATGGAAGAACTTTTAAAACCGTTTTTGTAACTGGTGAACGTTATGTTCAACTTTTGAGAGAAAAGGTTATTCCCATATTGCAGGACAGACAAGCACTAAGCGAAATAACATTCATGCAAGATGGAGGACCTCCTCATATCTCCCGCGGTGCCAAACAATTGCTGAAGGATACGTTCGGTGGAATTCGTTGATAAGTCGCCACTTTATATACCAGTGGCCTCCAATATCACCAGACTTGACGCCTTACAATTTCGGTTATGGGGGTACATTAAGTCGCGTTTTTATCGATGACGGCCTACCACATTTGCCATGTTGAAGGCTTCTATCAGATGGCACGTTTTATAAATTCCAACTATTTAATTGTGACCATTCTGTCATCTATCGTCTGCAGGCGGTGTTTGAGAATGAAGGGCGCCACATTGAGCAAGGATTGTGACCTAATACAAGAGAGAAGGCAGTTACCTCATGTGTTATATTTTGCAGCTCTTTGTTTTGGGTTATGGGAATAATAAATGCTGTCCTCACATCTTGACTCTTTTTTTTCTGTAAACAGTAATTTTTTTGTTTGCCATTTGCCCACATTTTATATTATGTCGTGCAGGCCAAAGTGTTATAACTTCTCGAATAACACTGGTATACACAATTTTACCCCTTATGTTTAGTTTAACGCTTTTCGCTCATTAGAAGAACTAGCATAAGGAATAATCTCTGTATCCCCCCCAACTTTAGATATTTTGCGCAAAAATAATACAAAATGATTTTACTACCACGTTTTTCAACGCAAAAGGTCGATTTAAAAATGATTTTTTTTTGAGGGGATACATTTTCAAAATTATGTACAGTATAATAAACAATGATAACATTTGACAAACCCATAGGATATTTGGAATAAAGTACGACAAATATATTCTGTCACTCCCCTCTATATTTCATTTTTGGATCATGACAAATATCCAGTTGAATAGTCAAGTGTCGACATTTAGTCAAGAAACTATACATTCCTTATAGCACGAAATCCTATTAGTAGTGCCATCATAATTTTTGGTACTATATTAACATTTCAAAAATCGTGTATTGATATCAGTAGTTATTTTCAAACATTCAATTTATTTCACAAAACTCCATCTAAAATATAAATATTTTTTGCTACATGTTTTAATTTGCATATACCTATTTTACATATCTCAGATTGTATTTAAAAATCGTCAACCAATTCTTCTAACTTTTAACGAAATGGTGTTTTATTAATTTATCATTTAATATTATTAGGGCTCTTTCCTGGTATTCAAAAAGGAAAAATACGTGTCGTTCAGTTATATTTTTCAATTTATCAAACAATTTGGCCGCTTAATCTCTGATTCTGGTAGGGCGCCATCTAGCGAAGAAAGTTGTAACTAAAATCAATTTCGAATTTTTAATTATTTGCCATAAAAAATCCCATTGCATCCTGAACACAATGGTGTTTACCGCATTGCTCTAGCGCAAATATTCGCAGAGTTATTAATTTTTAAAGTTGTGCGGGACTTTTGGATCACCCTGTATTTACATGCGAAGTGATATTTCAAATATAATTAAAATAGAAATAAGAATTATGACTATGAAATATAAAGTAAAATTATGCAAATGAATTTAAAGATTTAAAATTTAGATAAAAATTTGGAAAATTTACGCTAAAAGTTAAGTAAAATTATGGTATTCACTGTATGCAAGTAGTGTGACACTTTAAAATTTGTAAAATTTAAAACTAGTAAAATTTAAAACACCTCAACACTGAAAAGTCTAGCGGGGGTCCACTCCAACCCGACCACTCTCCAGAGCATATTAGGGGATAACTATTGAGATAATATGTGATATATTTCCGGTAGGTCTATTTTCCTATTGATGCTGTTTGTTTGTGATGATATGATGGACTCCAGTACCAATCTGTGCTGCTTATTGTTTATGTGTTGGTATAGTACTTTAGTATGATCTAAGTTAAAGCTATGGCCAGTGTTTGAAATATGTTGGTATATAAGTGACTTCGGGTCTCTATTTTTATAAGAGGCCGGGCAATCCTGGCAAGAAGGCATACAGTGAATATCATAATTTTACTTAACTTTTAGCGTATATTTTCCAAAATTTTATCTAAATTTTAAATCTTTAAATTCATTTGCATAGTTTTACTTTATATTTCATAGTCATAATTCTTATATCTATTTTAATTATATTTGAAATATCACTTCGCATGTAAATATATATGATGTATATAATGGCTCAAGCGCGCTTATACCCTGTTAGTATAGTCATACTAGCCACGCCTGTCGAAGAACCGAAAGGTTCGAAAGCTAGCTCAAGTATAAATAAAGAAGCTCCTTCGTAAAACTTGTGATTCGTTGTGCAATTGTATCAATTATACGGAGTTTACCTGTAGAAATGATTGATATTAAAACGTGATTTAAATGAAACTTATTGGCAAGAGCCATTTTTTCCGAGCATCAAGATTTCCTTGCATAAAATTGATCGAATAGAACGATATTTTTGAATTAATTTCATTTAATTGCCATTCACATTATAAAATACCTAATTGTTAAATATAGTAATAATCACAATTATTAGCAACAAGACATCGTTGTGTGCAAAAAAAAACCTCTGCAAGTGTTTTAAAAAAATAATTCAATTAATATTTTTATTTATATTTTTTTATTTTATTTATTTTTCTATATTTTTATCTTATATTTATATTTATTTTATATTTTTTATATTTTTATTTGTATATATATTTGTTTGAATTTTGGCTGACTTCCTCCTAGACGTGCTGTGCGCCACTCTCGTGGTTGCAGCCGCGTGTATCGCGGCATTACTTTCCAAAGTAAAAGCCTTAAAAGATCAGTTAGAAGATGAGAAGAAGAAAAACGATTCTCTTCAAAAAGAATACCAAGCTTCCCTCGGAAAGTTGAATGATTTGAATATAAAAATTGACGAAAATATTTCAGGATACAACAACGCTCTAAAAAAAACCAGGAAACTAAAAGGCAAAATTGTCAAACTGACGTGGCGAACCACCATGCTGGTATCCCGTATCAAAATCACAAATAAATGTGTAAAGTTTCTCAAGTTGAAAATGAAGAAGAAGGAAGCAATCGACTGCCAATATTTCCCATCACTGCGGAACCTACCAAAATCAACTGTCGACCAGGTAAAGATGTTGGTCTCAAGTTTCAAAGAGCTTGGATCTTACCTCGTAAACCGACTCCGACCATTGAACTACCGTCAACTCTTCTCAGTCTCCTAATTCATCCAAGAACTTGTTTATCCTACGTTGAACGCATGTGGACATCTGTGAAAGGCCAGGTTAGAGCTTGGAGGACTGGCATGCCCTTCCCAAACGTATTTAGAAAAAGTAGGACTTTGTCTCAGAAGAGAATTGGAATCAACGAATTCTGAAGAATTCTGGAAATAAATAACAGATGTAGAAAACACCCTTCAAATTTCAAAATCTCTCTAAAGAAGCGTCATAGAGAAAACATGCATATCATTTTTTATATTATTATTTTCATATTAGTTTCTTTTAGTCTTTTTTGTTCAAATTTTGTATATACCCTCCACTTGAAAAATATTTACAACATTTATATATAATATATCAAAATTAATAGTTTTAGGTACTTTATATATATAATTGATTCTTTTAGCTATTTTTTTAATCATAAGAATATAATCTTCCAAATTTCAGTTATTTCCAACAAACATGTTCTTATAAAAATTTGCTCTTCATCAAATTCTTTCTCATAATATATGTGCATATTTATATCCCAATACAATCTTTAAGTGATAAATATCCTGGTACCTATATATGACCATATCTACTTATTGTATTGTGTATTTTGCACAATTGTAACAAAAGTCTTAAAATAAACTCATTTTGAGGCACTCTAAATTGTAAAACAAGAAAAAACTAGTGTGGTACTACTATAGATACGATTAAAAGAACTAACTCCCGAACATCCAGCTGACTCCACAATTGATATCCAGGCTGATGATTTTACTGGTTTAATTAAAACAGCAATGTTACGCTCGGGGACGAGAATGGAGGCAAAAACAAAAAATATATAATCTAAGCCATGGTTTGACAAAGACTGTTATTTGGCCAAAAAAGAAAAGGAAACAAAATCTTAAATTATACGTAAAACATAATATATATATATATCTCGGCCGATGAAATTGCATACTTGTCGAGTAAGAAGAAAAATTCAGCTATCCTAAATCTCAAAAAAAGGGAATATACTGACAAAATTCAAGTTATCCTCAGTAATGTAAAAGATCCTTCCCAATTTTGGAAGACTATTAATTCACTTAAATATAGGAATAACCTACAAGGTGAAATTTCTATTGCAGACTGGCAGGTCTTCTATCGGGAGTTACTTTGTTCAAATCCGACAAAAGGTGTACAGCTACCACTTGAGATATTGGACATTGACCCCGAATTAGATTGTGAAATATCTCTAACTGAGGTCACCACGGAAATTTCCAAATTGGGTAAAAATAAGGCTACAGGACTTGATGAAATTCCCAACGAAGAGATTAAATATTTATTAGAAGAACATACAATTTATTTCAGGAACTTATTTAATAAAATCTTAGCGACATCCCAAGTTCCTCAACGATGGACAAAAACTATAATCCACCCAATATTTAAAAATGGAGATCCGGACAACCCGTCAAATTACAGAGGAATATACCTGATTTCTAATCTATCGAAATTATTTACATCTATCTTGAAGACAAGAATGAATGCTTGGATGGAGAGAAAGTCAATTTTGGCAGAAAATCAGGCTGGTTTCAGAAAAGGCTACTCTTGTCAGGACCACATTTTCACGCTCGTATCATTAATTCAAATGACCCTTAGCCGTAGAAGGGGAAAGTTATATGCCTTCTTCATTGACCTCAGGAAGGCCTTTGATACTGTGCCGCACCATCTACTTTGGAAAAAATTGGCATTAAATGGTCTGAGCTGTCGATTTATTAAACTAATTAAGAACTATTATATTCAAATAACGGCAACAGTCAGATGGCGGGGTTCCTTCACGGAGGCTATCAAAATACAAGCGGGAGTTTTGCAGGGGGAGCCGTTAACACCTTATTTATTCATTCTCTTCCTAAACGATCTGGTACCCCTGTTCGATGAATCAGAATTGCCAGGCATAAATCTTGAGAATTATGGAACTATTCACCTTTTACTGTATGCAGACGACATAGTGATCCTAGGAGAATCGAAAATAAATTTGCAACTGAAGATTAACTTACTTAAAAAGTACTTAGAAGAGAACTGCCTAACGTTAAACCAAAATAAATCTAAAATAATGGTGTTTAGAAAGGGTGGAAGGACAGCTCGTTCCGAGACATGGTTTTGGGCTCAGCAACCCCTGACAATAGTAGCTAAGTATACATATCTGGGTTACCCTCTGACTACAAAATTTTCGACCCAATACGCTTCCCAATACTTTAGAAACAAAGCACTGAATGCAATTAATGCACTTTGGAGAATCCTTACAAAGGCGCGAATAAAGTCCTTTACCCCGGTGATTAAAATTCTTGACACTATTGTTCTTCCTACGTTACTACATGCGGCACCAATGTGGGCAATTAACCAGCTGAAGACAGTCAATAATACCCAAGATGCATTTCTTCGTCGTCTCTTAGACTTACCAAACTTCACACCAGGATATATCCTCAGAAGAGAATGTGGAGGATATCAACTGAACTTAATGCTGTAAAACTCACATTAAAGTTTTGGGTCAGGATCTTAAAAATTGGAGACGAGCAGATTACCACATGCTTGCTTAAACTATCTCTGGAAAGTCACCGCGAAAAAGGAAATAGAAAACAGTTTTACTCAAAATTTAATAAAAGGTTTTAGACTCTAAGGGATATTCCTTTCTTAAGGGCTGCGAAGACTACTTAACCATACAGAAAGAACTGCCAGGCATAATTAGAACTACCACAGACCAAATAATTCAAATCGATCAGATGAAATTCATTGATTCAAGCCACTTTGCTCACTACAAATTTTTGAGTGAATCATTCATGACAGAGGAGTACCTACGATTAAATATCTCGCTTTCCAACAAAAGACTAGTTGCACAACATAGAATTTTATGTCAATTTTTCAGGGAAGAAAGAAAATACTTCTGGAAAGAAAATAGCCGGAACTGTTTACCCTGTAAGGATCTCATTGATGATAATTTGGTTCACTATTTCTTCCAATGCCCTCTCTTAACAGAAAAAAGCACTGAAATTTTCCCAAGCCCTAACCTTGGTCAATTTAGATACCATCGCATATGTCAACTTCTCTCTTCAGCTCTGGATGATGAATTACTGATTGTTAGATACTTTAAGTTCTGCACAGAAGCTGGGCGCATGAGAAAGAATGCAGGGCAAAGGATACTGGAGGATGACCTATCTGTAAATAGGTAGCTGAATGTGAGACAAACTTTATTTTTGTTGTAAATGTTTCCTCTTCCCTCTCCTCTTGTTGAAGTGTAAATACGGCGAATCCTGTATGGGGCGGAATGCCCTAAATAAAGGCTTTTGTTGTTGTTGTTGACTTACACTACTTCAGCACTGATCCAACAAGCAAACAACAAGCTCATTATAATTTCATTGTTAGAATAGATTTTGTAACTAAGGTTAACTTGTAACAATATATACACTAATGGACAAGACTTATACTACTACTGCACGGATCCTACAATCATAACAACAAGCTCATCATACTTTTATTGCTGGAAACGCTTTGGCAACTATGGTGAACTTTGTATCAATATATACACTCATGGACAAGACTTACACTACTACTTCACGGATCCTACAAGCAAACAACTAGTTCATCATACTTTCTATGTTAGAATAGAATTAGTAACTAAGGAGAACTTGTATCAATATATACATTCATGGACAAGACTTACACTAATACAGCACGGATCCTACAAGCAAACACCAAGCTCACCATACTTTTATTGGTGAAATTTCTTTGGTAACTATGGTGAACTTGTATCAATATATACACTCATGAACAAGACTTAGACTACTACAGCACGGATCCTACAAGCAAACACCAAGCTCATCATACTTTTATTGGTGAAATTTCTTTGGTAACTATGGTGAACTTGTATCAATATATACACTCATGAACAAGACTTAGACTACTACAGCACGGATCCTACAAGCAAACACCAAGCTCATCATACTTTTATTGGTGAAATTTCTTTGGTAACTATGGTGAACTTGTATCAATATATACACTCATGAACAAGACTTAGACTACTACATCACGGATCCTACAAGCAAACACCAAGCTCATCATACTTTTATTGGTGAAATTTCTTTGGTAACTATGGTGAACTTGTATCAATATATACACTCATGAACAAGACTTACACTACTACAGCACGGATCCTACAAGCAAACAACAAGCTCATTATACTCTCATTGTGGAATATATTTGTTAACTATGGTGAACTTGTATCAATATATACACTCATGGACAAGACCTACACTTATACAGCACGGATCCTACAAGCGAACAACAAGCTCACCATACTTTTATTTTTGGAATCGCTTTGGTAACTATGGTGTATTTGTATCAATATATACACTCGTGGGCAAGTCTTACACTACTACAGCACGGATCCTACAAGCAAACAACAAGCTCATTATACGGGGTGATCCAAAAGTCCCGCACAACTTTAAAAATTAATAACTCCGCGAATATTTACGCTAGAACAATGCGGTAAACACCATTGTGTTCAGGATGCAATGGGAATTTTATGGCAAATAATGAAAAATTCGAAATTGATTTTAGTTACAACTTTATTCGCTTGATGGCGCTCTACCAGAATCAGCTATTCAGCGGCCAAATTGTTTGATAAATTGAAAAATATAACTGAACGACACGTATTTTTCTTTTTTGAATACCAGGAAAGAACCCTAATAATATCAAATGATAAATTAATAAAACACCATTTCGCCAAAAGTTAGAAGAATTGGTTAACGATTTTTAAATACAATCTAAGATATGTAAAATAGGTAAATGCAAATTAAAACATGCAGCAAAAAAATATTTATATTTTAGATGGAGTTTTGTGAAATGGATTGAGTGTTTGAAAATAACTACTGATATCAATACACGATTTTTGAAATGTTAATATAGTACCAAAAATTATGATGGCACTACTAATAGGATTTCGTGCTATAAGGAATATATAGTTTCTTGACTAATTGGCGAAACTTGACTATTTAACTGGATATTTGTCATGATCCAAAAATGAAATATAGAGGGGGTGACAAAATATATTTGTCGTACTTTATTCCAAATATCCTATGGGTTTGTCAAATGTTATCATTGTTTATTATACTGTAAATAATCTTGAAAATGTATCCCCTAAAAAAAATATATATATTTTTTTAATCGAACTTTTGCCTTGAAAAACGTGGTAGTAAAATCATTTTGTATTATTTTTTGCGCAAAATATCTAAAGTTTGGGGGAAGGGGATACAGAGAATATTCCTTCTGCTATTTCTTCTAATGAGCGAAAAGCGATTCCTTAAACATAAGGGGTAAAATTGTGTTATTCGAGAAGTTATAACACTTTGGCCTGCACGATATAATATAAGATGTGGGCAAATGACAATCAAAAAAATTACTGTTCACAGAAAAGAAAAGGGTCAAGATGTGAGGACAGCATTTATTATTCCCATAACCCAAAACAAAGAGCTGCAAAATATAATACATGAGGTAACTGCCTTCTCTCTTGTATTAGGTCACAATTCTTGCTCAATATGGCGCCCTTCATTCCCAAACACCGCCTGCAGACGATAGATGACAGAATGGTCACAATTAAATAGTTGAAATTTGTAAAACGTGCCATCTGATAGAAGCCTTCAACATGGCCAATGGGGTAGGCCGACATCGATAAAAACGCGATTTAATGTACCCCCATAACCGAAATTGTAAGGCGTCAAGTCTGGTGATATTGGAGGCCACTGGTATATAAAGTGGCGACTTATCGACGAATTTCACCGAACGTATCCTTCAGCAATTGTTTGGCACCGCGGGAGATATGAGGAGGTCCTCCATCTTGCATGAATGTTATTTCGCTTAGTGCTTGTCTGCCCTGCAATATGGGAATAACCTTTTCTCTCAAAAGTTGGACATAACGTTCACCAGTTACAAAAACGGTTTTAAAAGTTCTTCCATTGATTTTTCAAAGAAAAATGGCCCAATAATAAAAGAAGAAGTGAACCCACACAAAACTGTAACTCTGTGCTGATGAAGTGGTATTTCTGTAAAAATCCTAGGGTTTTCTGTTGCCAAAATGAGGCAGTTTTGAATGTTAAATTCTCCCTTCAGATAAAAGTGAGCATCATCTGTTCTTAGAACATTTAACAGCCAGTTTTCAACAATATCAATTTGCCGGAAAACCCATGCAGCGAATTCTTGACGCTTCTCAAAAACGCTGACTTTCAACTCGTGAAAACTTTGAATTTTGTTAGGGTATTTTTATAGAAAAATTCTAAATGTGTGTTCTCTCCAAACTGTTCCATACGAAATCCCCGTTTGTCGAGAAACATGTCTAGCACTTACTTCTCCATATGTGGATAACGTTTCAATAGCTTCAGTATTCTGCAAAACCGTAACAGCCACTGACTTGCATGTCGATGGTCTTCCACTCTGAGGTTTTGCTTTCAGAGATCCAGTTTCCTCAAAATTTTTAATCAATCGCTTTAGAGAGTAGCAATTCATTGGTCCTTTACCGCTTCGAATATCTTTAAAGGAACGAAACGCTCGTAAAGCTTCAGTGGCAGATTCTGAATCACAATTAAAAAAATTCACCAAGAGTGCTTTATCCTGTAGTGACGGCATTCCAGGGGAAAGGGGAGAAGTCCGACCACACCTCCTTGCGGTCCCCCCTGGACCCTTGGAACATTTGACCAAATTCTGGTTCGTTTCCAAGATGACTAACGTTGCAACGGCACCCATTTTCAAATGAAGAGCAAAACTGAGATCTCCAGTAATGCTACCGCGTCCGGGGTAACCGCCGCTTCAGGAGCTGCAGCTCGAGCTCATGATGAGAAATCTACTACGAGGACACAATTCAATCTACTACAACTCAATATAAATGGTACCCAGAGGAAAATAAAGCGCTGACTTGTCTTCTCTGTGACAACAATGTACATATTAAATGTCCTCAGGAGACAAAATTGAATTAGAATCTGAGATTCAATATCAAAGATTATACAACACTACGAAATGACAGACCGGGAAAATTCGGAGGAGGACTTTCCGTTTTGATTGAAACTCTAGAAATCAAATTTAAGGAAATCACCTATAATCAGAGTAAGCCTAGAGAAAGCACGACAGAAGCTCTGGCAATAGAAATCTATCTTACAGATAAAACAATTCCAATCATAAATGTTTATCACCACGATGATACTAGCATCAATACAGGCCTGATAGAGACATTAAGTGAAGCGTCTTCGGATATCGCAATCATACTTGGTGATTTTAACGCCGAAAGACCAACTTGGGGATCACCTGTCCAGGATAACAAAGGTCAGCAGGTTGAGGACATGCTAACCGACCTCGACCTTACACCGTTAAATAACGTAGAGAGCATCTCTCTATCCAACTTCACAGGCACAGAATCCGCAATAGACATCACAGCGATAAATTACAACATCGCACCCACAACACAATGGAAAATTCTGAAAAGTGCAATCAGTGACCACAGACCAATTTTAACAACCCTAAAATTCAAATTTGAGAATTTCCAACAGAATAAAAGAACACTGGAAAAAATTCACAGAAAAGCTAGGAGAACTGTGCAACGAAGAATTAAATCACAGAACGATTGACAAAAGATTGGAAAAATTAACTTCGAACATATCCAAAGCTGCAAAAGTATCGATACCTAGGGGTAGACGTAAAGACCTGTGAATACTTTACTAGAAGGACCACAACATCGAGGCAATGATTGCAGAGAGAGACAATATCAATGATCTTCTTAAAACAAATAAAACAGAAGAAATCATTATAACTACCAAGGAACTCATTGAAATTAGTCATAAAATAGAACAAGAAATTTGGATATTCAAACGAGAGAAAAATGGACGAAATTCTGCGAAAGAAATGGATTAAAAAAAGGAAATCCATCACTGTAATATAATTAGTGTTATAAAACAATCAAAACCAACACTAATTCTCCAATACTCTAACCGATATGAATAGCGAAAACGAACAAACAGATGGCTGAAATAATTGCTGAATATCTTTCAAGCACTTACAGACTCAGCTATACGAATGAAGGCAGGACTCTAAAATATAATGTAAACAGGTTAGTTAAACAAGCAAGAAATTACCATCAACAAGATATTTACTCGAGAGACTTCACACTGAATGAGCTAAACTCATCAATAGGAAAGTTAATTCCAAGATGTCACCTGGAGATGCTCTAATCTTTGGTCAATTGATTAAACACTTTGGAGACGAAGCTAAAAATCAACTCCTACGGATAGTGAAGATTTCATGGCAAACTGGCAAACTACCAAATGATTGGAAGATATCAATTATAGTGCCAATACTGAAACCAAACAAAGATGCCAAGGAATGCAAGAACTATCGGCCAATTGCTCTTACCAGCATACTTCGTAAAATAACAGAATGAATTATCCACTCTAGGCTCATAGTCTGGCTCACTAACAATACTAAAATAAACCTCTATCAAACTGCCTAAAGATCCAGACACTGTACAACTGATAAACTGTTCTACTTCTGTCAATCAATAATAGATTTCTAGGAAAAACCTCCAAAGAAGACAACGGCCGTATTCCAGGATATGACCTCAGCTTTTGTCCGAGTTTAGAAATTATTTGAAAGGCTGCACAACATCGGAGTAAGAGGAAAAACCTTAATCTAGATTGTAGACTTCTTAAGGGGAAGAAGGATAAAGGTTCGGGTCAATGGAATATTTTCCAAGGACCGAAGAACATGGGCTGGTGTACCTCAGGGATCTGTGCTCAGTCCTCTACTCTCCTCGCTATATATTAACTGTTGTTTGTGTAAATAGATCAATATTATTTGTATTATTTAAAGCTTCATTATGTAAAAATATATGTATATATAAATTGGACATTTGTTGTTGGCCATGGTCAAGTTTGAGCTCTTGTACGTCTAATTACGACACAACAAAAGTGGCGACGAGGATGCGCGATCTACAGAGCCAGTAAAAAGCTGAGGAAAACGGCGTCTATGCAAGTATAACAACTACATCTTTTAAACTATCTGGATCAAGAAAACAAAGGAGTAGAAAAGTTCAGCATGACAAGTTCAAAGTTAATAGTACCTTTTAGATGCTATAGCCCAGTGGAGGACACTTCGATCTTTTTGTACAAAAATTTGAGGCTTTCTTTTTGGCATCTGAAGGAGGAGATTAAAGTGTTGATTTTTACCTCGCTACCAGATTCTGAAACCTTGAAGCAGGGAAACGACATTTTCTTCCTGGTCTAATAAAAGATCAACCCTATGATACTATCATTCATAGAATTAAGCTGCATTTGGATCCAAAAAAGAAAGTGATACCACAGCGATGCAGATTTTTAAAGAGAATTCAACAGGAAGGAGAATCAGTTTCGGAATATCTTGGAGAATTAAAACATTTAGCAATAAATTGTAATTCCGGCGATATGCTGGGAACCATGATGCGAGACCGTTTTGTGGCTGGAATCAAGTTGGAAAGCCTGCAAAAGAAGTACTACAAGAAAATTGGCGATGTCACCTTAGAAAAGTTTTGCAGTGGCGACCTCGTTCGAATTGGCGGAGATAAATACAAGAGAATTACAAGATAAATTAGTGGCCAAGATATCCCTGTGAATGGAAAAGATAAAAAGAGTGAGTACAATAATAGTATGGTGCAGCATAGGCCTTTCAGGCAAAGGGGAGAAATAATGTGTTATAGATGTGGTGAAAGACATTCACACGTGGCCTCTGTTTGCCCTCATATAACAAAGATTTGTTTTGATATTATAAAAACTGGGTCATTTAAGTAGGTTCTGCAAAGCTAGTAAAAAATGTGGGGATATAAATTTGTACAAGAGGACTCTATATATTCTGTACAGGGCAAAACTGATGCCACAATAAATTGAACAGTAGATAATTATTCTTTGTGCTTTACAATAGATACAGGAAGTCCAGTTACGTTAATACCTAAAGATATTTATAAGATTTATTGGCAAGGTAAAAAATTATTTCCAACAAATTTAAGATTAAAATCCTTTTGTGGTAAATCAATAGAGATTATAGGGCAAATAAATGTTTTTGTAAAAGAAGCCAACCAATATTTACGATTAATAGTTGTAAATGAAAATTCCAGGTATTTTTTTAGAAAGAGAATGGCTTAAACAGTTAAAACTTGATTATTCTAGATTGTTTAGCATTAAAAATTTAAATAATGAATCTAATAGAAATAGTTTGATTGATAGGTATGCAGATTTGTTTAACAAAGATTTGGGCTGTCTAAAAGATGTTAAAATAAATTTTAATTTAAAAAAGGATGTGACTCCTGTGTTTTGTAAGGCCAGAAGTTTACCTTTCTCTCTAAAAAAAAAGTAGAGAATGAAATTGATCGTTTAGTGAATTCTTGCATTTTATAACCTATAGTTCATGCATATTGGACCGCTTCAATAGTACCAGTATTAAAAAAGGATGGTAGTATAAGTATATGTGGTGATTTTAAATGTACAGCTAATAAAGCAATATAATTAGAAAGTTATTCCTTTCCATCGATCGATGAGATCTTTTCAAAATTATCTAAAAGCACCATACTTTCGACTCTAGACCTATCACAGGCTTACTTACAAGTAATGTTAGCGGAAGAAGCCAAAGCTGTTGTTGATATAAACACAACAAAGAGGTTGTTTCCATATAAAATACTACCATATGACGTAGCGGTAGCACCAAATAAATTTCAAAGGATTATGGAAGGTATATTTGCTTATTTGCCAGGTGTGGCCTGCTACATATATGATATTTTGGTTGCAGGAAAAGACTGCTAATAAAGAGAAGTTTAAGATCAAGTTTCTCGAATATAATACCAAGATGGGAAATCCGCGAGAGGTATTTCATGAGGCCGTAAGAAGGCAGGAGCAGTTTACTACCGGTTGCGAGGTTTATTTCCGCAACTATGCAACTGGACCTAAACGGTAAAAGGTACCATTTTGAAATTATTGAGCTACCGTCACCACTTATAAGTTGCAAGGGCGTCGTGTATAAGAGGCATATCAATCAATTGCGACCTGTGAGAAAGAAACAAGTGGAGACAAGAATTTTGATACTTCCTCTAACACCAGGAGAGAAGCCTGTAGGTGGAAGTCAGAAATAAAGTGAAGAGGAGGTTCCAGAGGTTACATCAGGAAACAAGGAGGAGACTACTTCTGTGCAGTACCCTCTTGCACTCCTAGACCAGGGCCTGCCGCTGTGCAAGTGCCCGTCCGCAGTCCTAGACTTCAGAGAGCCAGGAAACCCCCAGACCGACTGGAGTATTATTAAGGGAGGAGATGTGTTGTGTATGTAAATAGATGAAGATTATTTGCATTCTTTAAAGTATCATTATGTAAGAATATATGTGTATATAAATTGGACATTTTTGTTGGCCAAACGAAAAGAATAAGAGCTAAAAAAAGAGTCATGGTCAAGTTTGAGTTGCTGTACATCTAATTACGACACAACCTTAACAACATCCATCCTCACTGAAGACACAAAAGTTGCCTGTTATGCAAATTATGTAGCCATATGGCACACAAGTAGCAGTATAGAAATATCAGAAAAATACTGAACATATCAATGAGAGGACTGGAGAAGTGGGCAATGAAATTCAAAATGACAATAAACCCAATAAACACAAACCTATAGGTCTCCTTCACTGACAGGAAAAGAGGCATGAATTTAACTCCAAAATAACCATAAACAACCATATAATTTATAATATTTGATCTCCAAATTACCTAGGTGTGATACCAGATGAGGAATTGCGATTCACAGAACACATAATTAGCACCTCAAATAGAGCTACCAGAAACGTAAACATTCTGAGAAGGCTATGTGGAACAAATTGGGGAGCAAAACCCAAAATTCTCAGAGCAACATATATCACCTTAATAAGGCCAATAATGGAATATGCAACTCCTGTTTGAGCTCCCTCAAGTTCATCACTAAAAAGAAGACTAGACAGTGTTCAAGCAAAAGCGGCCAAATTAATCACTGGTTCTGTTTCAAATACCAACAATTAGAAAATTCAGAGAGAATGTGGTCTAGACCTACTTGAAAGCTGAAGACAATTAAAATTCACCAATAGCTTAAAACCTGAAGAAACCGTACACATATCCCATAGAACCTATTTAAACTGGACACAAAAAGAAAGGCTCAAAGAACTTCAACACTTCAGTACGACAACAATATTAGAAAGAATATAAATATGAAACATAATGAATTTCAAATTCGAGAATAACCAATATTTCTTACCCCATTGCCATCAAATGTAACCATCAATCTTAACCTGAATGAACCCTGCAATGAAAAAAAGAGAACTAAAGCATACTTAAAAAGAAAGGACTTGACACAATTGGTTTAGGCGATCAGATAAATTATTTAACAGCATATACAGACGGATCATCAGACCTTACCATAAGTAATGGAGGGGCTGGAATTAACATAATACTGCAAGATGGAGCATACATCAAAATCAAAGAAGGAGCAAGAAAGATTTCGTCAAACTTCACTTGTGAACTGACAGCTATCTGGAAAGCTCTTGATGTATGTCTTAACCAATCATCCCTGCATCAAGCAGAAGTAATTATAATATACCGTACAACGACTTCATATCCGATCTAGAAGCAATTCAGAAGGGCAATACTATAATCACACAGAAAATACATTCGTTACTTACTCTACTGATATAATTGGAGAATAACTGCATTGTATAATGGATACCTGCCAGTGTTTGGATCGGGGGTAATTAAATGGCAGTTGAATTTGCAAAGGAAGCCAGAAAGTTTTCGCATCCAAAGGAAAGAACAAATGGCATTATTTGACGCTGATGCTTTGGCAAAATACAAAATAATCAAACAAAAAATAAGAAAAGATCAAATATGTGAAATAAACTCTGAGAGAAAACTGACAAAAACTATAACAATACTTAGAAAAAAAACATTATAAAGGATGACAATACATCCAGATGGCACAAGAACCTATAGAACATGCAACAATTGTCCTGGTGTGGAACTAACACCTACCCACATATTCTCATGCCCGCAGCCTTGCAGAAAATTGACATAGACCCAGAGCAGCTGCTTTACACACCCAAGATAGTGGACAATGCTGCTGCTGTGATAGAGATGCATGGACACATCTGAGGCTCTTTATTGGACACGACAAAAACAACAACGGCATTCCAGAGTAAAATAAATCATCAGAGATAGATAAATATTTTTCAAATGAATTAAAATAAATATATAAAATGAAAGAATTTAAAAGCACGAATGTTTCTTTTATACATAATACAAACTTCTACTGCCCTTACCGCGATGAAAAAATATATTGGGAGGACTTGGCTCATCAGTAGTGAACCCTCCCAGCGGTTTCGCCAATTTAATCCACCAGACCGCTTCTCAGAGCTCTAATACTGTCTTGGACGATTCTGCTTATATACGCAGCACTGAAGGATGGAATCTCAGAAATGGTTTTCAAGAAAACTATGGACATAAGTTTATAGGACAGTAAAATTACATTCAATACATCGATACTGAGAGAGAGTTGAATTAAAAAAAATAGAAAATTATTATTTTTGAGATTTAAATAGCTGAGAGGATTCCAGCAAACCGCATCTAAAATATCAGGGTTTTTTTTGCTACATGTTTTAATTTGCATATACCTATTTTACATATCTCAGATTGTATTTAAAAATCGTTAACCATTTCTTCTAACTTTTGGCGAAATGGTGTTTTATTAATTTATAATTTGATATTATTAGGGTTCTTTCCTGGTATTCAAAAAGGAAAAATACGTGTCGTTCAGTTATATTTTTCAATTTATCAAGCAATTTGGCTGCTTAATCGCTGATTCTGGTAGAGCGCCATCTAGCGAATAAAGTTGTAACTAAAATCAATTTCGAATTTTTCATTATTTGCATTAAAAAACCCCATTGCATCCTGGACACAATGGTGTTTACCGCATTGCTCTAGCGCAAATATTCGCGGAGTTATTAATTTTTAAAGTTGTGCGGGACTTTTGGATCACCCTGTATATTCCGCTTTATGCGTCCACCGGGGCTCAAAAATCATTCATTTTGGTTAGCAGCCCCGTAAATGAAGATATTTTCTCTTTCCCGTTGGCCGGCTCAAATCTTTCCGTAGATATGTTAATATGTACTCTTTCATTTTCTTTATTCTACTCGCATCAAGTCAAGTAGTACTTTCTCAAATTATGTATTTTATATTCTTCATTAGCATAATTCAAGATAATTCTTAATTATTTTTATTAATATTACCACGACTGCAATATCACAAGCGCGCAAACTTAATTATCCAATACTTCATTAAACAACCTAATCAAATTCTATATCAAACAAATTTATCAATACAATATATAAATCAAACCTTCACTTATCTCGATAGCACGTGAGCATCGTATTGTTTTTAGAAACCGGAATTCTTCCGAAAAACATTATTTTAAATCGCGCTAAATCAAATCCAAGTAAAATCCAGGAATCCATTCTGAGCTGTCTCTTTATTTTCTCTTTATTTCTGAATTTTATCAAAATGGCATTCTTTGTTGAGAGGTTTCTTATGAATGTTTTCAATTCTCTATTTGTCTTTGATATCCTTCCAAGAAATTTGTGTAACAAGCATTAAAGTAGTCCCTGTGTGGAAATTTGAAAAATAGTATTCTATTCCCTATTATGGGAGTTGTATGAATAACAGTGGGTTTCCTCTTTATTTTATGGAAATGTTTAGTATGTAATATATTTAGTGCGTTGAGAATAAAACGAAATGCAATCTAGTTGTACAGTAGAACCTCTAAAAGAGGACACTACCGCTAGAGGACACCTCTCTACAAGGAACAGTTTTCATCCCTAAAATTACAATTTCTACTATTTAGTAACTCTCCAGTAAGAGGACACCTCTCCCTAAAGGACACTTCGGCTCTGAAACTAGATGTCCTTTACAGAGAGGTTCTACTGTATATATCAATATGTCCTCATTTTTGTTGTTGTTGTTGTCGTCGTGTCCAGTGAAGAGCCTCAGATGTCCCCAGGCATCTCTAACACAGCAGTCGCAATATCCTCTATCTTGGGTGTGTAAAGCTGCTTCTCTGGGTCTATGTCAATTTTCGGCAAGGCTGCGGCCTATGCTGGGTATGAGAATATGTCCTCATTTTTGAAATTAAAATATTATGCAAAATATGAATAGAGCAAAGGACAAAAATATTTTGTTGCCGTGGATTTCAGACCGATTACTTCATGATTTAGATGTGCAAAATACAGATATTTGTTGTCAATTTTTCTTCATCAACTTTCATTTTAGACATTTAACTCTACCTAGCTAATGGTTTCACAGCGTCTTCACTATTGTAGTTGATTTTAAACTATAGTTGAACTCTGTACCTATGAAAATAAAACATATCCAAATGGGATAAAACGTTTTTCTTTTGCTTATCCCTAGTACATGTGGTACAGGCTATTATAATTCATGATGGGTAGAAGATGGCGACTGCTTTAACTATAAGTGCACCGCATGTCTACCCTTATGAAACGCAGTTCGACTTTGCATTTACAAATGTGCTAGAACTCCGGTTACTTGTATTCTCTGGTGGGGTTTGACTTTTGAAGGTACCAGGGACCATTGGAGCCTTTTTTATATCAGAAAAAAGTGTCCAATGCGGAATCGAAGCTGTCGAAAACCAACAGTTTAGATCATTCTTCCACCGGTATTCATAAGCTGAAACAAAGGTTACAGAATTTTAATCAGAACACTGGCCAGTGTATTTGATATAAGAAACAATGGATTGACCTATTGATTTATTAATATAAACTGATTTTATTATTATTATTATTATTATAGTGAAATATGTGGTTAAAAAATTAATAAATAATGTTAAATTGATTAAAAAAAAGAAACACATTCAATTCATAATAAAGTAGTATATCATTAGATACAATAAGGTTGTTCCAAAAGTTTTTGTTTTTCTTATTACTGCGAATACATAATAATACAATTACTTTATACATAATACATCATACATAACGGCGAATAATATAGTAATATATTAATAGTTCAACTATAAGTTTGTCCCAAAAGTTCTTGTTTTTCTTAATATGTTGTTTTCTTATTACATGGTGAATAATATGGTCAAGTAGCTCTACAACCACAAGAAGCTCCATGGGACACCTGTCAATCATCACTGGACTCCGGGAGGACAGGTGTAAGGGGTTCTCGGAATCTTATCGGCAAATAAGAAAAACGGACGGTGGCTGACCACTCTCATTATTATTATCTTTACCTTGGGATAAGTTGTTCTCCCTATAAATACCTCTTGTTTATAATTTTATTGGAGAACTAAAAGGTAAATATACCCACCTTTATAATAAATACTTTGCTACAATAGTAATACGGGAATACATAATAATACATAATACAATTACCTTATACATAATACAAAGACATTATACATAACGGCGAATAATATTTTCATTTCAATTTTTAGAAAGTGTTTTTTAAAGCTTCTGGGACAACCTTCTAATAATTAGTAAAAATGGCGTGATATAATTGTTGTGAAAATAGAATTAACTTTGGTGTGGCAGAAAATCCCCCCAACCGCTATTACACGAGAATGTATTTCTCGTCACTCCCCAGAGGTATTGTTTATTTACGTTCGGTGTGTATATATTGTGGGTGTTTTTGCTTCCAATTGTTCATCAAACATTCATTAGTTAGTCGTTAGAATTCCCCCCAGTGTTACCAATTCAATTATGTGCTACAATTGTGAAATGTAATTGGCAACCCTGACTTTAATTCACAGATAATTACGAAAGGAAATCAGCGTTAATTGTGTTAAAAACTGGATTCTGTGGTAGTTAATCTCATTTGTTCGGCCCCTGGTGGGCAACATGTCTGACAACGGTTGTTGATTATAAATAAAACAAAACTGGATGGGGGGTGTACGACATATATATATATATACATGGCGAGTAGATAGATACACGGAATATATTAGAAGAATAAATAAATGTATTGATCCAAGCTAAGCATTAAGAAAAAGGCATCTCCTTATCGTGCAACTGAAAGTTGCTGATGGCTTGCGCCATCTATCGGAATAAATATCAACTATTCTCGTTGATAATTATTCCAGAATTGGCCAAATACCCATTCTTGATTAATCAAGAAAAGCTAACCACGGACGCGTTTCGGGCTGTTGGCCCTCATCAGCATGGTGTAAGCTTTACCTAAACGACCAAAAAATTGGTCATTCAAGGCATCCTGAAAAATCATGAAACGGGTAGTTAAGGCCAGAATTGTGTGAGACCGCAACACAATGCGAAAAAATAGTACAAATGTGATATTGTACTGGGATAAGGTGCATAATTATGAAAAAAGGCATCTCCTTATCGTGCAACTGAAAGTTGCTGATGGCTTGCGCCATCTATCAGAATAAATATCAACTATTCTCGTTGATTTTTAATTATTCCAGAATTGGCCCAAAACGCGTCCGTGGTTATCTTTTCTTGATTAATCAAGAATGGGTATTTTGCCAATTCTGGAATAATTAAAAAACAACTAGAATCGTTGATATTTATTCCGATAGATGGCGCAAGCCATCAGAAACTTTCAGTTTCACGATAAGGAGATGCCTTTTTTCATATATATATATATATGGTAATTTAAAACAACAACCTCATATTGTGTAGATAACTTATAACAAGATTGTCATGTTGTATATAGAGACACATCTATAAATAATTATGCGCATGATTAATCTGTGTCATTGCATCACCTATGTAATGTAATTTGTACAAAGTGGATAAATAAATAAAATCTGTAATAGATTTAATAGTTGAGCTAAAGCAGAGATCGAGCATAGAATTGCCAAAACAACAGAGTCTAAAGATGGGAGTCATAAATCAGGTAGATTCACAGTTCCCACGACAGGCCACCCACACTGTCACATGTGGTGGAATGCAGAGACCCCTCTCACACCTGGACAGGTAAAGGCGCCCTTTCTCAAACGCCCCTGTCACATAAGGTCACCCCGTCTTTAACCTATAAATCATCACCTTACAGTGGCTTGACAGCTCAGTACAGTTCAGACAGTTGAGTTTAGTTCACCCTTAGTGCAAGCCGCGTCGGTCGTATGTTATGTCGATCTCATCCAACATGTAGTTAGGAAGAACTCGTCTATCTCCATCTTGCGCTTCTAGCTCAGCTTTTATCTGTTAACGGAACTTTCTTAGTGCATCTGTGTCTTCGTTTTTTGTGTGGATATCCCCAGCTTTCCACTCTGCCTCGACCACGACTGCCTGTATTTTGTGAGAACTTTTAAAGGTCTTCCAAGGTGCAGAGAGGTACTGGAAAACTCTACATCCTGACTGTTCCTCTCGGTCAACACAGTACACAAGGCTTACCAGGACTTCAACATTATTTCAGTAGTCGACATCAAACTCAACAAATCATTACAGTGAGTCGACAAGATCTCGTATTACAGTAGACGACAGGATCTCTACAAAAGCTACTGGAATACTCAATTCATTACAGGAGTCGACAGGATCTCATCACAGATAAGTCGACAGCAACTCATCATCACATTTATATATGTATATATATATTCTCTGGCACAATTTTTACATATTTGTCTCAATTTCTTACTTTATATATATATATAGCTGATTGCCAAAATTAATTTATCTCGTTTTTACATCTGTGGATGGGCGGTTATGCCCGAAAGCTTGTGATCTGATATTATATATTAAAAGATACTCTTCCCTCATCGAGTAGTCCGTTATTAAAGTCTAGTGAAGGGATTCAATATATAGAAGTAAATTTTGCCAGGAGGATATTGATATAAAAAAGCCAAAAGTCGCCTCTCCCGTTAAGATAGACGTCAAAGCTAGACATCATCTATTGACCGTTGCCTCGATGTAGTAAATTAGGCCATGTATGTAGTCAACTCAACTCTGTAAGATGGATTCAATAAACTATACATACTGGGTTGAACCGAGTAGGGCGGATCTAGTAAGCTTAACCTATCAACTTGTGTAAAAAAATAATGTACTTTACTGCGTGGGCTGTATATACTAATGTGTTTATCACACTTATTCCTGAATCCAATATGAACAACGAAGTAATGTGTGCAGTTCTCGACCAGCCCCTCCAGATCAAGATGTACGACGAATACGCCATCCGGGGGAACACTGCGGTGATACGTTGTCTGGTCAGTCCGCGGCCTTACGTCACCGTGACGTCATGGACAGTCTCCGCCTCCTCACGACCTGAAGCCCCGCCCCTCACCATCACCAATGGTAAGTACACATCCTACCTTACATACACACCATCAAACACATTTTAAACATAATAACAAAGGCATCTCCTTATCGTGCAACTAAAAGTTTCTGATGGTTTGCGCCATCTATCGGAATGATTATCAACTATTCTGTTGATTTTTAATTATTCAAAAATTGGCTAATACCCATTCTTGATTAATCAAGAAAAGCTAAACACATGGGTTTGATTGGAGAATGGGTATTTTTTTGGCAACTTTTAATTAGGCGATAAGGAGATGCCTTACAGTCAACCCAGAGAGAGATGGGCAGCTAAAGGGTGTCACTTTAGACATCAGCGACATTCCAAGGGGCTCCTGGGGTCCGTCACTTAACACCTCGGGACTTTGGAGACAGTTGAGGGTGTGTGCGACACGAATGCCTTTTTCTTAATATATCAACCTTATACCAGTGCAATTTCACATTTGTACTTTTTTTCATAATAGCATAAGTTCGGAAACAAAACACCAGATAAGATGTTATAGAGCTAAAAATATGATTCATCCATAAATTTACGATAGCATCCATGTAAGAAATCCACAGAACATGCCTCAATCTAATGTAAGATCTTGGCGTATGTCTGAAAAATCACTGGTTTAAATTTGCATAGGGCAACTTAATGAAAATTGTCAATTTTATCAAATATGCTCATTACTGTTAAAATTGAATAGAGCTGAATAATCAGAACGAAGATATATATATATATATATATAATGAAATCGGCTTTATACATATACTCATATTTGACGGAGGCTGAAACCTGATTTTGAATGTACTAAATATAATTATTATTTTTAAATATATATAATTTTCACCTAAAAAAAATCTTTTAGATGGATATTTTTAGGGAGGATAATTTACCGCAAAAATAAAGGTAACTTCTCCTATCAAAATAGATGTCAAAACTAGACGCCATCTATTGACTGTCAACACAAACTAGCGGCCTCAGGTCGGTGACAAAGCCACAACACCAACTTTGGCCAACTGAGAGCCCTCCACCTGAAGACCATAGTTTCAGGCTAAAGGCCTTCGTCAGCCTAGGGCGGACCTTACTCCATGAGATCCACAAGAGATCTAATGGATTCTTCACAAATCTGTCAAAAATAATTTCTATTTATATTTTGGCCATAGATTTGGCCTAGCCACTCTGCCAGCTAGACATATTTTTGGCAGATTGTGAAAATTCCATTAGATCCCTTGTGTATCTCATTGAATAAAGTCTGCGCTGGGCTGACGAGGGCTATAGTCGAAACCATGGTCTCTGGGTGGGAATTTCTTAGTTTGCCAAAGCTGGTGTTGTGGCTTTGTCTCCGACCTGAGGCCGCTAGTTTGCCGCGACGGTCAAGATATAGCTTCTAATTCTGTTATCTATTTCTCCACAATAGCTTGTCCCGATTTGAGAGATGTGCACTAGAAGTTTCGATGTTTTCTTTATCTGATATATGGTAGGCGGCTCTATTCAAAACTTTAATTGTGGTTTTAAAATGTTTGGAAAAACAAAAGGAAGTTTTAAAAGCAATCATAAATGACGTTATTCAATCAAATACACTCATGGACAAAACTTAAGGAAGTTATAACTTTCAGAATGTATATCGGGATTCACACAATAACTCTGAAAGATATTACAATGACCTTTATTGAAGACACATTAGATAACCAAGTGTGAACAAAATTGCCTCTATCTCCGTAAAAGAAAAAGACCATTGAAAATATACTTCCCACTTCCTTAAGTTTTGCCTCCCCAAAAGTGTGGTTTATCAATTATCGACAGGAACGCTTAAAACAGAAATAGTTAGTGAAGGAACATCAACCGTGACATTCTGCACATCTAGAAATATGTAGAATAAGGTATGGGGAAAGTTTACTTATTTGGCACAGATTTGTTTAATGCCTGAAGATCACGAGTCAATGTATACAATATATATCAAAAGAGCCTATCTCTTTTATCAATATTCCAATAACGATAGATAAAAAGTATTCACACCTTGAAATGTTGTTGTTGTTGTCGTGTCCAATGTATTTGTTGTGTAAATTGTATTTGTTTCACATACCCCGTTCCAAAAATATAAGTAGTAGCTTGTAGTCCAGTCGAGCTAGACGTAGCCTGGACAACTACGTAGATTGGTGAGAGAACCAAGTTCAGGGTTAATTGCGAAAGTGTGAGATGAAAAGGAGAGGTAGATAGATGTAGACGTCCGTTGAGCCAAGGTCAGATCCTGGCTGGTTGCCACGCTATTGCAGGTTCATGGAGAGGTACTGAAAAATACCTGTTACACAAAGAACTTCCCTTTTTTTGTCAATAATTTTCCTATTTAATACTCTTTAGTTATATTATGATGCATTAACGCGCCTTGTTATGAAAATTCGAATATATTATAGACGCCTATGATTCTTTTAATGCATTTTACTGCAATGAAAAATTAATGGGAGAGCCTGGCTCATCAGAGGTTAACCCTCCAAGCGGTTATCACCAGTTTAATCTACCATACCATACTCTTTAGTTAGGTTTAAATGATCAGTACCCTGGTTGTAGCGTTGAGTCTATTCCGCAAAAACTAAGAATGTTTAGAGGTGTTTTTCTAGACCTAAATTTTCTTATTCATCCCCTTCTATGCTTCATTTTAACGTCAATTTATTTAACACATAGTATATAAGACATATTGGAATGATTGGACGACACGCTAGATAGCGTTTTTATTCGACAGATCCACTTATGAAACTTTACTGCAATATGGAAATATGTTTATAATTCAATAGTATAAATATTCGCTGTGGGGAGAGAATATGATAGTGAAATATGGTATAATAATGGAATTCTAACATCAACTACCATTACAGTTAATACTAAAACTTCCAATATTACTGAGAAACATCCGAGAAGCCACTCATTTAGCAGAAAACTATATATCATAACCCTAATTACTATTGGCTAGAAAAGAGGACATATGGTTGAAGCAATCAATAACGTCAATATTTCATTGAGGGTACTCAGTGAAAAACAGAAATTAATTGATTGAAAAAGTCAAACATCACGCAGCTGATTCATTAGCATTAATTAAAAAAAGAGTTTTTGGTTTCAAACTTTTTTAAAAATTTCATTCTACTAATTAATTTGTGTCAAAAACACTCTGTGGGATCATTTTAAAAAATTAATCTCATCACCCAAAAAAAGACGTCGTGAGATTTTTTCTTTCTTCTTTAGAGAGTTTGATTTTAGTAACTTAAAGATGAGAGTTATTTTTTAGTGATTGGCTTCTCTCAACGTTGGCTTGTTTCAACAAAAGATGTCTTTGTTATAAACATTGTAGTTTTAATTAGAATATAGAGAGAGAATAGAATAAAGAAAAAAGAAATTGACAATTGTCAGTATTTTAAGTAGAAAAACGCCATGTAAAAATTAAGAGAGAGAAAAAAGCATCTTCTGATTTAAACTTTTAGTTGCATGATCAAAAGACGCATTTTTATTAATTTATCTATCTGATCACAGAATAATTTTACTTTTGTACTATTTTTTCACCATGTAAAGATTCAGAAATATATTTTGTACTATTTTTTCACCATGTAAAGATTCAAAATGTATTTTGTACTATTTTTTCACTATGTAAAGAGTCAAAAATGTATTTTGTACTATTTTTTTACCATGTAAAGAGTCAAAAATGTATTTTGTACTATTTTTTTACCATGTAAAGAGTCAAAAATGTATTTTGTACTATTTTTTTACCATGTAAAGAGTCAAAAATGTATTTTGTACTATTTTTTCACCTTGTAAAGAGTCAAAAATGTATTTTGTACTATTTTATTACCATGTAAAGAGTCAAAAATGTATTTTGTACTATTTTTTTCCATGTAAAGAGTCAAAAATGTATTTTGTACTATTTTTTTACCATGTAAAGAGTCAAAAATGTATTTTGTACTATTTTTTTACTATGTATAGAATCAAAAATGTATTTTGTACTATTTTTTTACCATGTAAAGGGTCAAAAATGTATTTTGTACTATTTTTTTACCATGTAAAGAGTCAAAAATGTATTTTGTACTATTTTTTTACCATGTAAAGAGTCAAAAATGTATTTTGTACTATTTTTTACCATGTAAAGAGTCAAAAATGTATTTTGTACTATTTTTTTACCATGTAAAGAGTCAAAAATGTATTTTGTACTATTTTTTTACCATGTAAAGAGTCAAAAATGTATTTTGTACTATTTTTTACCATGTAAAGAGTCAAAAATGTATTTTGTACTATTTTTTTACCATGTAAAGAGTCAAAAATGTATTTTGTACTATTTTTCACTATGTAAAGAGTCAAAAATGTATTTTGTACTATTTTTTAACCATGTAGATAGTTAAAAATATATCGATAGATGTCAAAACGCCATGTATAAGGTTCGAAACAGTTTTATACCCCCATGTGAAAAGTTACATTTTCTAAAAAAAAACAAATTAAGACATTGTAGCGAAGTCTAAAGATGATACATATGATATTTAAAATTGTATATTTTATGTTAATCATCATATATACTCGTGTGAGTGGTCAGGAAATGACAATTTTTTTTTTAAATAAATATATATATACTATATTTAAAAACGATATATATATGTTGTAATGTAGTTTTTTCCTGTAGGATGACTGTAGTGTGGTATGTTGGTTGCAGTCGATGTGGCCACAATGTTTAGAGTGGTTTCAGGCGTGATTGAGATTGCACAAAGGGACAAGGCATGTTGGATGTCACCACAGAGATGGAGAGAGAGTGTAAAGCCGACGCCGGTCAAGGGAGGTCTGTGTAGGGGGGTCTGTCAATCATCGTTTCTCCAGAGGGACTGATCTTTTTGAGCAAGAAAGAGGCACACTTGGTACCCCGACATGTTTTTGGGAGACCTTCCTCCTGGCTGGTGCCGACTGTTACTCAATCTAACTTTATTATATTGCCGTGCATTACATGATGGCCGAACTGGCAATTTACTGGTTTGGTTATTATACTATATTACATATGATATATAGGTATATATTAGAATATATTACCTCATATATATATAAATATATGTACTCTATGAACATCACATAGAACGTCACCTGATATGTTATGATATTTGTAAAAAAGAATTTATTTGTCTATTTATATTTCATACTGCGTACAGTCATTTGGTGAAAAATGTAAAAGATTCATCAAGTAAATTATCTTTAACTCTTAAATATAAAATACACAAACTATCTCACAATTAATATTGAATTTAAGTTAATTATATGTATTATTATGAATGAAAAAAATAAGAGAGAACAATTATTTACCATATTGTTTTGAATAACTCTAATTAAAAGAAAAACATATTTTAAACATATTAAAATAATGGTCAAAACTTTAATAATGAATAAAATAGAAGACATTTATGAAAACAATTATATAATAAACATATTTAACGCAATATTGGGTGATGGTGTCTTTGTCCAAAAATATTTAATTGTAAGATGTTCAGAGTCCTCGTAGCATATTTCCCACTGGGTCCCACTGCAGGCGCGTCGGCTGTCTCGGACGCAGTACAATGGATTGTCAATTTCTGATTTTGTTGCTTCATGGAAAGGCAGGGTACCATTGCCCCGTTAGTCAGCCACATTTCAGAGTTCCCTGTTCACGGTTACCGTAGTGGTTCGGGGCTCACGACACCGTACTACAGGGCAGTCCCTTACTTGTGCTGCTTCTTCCACCCGCCACGTAGAAGAGGACCTCTGGGCAGGATATTGGGTAGTTCCACCACTAATAAGCATTGTCTTCCCAAATATTTTCAATTGCAGTAAATATTGTAGGAAGTTGTTTTATTTGAAAAAGAAAAATCTTGCTGTATAAACAGCTTTTCATTCTCTTATATACAGAGGGTACACGATTCTCTCAGAATTAAATAACTTATAATATTTAAGGTTATACCTAGTATATCATTGTTATTATTTGCATTTTACAATTGAAATATGACAGTTTGATCCATCCCAGCAATCTCTATACTTCAGGTCATATGATACAATACTTGTTTTCCAAGAGTATTTAGAATCCTGGACAACTAACAGCAGGTAGTTGACGTTTAGTGCTTCAGAAATCCGATAATGTCTAACTTTTAGTCCTAGAGGCTTGCTGAGAAATTAAGAAATGGGTATTTAAGGCCAAATTTATCTAAATACGCTGTTCACGTAAAAAAAAAAAAATAATAGAAAAAAGCATATATGTCGATATTAAAAACAAAAATGGAATACCTTGAGACACTCACATATAACCCCGATACCTATAACCTTTCGATTCAATTCTTTATGAAATTATGAAACAAAAGAAAACGAATATCAAATTAGGCATGTGGTCTTTTTTTAGCAACTTTTTATTATTAAATTTATTTGTCCCACATTCCTGTATAAATTTAAATTCATTATTGGAAACAGTTTTAACTCCCCTTAAAATGGAATATTTTGGGCGAGGGCTATACATTTTTATTTTTCAGATTGTAATCCGACATAACATGTTTCGAATCAATTCTCGTGTTCTTCCAAATTTCCATTTCTTACAATTTGTAATTCTTACAATTTCACTAATGGTATTTTGAATTTATAAAATTTATGTAGAATGCTTCTTTTTCCAAAGTGTAACTTTAGATTTGAAATTAATTTACACATTATTACTCTGGTGCTTTCTTCCGCTTAGCGTGTTTTTTACAGTGGAATGAAATCATTCTTTTCACACAAATATATTCGTCAAAAACAAATTAGGCATATCCTGACAACTAACATGAACGTTTTAGATGGCGTTTCACCATCTAGTGGAACAAAAAAGTGGAGCACATGTGCTCTTGGTCAAGAAACGCTACCGTGTTTTTAATATCAACACCTGAACTTTTTATTTTTTATCATTTTTTCAGATGTTTAACGTATTTACGCAAGTTTGGCCTTAAATACCCTTTTCTTGATTTATTAAGAAGCCTCTGTGACTATTTATAAGATTTTTGGTCAAAGAGGTACAGCCTGCACCACGCTGTAGAAAAGGTCCCCAGTATTTGAAATAGCAAAAAAAAAAACTGTAAAATTTATTTATATAAATATAAACAAAATTCTATTCAATATACGTGTCAGAAATTTTAAGGGAACAAGCGTGTAATTCTTACAATTTCACTAATGGTATTTTGAATTTATAAAATTTATGTAGAATGCTTCTTTTTCCAAAGTGTAACTTTAGATTTGAAATTAATTTACACATTATTACTCTGGTGCTTTCTTCTTTCAGTTCCTAGTAAATCTCTGAGTTGATAGAAGACCAGTTATATCTCCTGATATGCAACTCAAGTCAAGAAATGTAAGGTTTTTGTGTGGAACCTGTGAACATATTAAGTGAAGAAATTCAAAACTAACAGAATAAAAATTTTAGAGTCGTAAAGAATAATAAATATATATTACAATACGCGTAGAGTGGAAGCGAAATGAAAAAAAAAAGACTTAATTAATTAAAAATAAGTATAGGAGAATAAAATTGGCTCAAGACAGATTAACCAGCTATCTATAGAATACCGAGTGTACCGCCAGTAGGGGCAACGAGGCCAGTTTCTGATATATATTCTCCTCAAAGTCACCCGATCTCTTTTCTAATTAATTCCTGGATGGTATATATTAAATTATGACATATATCAAACCTGACATGGACTATGGCAGCAAAGTAATAGAAAAAGGCTAATCATGTTCTGAGATATTCTAGAGATATGAGTCAGTTCTGCCTTTGACAGATACATTGAAATACTACATGGAAAAGATCTTAGATAAACATGGACCAATGTCCTCTAGATGATATAAGTTACATTATTAAAAAACGACAGCCCAGGATCTAAGAAATTGGAAATTCTTGCCTGTGATAATCTTGGAATATGATATTTTACACGGTTATTATATTGACATACTTTGCTTAACATATTTTGGAAACCTCGGTTATAAAAACGTATATCATAGCTTATCTAATTCGTTAATCATTATTCGAATTGCCAATCCAAAAATTCAAAATGATTATAACCATTCGGTTTATTCCATTTAAATGTCAAAACATTTGAGTGTGTGTAATATATGCATATATAATATATATTGCCTGTTTAATCACAATGCAAATCAGTCTAAATTCGCCTGATAGAGTAGGAAAATGTATGAACTGTCAAACCTTAAAAATCGGATTAGAGGAAACTTCGAAAAGCGTGGCCGGTTAATAAAAAGTAACTTTATAAAAGTTTATTTATAAATTCTTGAAGATAAACAACCACTAGCTCACTTGGTTAAGTGTGTTTACTCATTTTGAGACTAACAAACTGGCGAAATATAATAACATAATTTCTTGTGAAATATTTTATAAACTTTCAATATTAATTTTAGAAAACATGTTTATGTTGCGTCTAGGTTTATAATTAATGTAAAGTATATATATATGTTATGCTAAATTTGCTGGTTTGTCTTGAGTTCATGAGGATTTTGGCCATAGTATGCAGACGTGACCTCTTATAGGTATTGTTATATTAAATATAAGTAGAGGTATATTGATTGAGTAATCATGATATACTATATTTAAAATGTTACCGTTTTTATTGAGATAATTTGATAAAATACATGTTTCGAGACGTAAGAATAAAGAAAACAAAATATTACGTATTTACATATTTACAAAATGATTTAGGCCGGCCAAAGGAAAACAACAACAATGGGTTTATATAGTGGGAAACAGCGTTATCTAGCGGCCGACTTTGCAGAGTTGTGTACTAGTAAATATAATTTCAAATATAAATTTGCATATAGTATATATACACAGTCTAGCCATAAATTATGTTACAAACAATTTTATAAATTAATTTAATCATGGAATATAAATACATATTTTATTAGCCAATAGGACATAGATTTCAAATATATACAATCATTCAAAATGTCCCCCCTTATTTTTGACACACGCTCGGGCCACTGATCTATGGCGGCACGCACCTTTTCTAAGGGTATTTCTTTCATTTCTCTCACCAATGCTGATATCAATTGAAACAAATTATGATATCTTTTAGTGTTAAGATATCTTTTCTTAACTTATGAAGGCCGTTTCCTAGAGGACTTTAAATTCTGATGTTATCTAAAGTGACACCATAACAAAATGTTAGCCAATCTTCTTTCTGGCTGGTTCTCCTGTTGCTCACTCTTCTGCCTTGAGGTATAGGCAGCGCCTGGGTCTTGTCCTAAAATGAAGCGGGCCTTCCGAGCTCTAAACTATGTGAAATAACCAGTCTCACAAAGCTCGACTTAACACAACATCACATTTTATTTTCAACCACATTATATATACAATAAATTCACACACGTGACCAGGCACTCCTGGTCAAATATAATAAAACATTTACACGGATCAAAATAATAATAAAATAATAAAATAATCTCTAACATTCCTCCCCGAGTTGATGGGTACATCAATTTTCATCATTAGCCAACACGGCAGCCAGTTCTTTTAATTGATTCTGAGCCAGATAGAAACGTGAACGCAACTGTCGTGCAGCTCCTACAAAATTTGTTCCTGATCACTGTATAGCCGAGTGCAGTGCCCTCCTCGCGCTACAAATCGCTTAAAAGCCGACATGATGGTGGGTGTAGAGGCATCTGTGATCAATTCAAGATGTACGGCTCGGGTCACATAATACACAAATAGACAGATGTAGCCCTTTTCCGTCTTTCGACCTCTACCCTTGGACATTCGAAGGTTCACAGGTCCAGCATAATCTACACCACCTATTGAGAAGGGTTTACCCGGTGTTAATCTCTCCTTGGGTAAATCGTTCATTAGCTGGCCTGGAGTGACGCGATTGTATAGACAACATGTCACGCACTCTCGAATGCATCTATTCACCTGATCTTTTGCTCTCAGCATCCAATACTTCTGTCTCAATGTGGACAGCATCAGGCGCACACTTCCGTGCAAAGTCCGCATATGAACTGCTTGAATAATCATCTGAGCTACCTCTCCTGATGAAGGCAATAGCGCAGGATGTTTTTGTTCATATGTCATAGCTGGAGCCCATTTCAATCTACCATCGACTCCAAGGATTCCTTGATCGTCGAGGATCGGTGTCAAACTATAAATCTTGCCCGTGCGCTTCACTGATCCTAAAGTGGTCAAACTTCTTATTGCCTCCCTGAAATGCTGGTACTGAATTGCTTGAAGTATTCTCCGATGAGTATTTCTCAGTTCAGCTGTTGTTAAGTGCGACTGATATCGCTCCGCAATGTAGCGGCAGTTATGGCAATAACGCAACATCCAGGCCACTTTTCGGATATATCCATTAAAGGTCGAGCTCATCTCCCCTATAGCCACCAAGAAAGGTGTTTCACTGATGGCATGAACACTCAGGAGCTCAATTTGACTTTGGTTCTCAAACACAGGAGGCATTCTAGGCCATTCTTTTGATTCCGCTGATAACCAGGTAGGTCCTGTCCACCAGATGGACGACTGTTTCAGCTCGGACCCCAGAATTCCTCGCGAAGCAATATACGCTGGATTATCTCCTGTGGGAACATAGCGCCACTCCCTGACCTATGGACAACTCTGAATCTCCGCGACACGATCGCCGATGAAAGTGGGGAGATTTCCAGACATAGTTCTTAACTCTAGACTATGGTAGAATCGGACCAACAGGTAGCACTCTCCAGTTTGATATCCAACTCTTCCATTATATATTTCACTAGTCTGGTCAGCAGAAGAGCCGCGCACAATTCTAAGCGTGGAATTGACATCTTCCGCATGGGAGCCAACTTAGTCTTTGATGCCAACAGTCTTACACTGACTCCATCATCAGTGGGAATTCTTATGTAAACAGCCGCCGCATAGGCGTCTTCGGAGGCATCACCGAATCCATACAATTTTACTCCCTGGGTATTCCTTCCGAGACCCAACCATCGGGGTATTCTCCAACTTCCTATTAATTCAATTCCTTTCTAATGGTCCATGTTTCACTCAATGATTCATCCATCGGACCATCCCAATGTAATTCCGTTATCCACAACCTTGAACCATTATTTTTCCTGTTACAAGGATAGGTACCAACCATCTTAAGGGATCTTCTAACTTGGCGATGAAGGAAAGCATTTCGCTCGTGGTAGTCGCCGATGTCTTTTCCAACGACTGAACTTCACATAAGAAACAGTCTTCACTTTGGATCCATTCCAAACCCAATGTCCTTATAACATTGGACTGTTCAAATGCAATCCTTTGTGCGCAATGCTCTCTCGCAATGCTGCCCAAAATCGTCAGATCAATTTCTTTAGAATCTGTGGTTTCCAGGGCTTTGAAGGTGATTGAGGCCGGAGAGGATTCGTTTCTTCCAATGTCTTCCTCTTCCAAGTCTATGCTGGATTCTTCTTTCTTCATGCAAAGTATTTTGGAAGATATGGCTTTAGTGCTCTTTGTTTGAGCTCTTACCTCTACATCGCTTGAAGCCCCCACTCCAGAACTCTTCACATCAAGAGGCCCTGAAGATTGAGAATCTTCAATTGCAGACCTTTCGTCAGAATCTTCCACTGCAATTTCTGGAACCTCTTGAGAACCTTGAGCTTTACCTTTTGAAGAATCAGGATCTGATGCTAAGGCATCGTCTGCAGGCTTAGAGGTATCGTCTGAAGGCTTAGAGCAGTCATAGGACTCCGAAATCTTCCTTAGAGAGATCTCAAACCGCTCAATATAATAGTCCAATGATCTACAGGATTCACAATCCTTTCCAGTTTAGCACCTTTACCAGACTTTTCTGGAGACTTGTCTCCTAAATTAAGACCTTTCGCTGGAGTAGGCACTTGCTCCTTTGGAGAACTGGCCGGAGTATATAATATTGGAGCTACCACAGCTCCAGAAACAGTTTCCTTCGATACTAGTTGCATTTTATTGTTTGGAAGATATTTGCCAATTGAACCTTTTTATATTGGTTCTCTCTTCACATAGGTGATCTGGATAGTACAACCCCGTTTAGAAAGCGCCTCACTTTCTCCAACCTTTGCATCATTGCACCATCAGTTGTCCATCTTTTTCTTCCAAAGAAATCTAAGGTAGTCCCAATCACTTTCCTTAATGGCGATCATCCGAAAATATCTTCCCACGTCCACCAAAACTCCGAACTTATTCTCCCGAAGTTCCATCCTTATCTCAGGGATTCTTTTCAATAGACTGGGTCTCCTCCTCAAATATCGCTTCAACGAGAGTCCGTTGCGTCCTCGACAGGAAGCGTCGTCAAATACTGGCCGTTTAGGCGTCGCTTTTGACCCACACTCAAATACAGGGCGATCGGGAAAATAGCATCCCTTTACTTTAAATTCCGCATCTCCGGCTTGTCTTGCTTCCACCAATTTCCTCGATGCTGGAACTCTGACAACTCTTTCCTCAATATCATCAATGGACTCAATTTCACCATCTGGAATCTCCACTTGATCAGCGCCCTCCGCTACGGCTTTAGAGTTGCTCACCGATTCATAACCTTTAACCGCAGTTCCAGAATCCCCTACTCCATTGTCCTTGGCTTCAGCTTCTGAGTCTTTCCCATTCTCTAAATCTGCGTCTTGCCCTTCCGCCACCTTTGAATCGGAACCTTGTTCTGCATCTAGCTTTTCTGCTACCTTTGAATCAGTGCCTTGTTCTGCATCTAGCTTTTCTGCCATCTTTGAATCTTTCTCAACTTCAGCCCTATGACTTTCGTCAACTTTTACAACAGACTTCTTCTTGACTTGAGCCTTTTCACTTTCTTCTTCAGCAAAATGCCCTTTTACAACTTGAGCCCTTTTACTTTCTTCAACGGCAATCTGCTTGGATGTCCCTTCTACCATTTGCTCGGATGATACCATTATCCCAGCATCTTCCTTAATAGAAGCCGGATCAACTTCTTTCATCAAGGTAACTCCTACAACCCTTGGCTTTTCACTCATCCCGACTTCTAAACTGCTTCCATCGCAGATCTTCAAATCCAAGTTGGGCAATCGGCAAACTCCCGTTCCAGGCAGCGAGCCCCTTTTCGAACTAGCACCATGGAGGGCTTCCGTATTTTTCTTCAGAGAGTTGAGGAAATGATTTGTCATAATTTTAAGATCTATCCACTTCTCATAATACTGGCTCACCGTGTCCTTCTCCTCCCCTAGTTCCTTGTAATCATTTTCCTTGTCTTCTAGCATCAACCTCCAGATCAACTCATCCTCTTCCCGAAGATCTGCTATTTTCCTTTCGATGAGTGTATAGCTCGTTCTTATCACATCCTCAGAAGGAGTTTCTTCATCCAACTCCGCTTCTGCCCTTTTGATCCACTTGGAAATAGTCGTTTTTTTAACGGCTCTACTTCTTAATGCCCGCTTCATTCTAAACTTGCCCTTTTTATCTTAACTTAACCTTTTGTTGCTTAACGCACTATACCTCGGCCATATCTTTTTAATCCAATTTACAAAATTTTCTTAAAACCTTTTTTGCATAAATTCTTCTTTGTTCTAATCTTGCCTAAATTTGCATAAGCCTTCTTTTATCTTTTGAGTGAACCTTTCTAAATCCGGTAACTTAAATCCGGTAACTTATATCCGGTAACTTATATTCGGTAACTCATATCCGTAACCTGGATCCGGCTCGAGGGACCAAAATTTTTGGTCCCTCGAGCCGGATCCAGATTTAAGTTACCGGATTTAGAAAGGTTCACTCAAAAGATAAAAGTTAAAAGGCGTAAATTCAATCCCCTCGAGCCGGATAGAAACGTGAACGCAACTGTCGTGCAGCTCCTACAAAACTTGTTCCTTGATCACTATATAGCCGAGTGCAATGCCCTCCTCGCGCTACAAATCGCTTAAAAGCCGACATGATGGTGGGTGTAGAGGCATCTGTGATCAATTCAAGATGTACGGCTCAGGTCACATAACACACAAATAGACAGATGTAGCCCTTTTCCGTCTTTCGACCTCTACCCTTGGACATTCGAAGGTTCACAGGTCCAGCATAATCTACACCACTGATTAAAAAGGGTTTACCCGGTGTTAATCTCTTCCTGGGTAAATCACTCATTTGCTGGCCTTGAGTGACGCGATTGTCGACAGCATGTCACGCACTCTCGAATGCATCTTTTCATCTGATCTTTTGCTCTCATCATCCAATACTTCTGTCTCATTGTGGACAGCATCAGGTGCACACTTCCGTGCATAGTCCGCATATGAACCGCTTTAACAATCATCTGAGCCACCTGTCCTGATGACGGCAACAGAGCAGGATGTTTTTGTTCATATGTCATAGATGGAGCCCATTTTAATCTACCGCCGACTCCAAGGATTCCTTGATCGTCGAGGATCGGTGTTAACCATAAATCTAGCCCGTGCGCTTCATTGATCCTAAAGTGGTCAAACTTCTCATTTCTTCCCTGAAATGCTGGAACTGAATTGATTGAAGAATTCTCCGATGAGCATTTCTCAGTTCAGCTGTGGTTAAGTGCAACTGATATCGCTCCGCAATGTAGCGGCAATTATGGAAATAACGCAATATCCAGGCCACTTTTCGGATATATCCATTAAAGGTTGAGTTCATCTCTCCGATATCCACCAAGAAAGGTGTTTCACTGAGGGCATGAACACTCAGGAGCTCAATTTGACTTTGGTTCTCAAACACAGGAAGCTTTCTGGGCCATTCTGTTAATTCTGCTGATAACCAGGTAGGTCCTGCCCATCAGATGGAAGACTATTTCAGCTCGGACCCCAGAATTCCTCGCCTGGCAATATCCGCTGGATTTTCTCCTGTGGGAACACAGCGCCACTCCCTTATTTGTGGACAACTCTGAATCTCCGCGACACGATCGCCGATGAAAGTGGGGAGATTTCCAGACATAGTTCTTAACCAACTCTAGACTATGGTAGAATCGGACCAACAGGTAGCACTCTCCAGTTTGATATCCAACTCTTCCATTATATATTTCACTAGTCTGGTCAGCAGAAGAGCCGCGCACAATTCTAAGCGTGGAATTGACATCTTCCGCATGGGAGCCAACTTAGTCTTTGATGCCAACAGTCTTACACTGACTCCATCATCATTGGGAATTCTTATGTAAACAGCTTCCGCATAGGCGTCTTCAAAGGCATCACCGATTCCATACAATTTTATTCCCTGGGTATTCCTTCCGAAACCCAACCATCGGAGTATTCTCAAACTTCCTATGAAATTCAATTCCTTTCTAAAATTATTCCATGTTTCAATCAATGATATCCATCGGATCATCCCAATGTAATTCCGTTATCCACAACCTTTGAACCATTATTTTTTCTGTTACAAGGACAGGTGCCAACCATCTTAAGGGATCTTCTAACTTGGCGATGAACGAAAGTATTTCGCGTTTGGTAGTCACCGATGTCTTTTCCAACGACTGAACTTCATATAAGAAACAGTCTTCACTTTGGATCCATCCCAAACCCAATGTCCTTATAACATTGGACTGTTCAAATGCAATCCTTTTTGCGCAATGTTCTCTCGCAAAGCTGCCCAAAATCGTCAGATCAACTTCTTTAGAATCTGTGGTGTCTAGGGCTTTGAAGGTGATTGAGGCCGGAGAGGGTTCGTTTCTTCCAATGTCTCCCTCTTCCAAGTCTATGCTGGATTCTTCTTTCTTCATGCAAGGTACCCTGGAAGATATGGCTTTAGGGCTCTTTGTTTGAGCTCTTACCTCTTCATCGCTTGAAGCCCCCACCTCAGAACTCTCCACATCACGAGGCTCTGAAGGTTGAGAATCTTCAATTGCAGACCTTTCGTCAGAATCTTCCACTGCAATTTCTGGAACCTCTTGAGAACCTTGAGCTTTACCTTTTGAAGAATCAGGATCTGATGCTGAGGCATCGTCTGCAGGCTTAGAGGTATCGTCTGAAGGTTTAGAGCTATCATAGGATTCCGAAATCTTCTTTAGAGATCTCAAACCACTCAATAATAGTCCTATAATCTACCGGATTCGCCCTCCTTTCCAGTTTAGCACTTTTACCAGACTTTTCTAGAGACTTGTCTCCTAAATTAAGACCTTTCGCTGGGGTAGGCACTTGCCCCTTTGGAGAACTGGCCGGAGTATTTAACATTGGAGTTACCACAGCTCCAGAAACAGTTTCCTTCGATACAAGTTGCATTTTATTGTTTGGAAGATATTTGCCAATTGAACCTTTTTATATTGGTTCTCTCTTCACATAGGTGATCTGGATAGTACAACCCCGTTTAGAAAGAGCCTCACTTTCTCCAACCTTTGCATCATTGCACCATCAGTTGTCCATCTTTTTCTTCCAAAGAAATCTAAGGTAGTCCCAATAACTTTCCTTAATGGCGATCATCCGAAAATATCTTCCCACGTCCACCAAAACTCCGAACTTATTCTCCCGAAGTTCCATCCTTATCTCAGGGATTCTTTTCAATAGACTGGGTCTCCTCCCCAAATATCGCTTCAACGAGAGTCCGTTGCGTCCTCGACAGGAAGCGTCGTCAAATACTGGCCGTTTAGGCGTCGCTTTGGACCCACACTCAAATACAAGGCGATCGGGAAAATAGCATCCCTTTACTTTAAATTCCGCATCTCCGACTTGTCTTGCTTCCACCAATTTCCTCGATGCTGGAACTCTGACAACTCTTTCCTCAATATCATCAATGGACTCAGCCTCACCATCTGAAATCTCCACTTGATTAGCGCCTTCAGCTACCGCTTCAAAATTGCTCACCGATTCATAACCTTCAATTGCAGTCTCAGAATCCCCTACTCCATTGTCCTTGGTTTCAGCTTCTGAGTGTTTCCCATTCTCTAAATCTGCGTCTTGCCTTTTCGCCACCTTTGAATCGGTACCTTGTTCTGCATCTAGCTTTTCTGCTACCTTTGAATCAGTGCCTTGTTCTGCATCTAGCTTTTCTGCTACCTTTGAATCAGTACCTTGTTCTGCATATAGCAGCTTCACTTCTTCAGTGTTCTTTGAATCCATTCCTTGCTCCACATCCAGCCCTTTCTCTTCATCTGCTTCAACGGATTCTTTCTCGACTTCAGCCCTATGACTTTCGTCAACTTCTACACCGGACTTCTTCTTGACTTGAGCCATTTTACTTTCTTCAGCAAAACACCTTTTCTCAACTTGAGCCCTTTTACTTTCTTCAACGGCAATCTGCTTGGATGTCCCTTCTACCATTTGCTCGGATGATACCATTATCCCAGCATCTTCCTTAATAGAAGCCGGATCAACTTCTTTCATCAAGGTAACTCCTACAACCCTTGGCTTCTCACTCATCCCGACTTCTAAACTGCTTCCATCGCAGATCTTCAAATCCAAGTTGGGCAATCGGCAAACTCCCGTTCCAGGCAGCGAGCCCCTTTTCGAACTAGCACCATGGAGGGCTTCCGTATTTTTCTTCAGAGAGTTGAGGAAATGATTTGTCATAATTTTAAGATCTATCCACTTCTCATTATACTGGCTCACCGTGTCCTTCTCCTCCTCTAGTTCCTTGTAATCATTTTCCTTGTCTTCTAGCATCAACCTCCAGATCAACTCATCCTCTTCCCGAAGATCTGCTATTTTCCTTTCGATGAGTGTATAGCTCGTTCCTATCACATCCTCAGAAGGAGTTTCTTCATCCAACTCCGCTTCTGCCCTTTTGATCCACTTGGAAATAGTCGTTTTTTTAACGGCTCTACTTCTTAATGCCCGCTTCATTCTAAACTTGCCCTTTTTTTTATCTTAACTTAACCTTTTGTTGCTTAACGCACTATACCTCGGCCATATCTTTTTAATCCAATTTGCAAAACTTTCTTAAAAACTTATTTACATAACTTCTTCTTTTGTTATGATCTTGCCTAAATTTGCATAGGCCTTTTTCTTGATGCTCTTAATATCAACAAATTGGATTTACGATTTTTAACTTTTAAAATTTAATCAAGAGTGAATTCTTCTTAATCTTTATAACTTGAATCCGGTAACTTAAATCCGGTAACTTAGTTCCGGTAAATTAAATCCGGTAACTTAGATCCGGTAACTTAAATCTGGTAACTTGAATCTTATAGCTTGGATCTTGTAGCTTGGATCCGGCTCGAGGGACCAAAATGTTAGCCAATCTTCTTTCTGGCTGGTTCTCTTATGTTGCTCACTCTTCTGCCTAGAGGTATAGTCAGCGCCGAGGTCTTGTTCTAAAATGAAGCGGCTTTCCGAGCTCTAAACTACTGTGAAATGACGAGTCTCACAAAGCTCCTTAACACAACATAACATGTATTTTATTTTCAACCACACTATATATAATCAAACATACACACGTGACCAGGCACTCTTGGTCAAATATAATATAAACATATATACACAGAGTTACATTAAAATAATAATAATAAACTCTAACATTTAGAGCACACCTTCTCCTCTAAATATGCCGACAAACTGTAATCAAGGGGGTTTAAATCGGTTTAAATCAGTATATTATAAAAATATTTCTTCTGATTTCAGACTATAATTAAGTATATAAGAGGTAGATATTATTAGCTTGTTTTTGAGGATACTTTAGTAATGTATTATTGTTATGATAAATTTGATATAGAATTATTGAGAATTTGCTTTTTGATATTTAATAATAGAGACTATTAGCTGTTGTTTGATTCGTAATACATACGTAATTCGTCAATGGTATTATTATGCAATCGTGGAAAGAATAATAAAATCAAATTATAATCACAATTTGCTTTAATTGTGCTAATAAAGTATAGAATACATAATTTTGAGAAAGTAATACATTTTACTTAAGGCGTGAAGAATGAAGAAAACAAAAGTTTTATTTACATATCTACAAAAGATTTGAGCCGGCCAATGGGAAACAACAATAGATTTATATAGAGAAAGCGGCGACATCCTGCGTTGGACTTTACAGAGTAATTTGATCTGGGAATTATAATTTTAAAATGAAATCACATTTTTATATAGCGTATATATATATATATATATATATATATATATATATATATATATATATATATTAAAAATAAAGAAGGCATCTCCTGACCACGAGCACATGTGCTTTTTAGATGGCAGAGCGCCATCTAGTGGAGCAAGAATAAACTAAACGTTTATTTAGCTTGCTCCGTGATATTTGACCAACCCAATTTCTTGATAAATCAAGAAAAGTCATCCACGAACGCCTTTCGCGCTGTTGGCGCTCGTCAGCGTGGAGTAGACTGTAACCACTGCGACCAAAAATATTCTTTGGTCCCAATGGCTTCCCGAGAAATCAATAAATGGGTATTTAAGGCCAAATTTGCGTAAAGACGCTTAACACATGAAAAAACAATAGAAAAAAAATAAAAGATAAGTGGGTCAGGTGTTGATATTAAAAATAAAGAAGGCATCTCCTGACCACGAGCACATGTGCTTTTTAGATGGCAGAGCGCCATCTAGTGGAGCAAAAATAAACTAAACGTTTATTTAGCTTGCTCCGTGATATTTGGCCAACCCAATTTCTTGATAAATCAAGAAAAGCCATCCACGAATTATTATTTTTTCATATATATATATATATTCAACAAAGATGCATATATTAGATTTATAATTATTTTATTGTTCCAATATTTCGAGGGGCAACTCGCCTCTCTTTATCAAGGATGTCTGTGCTTTTCACTAAAACATGCGAGCATGCGTACACCACTCTCGTTCTACAAGGCCAATTAAAGAATTGTATCTTTGATTTAAATATTAAGAGATAGTAACGAGAATGGTGTACGCGTGGTCGCATGTTTTAGTGAAAAACACAAACATCCTCGATAAAAAGAGGCGAGTTGCCCCTCGAAATATTGGAACAATAAAATAATTATAAATCCAATATATGCATCTTTGTTGAATATAATTTTAATTATGGATTGCTCAATCCTCAAAAAATATATATGTAACAGGGGCCGAGCAGTGTTATATGAGACCGCAGGGACATGCACGCATGGTCGTATATCGCTCCAACCGACACCCATATGGATTCCATCCAGCCAGTAGCCATGATTTACCTCCAAATCGATGCCCAGTTTTATATTGCTGTGCGTAAAATTTTCCATTCTCCCAAATTTATGCCCTCCATTTTAAAATTGACTTATTCCTTCAGATTTATTACAACCTTTTGTGTCACGTAACCTCATCAAAAATTGAAAGCCTATTGCATTTCCATCTTTTCTTCATGAGGGATATTTGATTAGGTTGGGATCGTATGGAATCTTCGGTTTGATTCTCTTTTGGCGATTGTTTGCTTATGTCTTTGGTGGTTGAGAGCTGTATGTCGATTTTGATATGAATAAACGCCTTGCCACTCGTTGATTTGGAGTAATCAGCATTGTTTAAACTACTGTACGCAGCAGTATAAAATATAAATATACTATACATAGTTTGTCTCTACTTGATGCATGCTTTTTTTCTTGCTTTTCCCTAGTGTGGTGTATTTAGGTTGATTGAAAAATAGAAATAGATTTAAGGCCTTATTTATTTAAATGACTTTTATTATATTACACCGGAGTAGATGCAAAATCCAAAATTACAAGTCAACAACAACAGAATAATGATGATAAGTTATATATTATGATATATATAACACAGAATAATAATCTGTGGATTTAAAATTCTTTAAATATAAATATACGACACCTAGTACACGTGGTACAGGCCATGATAAACATGGTGGGTAGAAGTAGGCGACTGCTTTTACTGTAAGTGCACCACATGTCTATACATGTGAAAAGCAGTTGATACAGGCTGACTTGGGATAAATAAGAAGACACATAGAAGACGTGGTACTGGTTATCTCGGGATAAGTAAGAAGACATCTACATGGGCAGATACTGGTTACCTTGTGAAGGATAAAAGTACGCATAAGTCTGAATAACTTTTTATGAACAATCAGAAAAAATCAAGTTTCATTGCATCAATGTTGTTATAAAATGTATAGCAACAACTATATTTACACACCTCAACGCGAAAAGAGAGAGAGAGAGAGAGAGATAAGAGAAAATGTTTCTAATACCATTTATAAACCAAACATCACAAAAGCAGACCAACATAATAACCAAAAGTTAAATACATTTAAAATCCAGAGAAATACGTTTTTTTCTAAAACAAAATAGAACATTTGAACAAAAAAAAAAAGAAATCTTTGTTCGACAAAACTAAAAAGTTTCCTCATTAAATAAATAAATAAAGCCTCCAATTTTTTGTCAAAAAGAGAGAGCAAATCTAGAATATATTGATTAAATATTCAGTAATTTTCTCCAAACCTCTTTTTTCTTCCGATTGTTACAATATTTCTAACAGAATTTCTCTAATTACTGGATACTTCCAGTGTTGCCATTTTTTTTAAAAACGTATTTTTTTATTCTGTGATTTAAAATAAATTATTAGGGGCTACATCCTTTTAATTAGGCTTAATTATTTTTTTAAAATAGCGTAATACCTTTTGTGTTAATTAGTGAAACAACCTTTTATAAATACTTCCTCCATTTTTATTTGAATATCCTATAAATTGTTAAACACAGCATTTTACTGTCTTATTATTACAGTGTTTAAATGCATGTTCATCCTAAGATTTATCGTAGTGATAAAATTTATAATGTGTTTTTTTTAATTTTATTACTATATACATATTATATAATCTAAAATACAAATATTTTATTTTTTTTAAAAACATATATTTTATTTTTTCATTCATTGACTGTTCTGCATTTTTGACCATATATTCAAAAAAATATCACTTTTAATTATTGTTGTTGTAAATATGTAAAGTGAACCCTACCTTTTCTAATGAAAATCACGAATATAGAATTCATTTTCTAAATTTTATATTACTGTGATATAAATAATTTTATATGTATATTTTTACTTCAAGAGATTCAAAATAAAAATCTGCTTGAAAGGTAAATAATTATCTTCACTTTTCCACGACTGCACCTCTTTTCAACAATCGAACACACAAAAAATTTCTAATCTATAACATAAGTCGACAGGATATTTACCTGTTTGTTCAATATGCCAAAAGCAAAATTTTTCAAACAGAAAATCAAATCTTTTTATTTTAAATATAACATACATATACATGTTTATTATATAATAAAAAGGTATATATTGGATTTATTAAAATATTTATTTTGCCAATATTTCGGCTGGCTGAACGCCAACCTTTATCGAGGCATTACATTTTTGTATACACAAACTCAGCGCCGCATAGTGTTATAATATCACAGTTGAAATCGTTTAAAATACAAAGTAGGTGGGGGAAATTTGTGCACGAAAATTTATTCTAAAATTACAATCAAATATGTTAAATATCTTTTAAAATTAGAGGAAAAATAATGAGGTCTATCTTATATTTTAAAATATTTTTAATAAGTACATAAAATATAATTCATTAATAATTCATTGAAAGATAAATGTAAAATTATATGTACTATTAAAACATTTGAAAATAAATTTAAAATGTTTATATTTAAAAACAAAGAAGGCATATCCTTACCACGAGCACATGTGCTTTTTAGATGGAAGAGCGCCATCTAGTGGAGCAGAAATTAATAAACATGTTCAGGATATTCCTCTTCTTTGTTTTTAATATCAATACCTGACCTTTTTTTATTTATTTTTTCTATTATTTTTCCACATGTTTATATATATGTCATAATTTGTATAGTTAATTCCAAGAGATATAATTTATTTTCGTCAAAATGAGTATGTAAATATGTTACGCTTGTGTTAAAATGTAAATATGTAAATTCATCTATCTACAAAAGCTGGACAAAAAAATAAGGTGGCAGACATCGCGGGTGCGCTGTTCGCTAGGCATAACGGCTGCGCCTTTTCATTTAGCTACGACATATATATATATATATTTATTATTACGTATATGGATATATTGACGGGAGGAAATTTTGCCGAATTCTGAAGATTTTATTTGATCCCTTGTAGGTCTTTTATGGAATAAAGTCTGCCTTAGAATGACGAGGGCCATTAGCCCGAAACCATGGTTTCTAGTTGGACGCTTCTCAGTTTGCCAAAGCTGGTGTTGTGGCTTTGTCACCGACCCAAGTCTGCTAATTTGCAAAGTTGGTCAATAGATCTCGCTAAGTTACACACATACACACATACACTTTTCTTATCTCTAAAAATAATAAATATAAAATTTATAAACTTACAAATATATAGTGGAAGATAGAGCTATTGAGATATTTTAAACATTTTCTCTGATTAGCTTTGTTCTAATTCTAAAGGATGTTCATAATAGAAACCTGAAAATTGTTATTTATTCCTACCTTGGATTCCTAAACAACAATCCTAAATATTTTAATTGTTAACTCCCAATTGAATCAGAGTTAAATTCATGTATCACAAACAAACAATTAATATTTATATAAATAAACAAAAGCATATTTCAAATAAACAAATAAGATCTCTCATTACCTTTTATAGATTTTAATAATATAAAAAAATATCTTTTTTTCAGAGAAATTTTTAATGATTTTTTCTATTTTCTATTCAATATTCAAAATGGCAGTCGAAAAATTCAATTTCGGGTAAAAGCATTAAAGGGTGTAAATTATAGAATGAACTTTTAATGAAAATATCTAGAACTACAGTCAGTCTTAAAGATAAATTATAAAGTGATGTGTAATATTGGGCCTCTTATTTTTTTAGAGATATAATTTATATAAATAAATAGGGCGCAGAAATTGATCATCAAGTTATATTTAACTGCATAGAATGTTTTACCTATTCACTCAGCATACAATATTCTCCTGAACTTGCTCCCAACGACTTTTTCCTTTACCTTAAAATTAAAAAAGTCTTAAAAGGACGTCGATTTGACTCAATACCTGAAATAAAGGAGAATACGAAGAATATTTTGAAAAGCCTGGAATATGAGGATTTTCAGAGGTGTTTTGATATCTAGAAAAAAAGATGGAACAAGTCTATAGATAGTGACAGTGATTATTTTGAGAAATTTTAAATAAAACCGTTTTATACTCTTGTGTTTATTTAAATATTTAGCATTCCTGGAAATTATTGATCACACTATGTATATTAGCTGTTGCCTGCTACCCCCACCTTCTCTTATTTCATCTACACATAAACAATTTTCCATTAAAAGCATTTCATTATATAAATTATATGTTTTCAGTTTTTGAGAGCACTTAGGATTAAATTGAATTTATTTCAATTATTTTTGTGGATCGTTTAAAGAATTTTTCATTTGATTATAGACGATGTAAAATTTTATGTGAGTTTTACAAAGTTCATTATAAAAATGTTAAATATAATGGATTATAATGAGACAAAGGAAATGAGCTAAGAATATCTAGTCCTTTGAACCTGAGAACGCAGTCGTCAAAGTTTTAATTTTGTAAAACTAACATCTAAACCTGGGAATTTGAGAGGTTTTGCTTCGTCGCGGTTCGAAGAACTGGTGATAAGTTTAAAGATAAGAAACGAGAAGGCTGCAAATATAGGAAGAAACATGGAATGCTCTGAAAACTAAAGTCGTGTCCAGCGGTCAAGAAATAGGTTGCTCGTTGCTCTGAAAAACTGGTGATAAGTTCAAAGATAAGAAACGAGAAGGCTTCAAGTATAGGAAGAAACATGGAATGCTGAAAACTAAAGTCGCGTCCAGCGGTCAAGAAAGATGTTGCTCGTTGCTCTGGAAAACTGGTGAAGAGTTCAAAGATAAGAAACGAGAAGGCTGCAATTATAGGAAGAAACACGGAATGCTGAAAACTAAAGTCGTGTCCAGCGGTCAAGAAATATGTTGCTCGTTGCTCTGAAGAACTGGTGATAAGTTAAAAGATAAGAAACGAGTAAGCTGCAAGTATAGGAAGAAACATGGAATGCTGAAAACTAAAGTCGTGTTCAGCGGCCAAGGTGGATGTTGTCTTTAAGACTTCTCTCTTTGACATTAAATCAAAATGAAGTGTCCCATGCCATGTTTGCTGGAATATTTGAGCAATCAATACTGTAGTCTTTACGTTTAATATCGACAATAGATCTCATGTTGTTAGGACATTTGTCAACAATGAGCTTGCTGATTTGCTGTCTCTATCATAATGAATTTCAATTTTACAACAACAACAAAAACAAAAGGCTTTTATTAGGGTCCATTGCCTTGTATGGATTCGCCATACAACAACAAAATAATATAGTATTTTTTCCTCCCTTCCCCCATATACAGGTGAGCCTTTGTTTGATTTATTTATACATCTGTTCTAAAACTTTCCTTACTGCCTCTTTTGTGTATGAATCTATTTACAATTGATCTGAGAAATATAGAGTTATTTTGCCATAAGCTATGCTTTTTCTTTTCTGAAATAGTTCTCAGCGTCTTCAGTTGGATTTCAATTTACAAAAAAAAAACTATTAATATCGGAAAAAAGAATAAAGTTCTCCATCCATTTCAAAGCTCATATGAATATCATTTATAAATATAATCTCAACAATATATTTAAAGGTTGATTTTGAAGTAAAACACAGAGAGGAGAGATAGAGAGATGAAAAGATGTTACAATTAATATATCTGCGCTCAGTACACAACCATCAATACATCTATCTGTATTGTGTTTCTATCCTCCGTTTTTAATTCAAAGAGGAATTTTTAATTTCGGGATTTTCTTTCTGTGCCGACAGGCGGAATTTTCTAATTATAAAATTCTTTCTCTCTCTTCAACAACAATTCTCTCTTTCTTCATTCCTCCATTCCTGAACACATGCTGACTACACATCCCCACTTACCTTTGTTCAGTTATTGGGGCAGGAAATGTATCCTTATTTATACGGTTGTTATTTATATTTAATGGGAGGATTCTTTAAACAATTCAACTTCTAAGAATTTCTCTATGAATATTTATCAATTATTTTATATATTTATGCACATTTATATATGATGTACTTTCGCGCCATCTGTTATCAAAATTCGAAACTATTTTAAACGCGTAAGATTCTTTTTGAAATTAAACAATTTCTACTGCCCATACTGCAATGGAAAAATAAAGGGAGGGCCTGGCTCATCAGTGGTGAACCCTCCCAGCGGTTTCGCCAGTTTAATCTAATATACATTATATATATATTATATACAGTTAATCCTGTTTATAGCGCCCCCTCTTGGGACTCACCAAAATAGGGTGCTAATAGAGAGGGGGTGCTATAGACAGGTCACTTTTGATGTAAATCGCATCGTACTGCGTATTTAAAATCGGGCGCTATAGAGAGGGAGGCGCTATTTAGAGGGCGCGCTATAGACAAGTTTAACTGTATTTATAATTATAAGTAATTCTGCTGTCCTCAAAGTTTATGTCCATAGTTAATTTAGAATGCCATTCCAAAAGTCTAGCCTCAGTATCACTATAAAAGGAAGAGAGAAAAATGCAATATAACAGCGGTATGGTAGATTAAACTGGTGAATCCGCTGGGAGGGTTCACCACTGATGAGACAGACCCTCCCATTAATTATTCCATTGCAGTAAGGGCAGTAGAAAATGTTTAATTTATAAAAGAATCCTACGCGTCTATAATAGTTTCGAATTTACATATATATATGTTGTTTTGAAAATAGAGCAATCCATAAATCAATCTTCAATTAAAAAGGCATTTATTGGATCAAAATATAATTTATTTTACCAATATTTCAGTTGGCTGAACGCCAACCTTTTTCAAGGTATGTAATAACATACCTTGAAAAAGGTTGGCGTTCAGCAAACTCAAATATTGGTAAAAGAAATGATATTTTGATCCAATATATGTATTTTTAATTGAATATATCTATATTTATTATTAATAATTATATAATATCTTATTTAATCATATTTATTTTTTATAACCATATATAACCGATCATTAATGATGATATGATAATAATGAGAATGTTAAATATCTTTTTTAGAATTTCAGGTATTTTCTATTGCTGTTACCTAACGTGATATGACTTGAAACCTAATTACATAATTCAAATCACAAGAATTGAGAAAATATCATATATTTTATACCATATATATAGGCTTTGCTATTACAACACAGCATTTTACTCTTAATTTGTATTTTACATAAAAATGGAAGCTGCCTGTCCGGCATTCATAGTTCTTCAAATTAAAGATACTTCGGCCAGTAAATATTTTTATTACCTCGACGTTTCTACAAAAATATTTTGTCCTTGTCAGGAGCGAACAAAAATTAAAACATTTGGTGATTCGTTAAAAATTATAACAATAATAATAATTAATATAATAATTTTTAACGCCTTATCAAATGTTTTAATTTTTGTTTGCTCCTGACGAGGACAAAATATTTTTGTCGAAACGTAGAGGTAATAAAAAGATTTACTGGCCGAAGTATCTTTAATTTGAAGAAAACTTCACACGTTAATGAAAACATTTATACTTGGATAATATTTCACACTTTCAAGTCAGCATTTTATACTTTAATAGCAGACTGTATATCTACAACTAAAAACATTTTGGTCCCAGAGACTTCCTGAGATATCAAGAAATGGGTATTTTATTTTGATTTTAATAGAAAACACCTGACCTTTTTTATTATTTAATTTTTCATTATATTTGCATATGTTTAGCATATACACAAGTTTGGCCCTAAATACCCATTTCTTGATTTCCCAGTAAGCCTCTGAGACCAAACTATTGTTGGTCGTAAAGGTACAGCCTGCCCCACGCTGATGAAGGCCCGAAACACGTTCGTGGTTGAATTTTCTTGATTTATAAATAAAATGGGTTGGACAAATATCATAAAACAGGTTAAATCAACGCTTAGTTGATTTCTGTTCCACTAGATGGCGCTCTGCCATCTAAAGGTTTATGTGAACGTGGTCAGAATATGCCTTTTTTTGATTTTAATATATAATAATGTGAAAATAAATATATATATAAAAAAAGAAAATCTTGTGGGCTTTAGGATATATATATATATATTTATATAATAATATATTTACATATTATGATGCATTAGCGCGCCATCTGTTATCAAAATTAGAAAGTATTATAGACGCGTATGATTCTTTTTCAAATAAACATATCGATAAATAAAAGATATTTATATATTTCCCACAGTCGACAGCTATTATCCGTTTATTCTAGAAATATTTGGATCTCTATTGAATTACAAATTGAATAAATTTGCATATATATATTCGAATTAAAATAAAAGGAAAGACTCAGTAACCTTCTATTTAAAAGTATACAATTTGTAATAAATTGAAGCTTTGATGGAGTACCAAATTATATAGAGTTCACTAGATGATGGATTGCATCTGAATAGCACTAATTCATTATCGTCTGCTTCCACTAAATATCAGCAGACGCTCGTGCTATTATAATCGTTTGGCTAGATAGGAGAGTCGTCTGCTTATAAATTCAAAATCGCCATTTTATACGCAGAAAAACGCGCCTAACACAAAATAATAAACATACGTTCATTATTTATTTACACATAGGGTTGTAAAATTATTTAAATAATTTATTTTTAAAATTTAAGTGTTGTCTATTGAATAATTATATGGTGTCATTTTGCGAATTTTTTAAATCAGTAATGTTAATTATGGATGTCATTAAATTAAATTAAAATCTCATCTGACCCCCTTACTGAAAACAATTAGTATAGTCTGTTTTACTAATTAGAAATCTACATTTTGTTTTAAGGCTAATTTAGCTTTATTTATTTATAAATGACTAATTTTCTTTTTGAAAATTCAATAGATTGAATATTTAAATCATTATTGTTTTAAAATGGAAATATATTGTAGCGTAGAAATAAAGCCTTGAAATATCCTAATATGTAAAAGTATTTATTGATGACGTCACGGCGACAAGTCGACAATTATTAACAACTCAACCAAACTATCTACAGCTAGAGAATCTTGAGCAAGCAAGCAAAGAAATATTTTAAAGATGATTTCACAAATACAGATTAATATATATTTTTATAATCTGTTGAATATATTTTCATTGAATAATATTAAATTAAATAATAAAATATTTCTTCGTCACATAGCCTCCTCCTATAGAGAGCATCGACCCGATGCTCAGCAGGAGACTTACATCGTCAGTCTTAAGGACTAGTACTATGGCCAGAGATATTTTCAGGTGACTGCGGTGGATGTCTTCTTTCAGTTGAGATATCTTCTTCATGAGGACTTGGTAGGTCTATGTTTACGTCAAGGTAGCTTTTTCTAATTTCTACTGTGGTCGGCAAGGGGAGTTTTATAACTTTGCGGCCTCGCCTCCAATGTGGTCTATCATCTAGTTTTAATGGCGGGGCGTCCAGCTAGATCTTTTAGCAGGTGAGAAATGTTGTCTGTTTCGACCGCGATATGAAGTGGGGCTTCAGTAGCGAGTGAAAGTTTTCCTCGATGATTCGTCATTGGGGTCCTGAGATTCAGCTCGAGAGTTGTAGGATATCATTGCGTCTTGCTTTCTTTGGAAATAGTAATTTTTCCTTTCCTCATTGTGTCTCTTCCTGTCACGGCAATAGCGGACGACGTGACCTGGGCGTCCGCAGTAGAAACAGATAGGCCTTCCCTCAGTTGTACGCCAATCATTGGTGTCGCGTCTTCCTCCTTGTTTTGGGTATCGAGGTTCAGGGTGCGGTCTTATCGTTTCGGCCTCATATCTAGTATTTAAAAACTGTCGGGGTCTTTCCTTCTGAGGGGGACTTCTCCTAGACTTTGAGATTGGCGCCAGGGTTCTTCCAATCTCCTCCTTTACAATTTCTTCGATTGTAGCATTTTTTGGTTCCTCCCGAGGAGAGCCTAATGCCCGCTGTACCTCCTCACGAACAATTTGCCTAATCATAGATGACAGATCTTCTCCGTCATCCTGGTCACAGAGAGAGGCTACATTTGGTAGGCGCTCGTACCTGGTTGGGGTAATTCGCCTACAACGGAGCGCTTCGACACGGCGACATTCTGTAATGAATTGCTCGGTGCTCTGTACATCCCTCGGTAGGAGTGCTTGATAAAGCTCCTCAGCTATCCCCTTCATGAGGTGGGAGATTTTATCTTCCTCGCTCATTTGAGGATCAACCTCTTTGCACAAGCACAGGACATCCTGGATGTAACATTCGGTACTTTCACCTTTTAATTGTGCCCGTGTTTTAAGTTTCTTCTCCGCTTGCAATTTTGAATTTTCTTTTTTTCCGAACACATTCTCTAATTGAGATGTGAATTCCTTCCAAGTCTGTATGCTTTCTTCGTTGTTCTCAAACCATTTGAGAGCAGTTCCAGACAGATAAAAATAAACTTTAGTAAGACAAAGGGTTTCGTCCCAATGGTTGTACTTTGCCACACGTGCATACCCTTTTAACCATTTTTGGAGATCTTCACCATCCTCCCCGGAGAAAATGGAAGGGTTCCTTGGCAGATGTTGAACAACGTAGTTGCTTACCTGAGTACCTTCCTTCTTTACATTCATAGAAGTTTCTTCTGGTTCAACAGAATCAATTTTTCTTTTATTTCTTAATGGGTATCGGTCCAGTCTCTCCACCAGTTGTAGCGTAGAAATAAAGCCTTGAAATATCCTAAGATGTAAAAGTATTTATTGATGACGTCACGGCGACAAGTCGACAATTATTAACAACTCAACCAAACTATCTACAGCTAGAGAATCTTGAGCAAGCAAGCAAAGAAATATTTTAAAGATGATTTCACAAATACAGATTAATATATATTTTTATAATCTGTTGAATATATTTTCATTGAATAATATTAAATTAAATAATAAAATATTTCTTCGTCACAATATATTTTCATTATAAGTCGATATAATGTTTAAATATATACCAAAATATTATGGCTTAATACAATAATCATTAAATATTTTATATTTTAAAAATACGCTTATTATAAATATAATATTATTTTGAATTTTTAAAGCAAACTTATTTTGGTCTGTTTCATAAATATTTATTATATTTAACGCTTTAGCATTACTACCTATATAGTTTTACCCTTATTTTTTATTTCAACACACAAAACGCGATATCCCGACTAGGGATAATTGCGTCGATTTACATTTTTAAACAGAATCAGTTATAAACATATTATACAAAAAAATGAATTAATAAAAAAAAAACAATAAGATATATTATAAACCTGATCCTGTCAGGTTAGAAAGATAATCAGAAATATATTTACAAAAATAGTTAAATCTGTGATAATAATCTCTAGTATGTAAAAATTTATATAGATCTACAACATTGTTTACTGTCTGTTGTTTAACGCTAAAAAAGAGTGGGCACTCCAGCAGTAGGTGTTTTACTTTACTGTTTTTTTTTAATATGAAAACGCTCGTGTGTGCGCGACTTTATACATTTTGGTTATAACAATTATAGCTTTGATTGATGATATAGCCAACTGTAAAATATAGGTATCATAAAATAATATCTACTATGAGCATGGATTTTTTTAAATTTCTGAAATAAATGGTGATCGCGTGATATTCCTTTTCCAATAAATTTCAACCATGTACTGACTGTTGGGTGGATATGTGAATTAAATATTTTAAAAATAAATTATCTCTAGAAGCCTGATGTTTTCGACTTAACAGTTGATCTTTTTATTTTATTTGACATATTGGACGCGATATCCCAGCTTGGGATACTTACGCCTAAATACATTTTAGCAGCTTATATACAATTCATTATATACAATTTAATAAACAAGACTAAAAACAAAATTAAAACTGAAATATTGGTTTTTCAAACAGAAAAGAAAGTATAAAATGAATTTACAAAAATTATTGAATTTTACATAGGTGTCTTTGTTATATACAAATTTGCACATTTCTTCGATGGGATAAAAATGGTTACTTCTGTAGCTTTGAAAGAAAGAACATTCTATCAATAAATGTAATGAGTTTTGGTTTTATTTTCCACAGAAGTAGTTAGGATCATCTGTTGCCCCGAATTTCCCCAAAAATTCTTCAAAGTCTTTTGAACGTGGCAGGGTGCTCAAGCTATGTTCTTTCATGTCCTAGACGTATATAAGTAGGTGGGAGATCCGGGGAGTATGGTGGTCATGAAAGATTCTTCGCGCCTTGAAGATCTTTTTGTGGCTGATGCGAGCAGTCAAGCGTTCTTTTACTGGTGGTATTGGGCACTTGACGGGAGAGAAGTGAGTGTCATTGTTCCTAGCTCATCACCCACGTACCGTTTGTCTATCATTGTTCTCTTAATACGCTTTTATATAAAACCAATATATTGATATTAAGCCACTTTGTACACTCATAGACAAAACCTAAGGAAGTTTTATGTCATCAGTCGTCTATTTCTTTGAAGGAGACAGAGACAATTTAGTTCACACTTGGTTTTCTTGATTGTCTTTAATATAGGTCGTGTGTATCAAATATCTTTCAGAGTTATTGTCTGAATTCCGATATACATGTTAAAAGGTACAACTTCCTTAAGTTTTATCCATGAGTGAATATATTAAAAAATATTAAATATTTAGCAAATTTATTTTCTTTGATTTGTTGAATGCTAGGTAACATAATCTCTATCTATATAACGTACTATTATTGAAATTACTACAATTGTAATATTTATTAAAACATTTTAAAGTAGTAAATATTGGTAATTGTTTTATTTTGATATAAATTAATTTGGTGTAATTTTCTAACAAAATACTTTCTAGAACATTCGTTTTTATTTTCGCTTTCGTAGTGTTTACATACATGTTTTATATTTTACTAATATTTTTTATATTCTTACCTAAAATAATTATTAATTGAATATTATAGTATTCGTACATTAATATAATATTAATATAAATATATACATTAAAAACGGTGATGATAAATTTTGATTTATTCACATCCATTATTTGGTTTTTATACGTATATTTAATTCAAACTAAAATATACTTATATTATATATATTCAATATATCTTTTTTATAAAATATCTAGCATTAAATATATTTTTAAGTTGTTTTATATTTCATTATATATATTTAATTACATTATATATATTTAATTACATTATATATATTTTTTTTAAATAAAAAATTCTAACATTAAATATATTTTAACTTGTTTTTATATTTCATTATATATATTTAATTACATTATAAATATATATATTCAATATATATTTTAAATAAAATATCTAACATTAAATATATTTTAAAATTTTTTTTATATTTCCGTGTAAAAGAAAGTATATTTTAATTATCCTTTAGTGCGGAATAGAGAATGGTTTTTAAGAAGCTTTGATATAAAGTAAATGGAAATTTCTTGTAGCATTTAAGAGTGGGGAAAAACAACGCCAAAAGATCCAACTATAAAAAGCTCTGCAACCTTGGTAATAACAAAGAAGCCGAGTGTCTAATTAATCTCTTGGTAATTTTATTAAACTGTTTTCCCACACAATGAAAACATTATTAAAAACAAAAATTAATTACAATTTTTCAAGAAATCCATTGGATCTTTAAAGTATTTAGTAATAAAAAAAAATGTTACAAAAACTATACAATTTTTTCATTGTTTTTCAAACCAGCAAAAAGAAAATCTAATTTTATCTAATCTAAATATAGTTTTTTTTTATATTAATGTTTAATTTTTAATTTCGTCTAATGATCATTGATATTTGATTTGTATAAATATACTCACTTTGCATATCTCTGACTACAGCATGCTTTTAAAAAGAATTCAAATATAATTTTTATGCGAAGTGGTGAATAATAAATGTATATAGAGTGTATATGTGTTTATATATAAAATTTACTTTAAAATTTATTTTAAAAACTCATTCTATCTTATTTTAAATTGAAGTATTAAACTATAAGATTTGGTACAATTGAAATATATACTAGATTTTCTCTTTTTTTTTTTTTTTTTGAATTCTGTCTTTTATATAAAAACACAATTAAAGGATTATAGAATTGGTCAAATACCGTTTCTTGATTACCTCAATGACCAAAAGTTTGAGGTACAGCTTGCACCAGGCTGATGAGTGCCAACAGCCCGTAACGCGTACATGGTTAGCTTTTCTTGATTAATCAAGAAACGGTATTTGGCTAATTCTGGAATATTTAAAATCAACGATTGGTAGATATTTATTCCGAACCAACAGCATCCTTTAGTCGGCCTGCCTCTGAGTAGTGCTCCCAGTCTTAATGACAAAAGCAGACGTATTCTATTCCACCCAGTCATGATGGTTGTCAAACAAGCTTGATACCCTAATATGGTTGAGTGGAGATAAGAAAGAAGAAGAAGCATCCTTTAGTTTCACAATCAGGAAATGCCTTTTTTCTTAATAAAATATATGTCAAGGATTATTTTTAGGCTTCAGAAACGATAAGATTTTATAATAAGTTATGTATTAGCTTTTTAATACACTAGTAAAGCTTTTGTTTAAAGACAGCTGTTGGTGTTTGATTTTATCAATTATGAAAATGGTATTACAATTACGTGTGTAATAACTAGAAATTTAGGGCGTCGCACATATGGCGGCGAAATTCAAGGATCCCTAAACTATAATATCAACTTTTAATATTTTCATAGCAACAGACAGAATCTACTGAAAAACAGTTATGAAAACGCTCAAATTCAAGTTGTAAAGCAGCATATAGCTGGAATATAAGAAAAGATCAACGCCATGTAAAACAGTGGTTAACTTAAGAGAAATCTAGAAATCATCGCAGTAAGAAAAATAGAACTTTGTTGTATGTGTTAAAATTGTTGGAATATTACACAGAGTAACAATGGATATAGATGAACTCGTGTTTGAAAAGGAACTTGTATATATATAATATTTGTTGTTTTTGTTGTTTTCATGTGTGTGTGTAAAACATATATAAAAATTTGTTTTGTATAATTGCTATTAATGATAAATAATATGTAAAGTTAAATTAGTTACGGATTCATCCTTCTTACTTACTTTGATTATATAACAAAAATAACAATTATATTTGAATGTTTTCAGTTCATGTGTATAGATGGCAGGTTAATGTTTTATAGATATCAAATATATTCTTTATATTGATTAATAGAAATGGATATAAAAATATAAAATTTAAATATAATCTATTCAAACTCAAAAATACTTGGTATAGATTTAGAAATTGATATTGTCACAGCCGACATAGATTCATATAAATATTTTCATTAATGAATTAACTTATTGAACAAATCAAGTTTGATTTGTTTATTCTTTGTGCATTATTTGTGCATATTGTGCATTATTCATAGTGCAGCCACGTGCGCACGCTTTTATAAACGGGAAATATCAATTAAAGTTTTTTAAAATACTTATAATATAAAAATGAAAATGTTATGAAAATGTGATATATTGTTTTTTAATTGTTAAATGTTGTTTTAAAATTTTCGAAAACGAATCTCTGTAGTTTAAAAAGTATAAGTAGAAATATTCTTTGTAAAATTCTATTTAAAAATGTTTCTAACATATTAAATATCTCTAATTAGATTTTCAATAAATAAAGTCATATTAATGTAGTAATATATGTCAAAAATATAATAATAAAAATATATTTTAAAAATACTACATATTTTGGGGTTTTCAAACAATAAAATGCATTTTAAGAAGCTTTTCAATTAAATACAAAATAAAGCATTCCAAAATCGAACGACAAAAACCAACAAAAAGCTAAGCCTAAATATTTCTAGCTCCATAGCAGAAGAAATCTGCAGCAAAACATTAGTTAAAATGTTTGTCGTTTTAAATAAAGCATTACGGGTGACCGCCTGGCTGGAGTTATGACAACATTTTCTTCACTGTGTCGGCTGCTTATTTAATATCAAAATTCGTCTGGTTCTTTTTTACCATTTGTCATTTTGTTATTGCGAATTTCTTATGCCAGATTTCGTTCCATTTGGCGCGCTCTTTAATGGACTCTTTTTTGTTTATTTTACGCTTGCTTGCTTCTCTTTCTCTTTAAGCCTTTTCTACAAATGTTTGTATATAAACATTAAATATTTAGTTACTCAGATATTTTTAATGGATTTTTCTTCTGTATATATATCATTGTATAATAAATCATTTTGAGAAAATAATCTATCTTATATTTTATAAATGAAAAATATTACAAGATTATTTATATTTGTAGTATTTAAATTGTTTATTTTAAATATCGATTCGTATATAAATTGGAAAATAAACATATTATTTTAATAGGTATATATATTTTCAATTTTAAAAATGTATGGATTTCAAATTTTTAAACCAATTTACACTTTAATTGGACGACATTTTAATTTTAACATTTTAACATTTTACACTTTAATCGCATTTTAAAAAAAAATGAATTTTTGATTTTATTTGATTTTTTTACCAATTATTTTATGAATATTTTTTAGTTTTAAGTCAAAAATATTTTATCTTAATTGAAAATGTGGTCTATTCTAACATTTTATATATACCTATTTCAAGAATCAATAAAAATAATGCATTAGAGATTTTTCTTCAAGAATTAGCTCAATTAAGCAGCTTTATTTGAAAAGATAAAACATGGCCTTTTTACATTGAATAAAAATAAAAGGTTTAGTTAATATATAATATTATACGAAATATTAAATATATTTATTAGTTTTAAATAGTCATTTTAGTTTTTCTAATGTTATTATAAATATATAAATTTCTAATAATAACAATTTACCTTATTCCTGCTACAATAAGTATGCTACCCATCTTAACCTTTAGCCATTTTCATAACTGTTTTTAGATATAATTTTAATTTAAATATATAAAATAATTAAAATTATATCTAAAAACAGTTATGAAAATGTCTAAAGTTCAAGATGGGTAGCATACGTATCGTAGCAGGAATAAAGTAAAATCTTAACGTAATATTAAACAATAATAAAATGCGCTCTTTCTATTTCTTAATCAAAATTAGTAAAATAAATTTGTACGAGGTTAAACGCTATCCATTGAATAAAATTATATATAGAAACTATACCCCTAAATCTGTAAACGAAAAGCATGTTTTTTTTCAAAAGAAATTTCGAAGGATTGCTCTCTCTGTATATAAAAATGTTTAAAAATAGACCAATTTAATTAAAATAAATGTATTTCTTTATTATAAAAAAAAACTAAAATGCAAGTGTATATTACAATTATATATATTAAAATCAAAAAGGTCATTATCCTCACCAGGCTCACATGAGCTTTTTCGATGGCGGAGTGTTTATATTTATGAACAAAATATCAGAAATATTTGTGTTAAGGATAGAGTAGAGAATACAATTTTCATATTTACTTTCAAACGAAGAATATAGGCAAAGCCGTTTCTGTAGAGTAATGAGCGTCGTCTGGCTCTCTATAAAAATAGGTAGGTAGTATGAAAACTAGAGCTATAAATGAATTTGAGCATATTCCAGAAATATATAAACATTCATATTAGCCATAATAAAAATCTGAGAAATGTAATATTGTAAAATTTCAGCCACCACCATTGAACTATTGGATTTATAAAATAAAGGGTCAGTGACAATAATCATATTTTGAGAAAAAAAGTAAAATTTGTGCCTCATCTAACTGGTGTCTTGAGGTTATATATCGTTAAATGCTTCTTTATGTGAACTTACACGAAATGTTGACAATCTAGAGTGTGATTCCCACAGGAAAATATCTGTTTATCACCCTTAGCTGGTCTCAAATGATTCCCATTCCAGTAATCCGAGAATGGAAACTAGCTTGACAGCACTTGCTACTTTCTCTGTGATCTCATACTAATTGTTGGAGTTGGCAATTCCGAGATATTTCTACGATACAATACTCTTGTGATTTTCATAGTGTTATAATATTCTCAATGCTAATTTGCATCTCTACGTATATATTGCAGCTTTGTTGGATTGTTAGTTGGTTAGCGGTTATTGGATAGGGCAGGCTGCTGAAAGGTGAGATCTGCTGATGTACATATAATGTTATCTCTTGTCCTTCCTTATTGTTTATAAATACCTTTAAATAATGATGGATATTCGTAATTATCAGCCTTCTTTATATTCTACGACTATATATAAATATTTCCTAACACTAATAAACAGCCAGTATGAGATTTCTACTCTTTCCCTTTCAGATTCTAAGTCTACACGCCGCAAAAGCCTCTCCTTCACTCTAGTGTCCCACAACTGTCGTTTAACAGTGTGTGTGAATGTCTTCATTTTGGAATAATAGATTTAATATTCATGTTGTATCAGAAATCTAATCTATTTAACGTGTATGTTCCTTTTAAAAATGAAACAATTTTCTACTGCCCTTACTGCAATGATAAAATATATTGGGAATTAATCTGCAGTAAGAACAACAGAAAATTGTTTTATTTAAAAAGAATCAATACGTGTCAAAAAAGTTCAAATTTTATAATAGATGGCGCGCTAATGTATATTGTTCATTTATTTATTTATATATTTTATTTATATTTAAAAATATATATATTTCAACTCTTGATTATAATATTTTGTATATATTTAGAATTCAGGACTAAGAATCAAATAAAAAAAATTAATTGAATAACATTTTTAAAGGCATGCATTAAAATGAACTAAAAAGGAAAAAAAAATATTACAGCTACTGCCATTGAGGAATAAGATTTATATGAATCAAAAACGAAGTCGGGGGGTCGGTCGAAGGATGGTATAAACCGTTGGTTTTCGACCGCTACGACCCAGGTTCGATTCCCGCATTGGGCACTTTTTTCTGATTAAAAAAATGCTCCAATGTCCCCCTATTCTTGAAAAAGTCCAACCCCACCAGCAAGTGCAAGTAACCAAACGGGGCTCTGTCATATTTATTTGTAAGTGCAAAGTCGAACTGCTTTTCACGTGTGTAGACATGTGGTGCACTTACAGTAAAAGCAGTCACCCACCATGATTATCATGGCCTGTTCCACGTATACTAGGGATAAGCAAAAAGGAAAACGATGTGACGGGGGATGATCATCAAAATTTCGAACATAAGGTGTTATGCATAAAGAGAGTGGGCGTAAATGATTAATAAGTTTTATATTTCTTTAAATTCTACACCTCTTCACTCAATATACGATGACTACCAGTGCTACCTCTTTTCATCTGGTACTCTTTCAGTAATTTTAATTCCCTCCTTAGATTTAAGCTCTATTTCTCCAGCTACCTACATGTAAATTTGGTTGATTATTGATACAATATAGTGTTGGAAGTGAATAGTAATTTACAATATCCATGCCATCAAAACGATGGCACAGTGCATCACTCTAGTAAAACACTTCACTAGTGGTGATGAAATATAAGCCACAACACCTGTTTTAGCAAATCAAGTCAAAAAACCAACCTGTGCACCATGATTTCAGTCTTTTGTCCTTATCAGTATAGGGGCGGCTTCGATTTTATAACATCTTACGAAGGGGCTATCATCATTATGGCGCATTCTTCATCATTACTAGTAAAGTCTTTTACTTAGGGTGATATACTAAATCATCGTTCTGATGCACAATTGAAGGGAGAGGTGCTTCATGAATATGTTGTATATTTATATATATAGGATATATAAATGTTATATGAAAATATTATTTTATTTCAAATTATATTTCATAGATTAAACTATTCTGTTTAGATCGACTGCCAGAGGTCGCAGCTTTCCCTATATAAACCCATTGTTGTTGTTTCCCGTTGGCCGGCTTAAATCCTTCTGTAGATATGTAAATAAGCTTTTTGTTTTCTTTATTCTTACGCCTTAATTCAGGTAGTACTTATCAAATTAGGTATTTATGTTTCATAAGCTTAATTAAAGCTATTTCTGATTTTAACTATTTTTATTTATATTTTCAATATTTTCCACGACTACATACAAATACCATTTAGTACCAATGTATACACAATAGAACCAGCAAATATCAATCATAATATTCATGTATCAAGCAAAAATGATCAATGATTCAATAAATAATATTCAAAAATCAACATAAAATCATTTTTTGTAATAATATATATATATAACATGTGATATTCAATAGCGATGTTTTCACTATTCACTACCAAACTATTGTATCAATCATCAACAAATTTGACATGTAGGTGACTGAAGATATAGAGTTTAATATGTAGGGAGTTATATATCCAGAATAACTAAAATATATAATTAATAAATATTCGTTTGATAAATTCAAATAAGCATACAGGGGTGTTACTTGTATATATATTTTTTCTTATCATGAAAATAACTAATATAAGAATCTCAATTAATACATATAATGGTATATTTTAATAATTGTTTGTCTCAATGCTTATGAATTATAATTCGTTTGCATCTTTAGGTAATAAAGATTTATATGGCTTTACTGGCTTCGCAATAATTTTTATAAACAGAGGTGCCAAATCAATATTCTTCCTGATTTTACTCTGTGACTAGTACATTTTCTAATGTTTTTTTTAAATATTTTAATATCGATAATTTTTAATAAATATGAATTTTGTCCTCAACAACAGATAATTATCTGTTTGTCTGTGTGATGTGATAATTTATTAAATACATTTCTATATATCTTAAAATATTAATATATCAAACAATAGATCAATAATTAAACGAATTCCATTATGAAAACCAATAAACATTTTATTAAGAAGACAAAATTCATTTTTATATTTTAGAGAAAACTCAATTAGTCGCTAGTAAAAATTATCGATATTCAAAAACAACAAAAAAAACTTTTAAAATTTACTAGTCACAGAGTAAAATTAGGAAGAATATTGATTTGGCACCCCTGTTTATAAAAATTAATGCTAAGCCTGTAAAGCCACATAAATCTTTATTACCTAAGATGCAAACGAATGACTCCCCCCCCAAATCAAATAATTAAAATAAAGGCTGACAACACTAATCAATTTACCATTCAATGACAAGTAGTTATTGGGAAAACTTTTAATTTTGACTGTTGACAGATGGTTTCCCCAGAAATTGAGCTTTATTGCCCAGCATGACAGATGGTAATAGAGATTCTTCAAATATGTTTTGTTGCGGGTAAAATGGCGTACATTTACATATGGTTCTCGTTTAAGCTTTGTGTCTCTCTCTCTCTTTTTTATATGTATATAGTAAGTTTCTCAGTCTAAGAAATTGTTTTTTGTTGAGCTATGTTATCAGAGTATTTCAATGTAAAATGGAAATTATTATCTTACAAACGATAATTATTAAATTATTTTTATTTGTAACAAATAAAAATTTACTGGCAATGTGTTTCTTTTCAATAATATCATCAAATATTATCTAATTAATTAATATTATTGAAAAAAAAACAAATTGTCAGTAAATTTATTTGTAACAAATTTTATCGATAGATGGTAATTGAATTTATAAATTAGTTTTTATCCGTCGAAATATACTTTATTTATTTAATATTTTGAAGATAGCAGTCGTCTGGACGGCTATTCATATTTATTGACAATAGTGAAAGATCGACCAAAAATATATATTTATTTTATTTAATAGACTTTTGGATGAAAATATATTTTCCCACTTTTATGATCAAATGTTTATTCTGCATTTTTTATCCTGACGACAATAAAATATATTTGTCGCGAAATATCTAATTCTACAGACTATATACTCATAGACAAAACTTAAGGAAGTTGTAAACCTTTTATATCTCAGTCGTCTGATTTTTTTAAGGAGACAGAAGTTGTTCACACTTGGTTATCTCGTGTGTCTTCAATAAAGGTCACTGTAATATCTTTCAGAGTTATTGTCTGAATCCCGATATACCTGCTAAAAGGTACAACTTCCTTAAGTTTTGTCCATAAGTGAATTCGGCGAAACTTTTCATTGTTATGTTCATTGTGAACCCTATTTAAAATTTTATTTCTTATATATATATATATATTAATTAACTTTCCTTTTAGTGTGAAAATTATTATTTATGGTTGTAAATCTTGAATAATGGAAGAATTTACATCAACAAATATCACTTCTTTATAATTAAAATATCAAAAATCGGTAAAATATTTAATTAATATTTTTCGCATTATCTCTCTTATATCAAATTCATTATTCCAATATTGCCAGCAAACACCAAAGACTAATCATTGAATTCGTCCTGTCAAGCAAATTTTACAGCCTCAATAGAAAAATTGATTTACCTGAAATTTACAATGTAATATTCCCTGCAGCCACCAAACCCCCCTCTGTATCACGAACTCTGCGATCACAATTTCAATATGTATTCCCGTGTTTCCAAGATATGCATATTCTTTGTCCTATTCATATCAGTACATATTTTACACATGCAAATTCTCTCTATATATATTTACAAATAGCAATTTCTAGTTTATTGTGTTCTTCACGATGTAAATTCGTTTTGAAATAAATGTCATTTTCTGCTCATATATATGTATATATATAGATTAGATCCGAAAACTTTAGTAGCGTAATATATTTTTCCTGTCGAAGGGCGGTTGTGCCCGAAGGCTTGAAATAAATTTATTTGAAAGATACTTATCTCTCAAGCTTATTGATTTGAACATATTCTATACAGACCTGTTTTTAGTGAGTTCTAGCATAGCCCTGGAAGCAGTGTTTATTTTAACAGATCTCATTATGCAGGCGTCAATCATATTTTAGCTTATCTAATCTATGGAAGTGAAACATCACCAAAAAAGGGGAGAAAATCCTAATAACAGCGCAAAGGTAAATTGAGAGACAAATAGATAGAATAGGTGAACATAAATGACATTCTAGATAAGAGAAAATAGGGTTTTACGGGCTACTAACCAAAGTGTATTATTTTCGAGCCCAAAATAAATGCATCGCCCGCATTCTGAGATAAGAAAATATCCTCTAAAATATGAGAGATGTTTCAATATATAAGAGTAATGAGGTGGACATATAGACAGAATGACAGCTGGACTGTCACGGACTGGTACTAAGACATGTGGTGAGAAGTCCAGGATGTGAGATAAGGGTGAATTCCGTGACTTGTGGTGGAGGGCGAGGGGCAGTGAAGAGTGTCGCCATTACACCTTGCTGAAGTTGAGAGTCCACCCTGGAACCACGGTCAGTCAAGGTAATGCTCAAGGTGACATTTTCTTTCTATCATTTGAGTAAAAATATCCTCAAAGGAAGAGTGTTTTGCAAATAACTAATTGACTCAAGCTTTCGGGCTATTGAGATCTTCTAAAGGAGTACAGTTAGTAATAACGCCGCCTTTTAGCTATATGTGTCATATAGTCTCTATCAGATAATGAAAAGGCATTAATTGGGTTGAATAAAAGGTTTATTTGCCAATATTTCGGTTAGCTGAACGCCAACCTTTGTCAAGGCATAACATTTTTGTATAAACTATTTATTTTCTATGTATCTATCATCCCTATTGGCAACAGGTCGTAATCCCCACTTGACCCACTTGGATAGATTACATTGGACAAACAGCTGGTACGGATTAACAGGGGATCTACAGAGACATTGTACATATTTTAGAGATGATGTAAATGTTAATGGTGTTGTAACGTTGGAAGTAGGTAATATTAGATATCTCTAAAATTTTAGTAAGATTTACTAATGACATCAGTACGACATGTGTATTAATTACTCGTATTTATTGCTGTGACGGAAATGCATGGAGACATCTGAAGCTCTTCATTGGACACGACAGCAACAACTCGTATATATAGGAAGTGGAATCATCAAAGCGCACGAATGTTTCTTATATATAAATTTGAATATAAACCTTTCTCTACTGTCCTAACTTGCTATGCAAAATATTGGGAGGGCTTGTCCTATCAGTGGTGAACCCTCCCAGCGGTTTCGCCAATTCAATCTACCAGACCCCTTCTTAGATCTCTTATACTGTATTGGACGAATCTGATTATATATGCTACAATGAAGGGTGGAATCTAAGAACCGGTCTGGTAGATTAAATTGGCGAAACTGCTGAGAGAGTTCACCGCTGATGAGCCAAGCCCTTCCAATATTTTTATTGCAGTAAGGATAGTAGAAGTTTGTTTATATTTAAAAGAAACATTCGTGGTTTGATCCTTTCATTTCTTATATATAGATGGTACCTTATCGCCTTATAATTAATTAATTATTCATTTATAGATAGAAAACATTGACAACCAAGCTATGGAACATGTAATGGTTACAACGGAATTTTTTCTTATGATTTTGGATGGGCCGAAGTAACGTCGCATTATCTTTTCAGAGTATTCCAATTTACGTATAGAAATTTAAAGATCCATACGAGATATCCAGGCTGGTAGATTAAGTCTCTGAGATTGGTGTCATATCGGATCTCATTGCTATCCTGAGACATCAAGTGGGGCCACTGTGTACCCGACAGTTTCAACTAGTCAAGATAAGAGGAAGTTCTGTGAAACTATGTTCTCCTGACAAGTGGCGCCAAACGTGGGGCCACTGTTTCCCCGACAGGTACGACCTGTCAAGTTAAGAGAAAGTACTGTGAAACTATGTTCTCCTGACATGTGGCGCCCAACGTGGGACCACTGTTTCCCCAACAGGTACGACCTGTCAAGTTAAGAGAAAGTACTGTGAAACTATGTTCTCCTGACAAGTGGCGCCAAACGTGGGGCCACTGTTTCCCCAACAGGTACGACCAGTCAAGTTAAGAGAAAGTACTGTGAAACTATGTTCTCCTGACAGGTGGCGCCAAACGTGGGGCCACTGTTTCCCCAACAGGTACGACCAGTCAAGTTAAGAGAAAGTACTGTGAAACTATGTTCTCCTGACAAGTGGCGCCAAACGTGGGGCCACTGTTACCCCAACAGGTACGACCAGTCAAGTTAAGAGAAAGTACTGTGAAACTATGTTCTCCTGACAAGTGGCGCCCAACGTGGGGCCACTGTTTCCCCAACAGGTACGACCAGTCAAGTTAAGAGAAAGTACTGTGAAACTATGTTCTCCTGACAAGTGGCGCCAAACGTGGGGCCACTGTTTCCCCAACAGGTACGACCAGTCAAGTTAAGAGAAAGTACTGTGAAACTATGTTCTCCTGACATGTGGCGCCAAACGTGGGGCCACTGTTTCCCCGACAGGTACGACCAGTCAAGTTAAGAGAAAGTACTGTGAAACTATGTTCTCCTGACATTTGGCGCCCAACGTGGTGCCTCCGTTTCCCCGACAGGTACGACCTGTCAAGTTAAGAGGGAGTAGTGTGAAACTATGTTCCCCTGACAAGTGGCGCCCAACGTGGTGCCTCAGTTTCCCCGACAGGGCCGACCTGTCAAGTTAAGAGGAAGTACTGTGAAACTATGTTCCCCTGACATGTGGCGCCCAACGTGGGACAAATGTTTCCCCGAACGTCCGACCAGTCCAAATTAGAGGAAATACTATTAAACTATATACTCCTGATACTATAATAAAAAGACGCTTAGAAACTATTTTTTTCCAATTAAAAAGTCTCATATAGAAATAAAATGTAAAACGATTCTTCATATTTTTATGAGTAAACTTATTATCAGGGTACAATCTTATTTATAAAACTATTAACATTTTATTCCTCAATAATAAAATCATTTCTCTCAGGTGTGTCTATTTAATTATAGTAAAAATATATATCGGGGCAGATAAAAGAAATTCAGATGTTGTTTTTTATTACTCAACTCGTCCAAACTCTTATGCGAAATTAATTTCGGTAAAAATTTATAAATATGTTTTTGCCTCCTTATTTGAAAATTGTTATGAAATAAATGAAGCTTCCAGGGTTAGGTTTCTAGTGCAACTTTTTATTTTCAAGCTTTCGGACTTGTCAGTCCTTCAACAGGAGTATCACATTAACAACTTACAATAATTTTTATAAGATTTGAAAATGCATATCACAAGTGATGTGTTCAGATTTATCTTAAAGACAACTCTATCTTGGCGTTTGAAAGTAAAATAATACAAATAAATATTTATAGTAAATTCAAATCCTTCTTCCTGGATGTCATTTTCTATTTACATATATATCCCAGTGTCGTCTGTTTCTCCACTGATTGGCTCTGTCAGGTTCAAGCCATTCTCTTACACGCCTATAAAAGACCTAAACAAATTTGGAATTTTTGAACTCACACAGTCGACTTCTTTATATAAAAAGGAATTAAATATCAATGAGACGAGATAAACAGATATGAAACTCTATAAAGAAGTGCGTACCTATGTACCCTATATCTGTGGAAAAAACAAAAAACAATTCTACAATATATTTCGAAGGATTTCTCTTTCTCTTTATCAATTTTTGCATTGCATCAATTGCATTATTTATTATATATTTATCAATTTATCGCATTTGAGGGAAAATTCCTTCGAAATATATCGAAAAAACACCGTCGATGTAATTTTATATGAATATAGTAAAACTTCGTAACATATCTACCTCATTTTGAAAATAGCGCAATCCATATTTAATTCATTAGATGATAAAAAGTCATATATTGGATTTAATAGAAGATTTATTTTACCAATATTTCGGCAGGTTGTACGCCAACCTTTATCGAGGCATTACAATTTTGTATACCACAAACTCAGCGCTGCATTGTGTATACAAAAATGTAATGCCTCGATAAAGGTTGGCGTTCAGCCAGCCGAAATATTGGCAAAATAAATCTTCTATTGAATCCAATATAGGACTTTTTATTATCTAATATATACCTCGATATTGTGGATTTTTTAATAATTCGTATTTTTTCTCTGTGGTTTAGTCCCCATAATATCTAAACTAACAGAAGCATCATTGTAAATGAAAGCATTTAAGCATGAATGTTTCTTTTATACTCAAAATAAACTTTTACTGTCTTTACTGCAATGAAAAAAAAATATTTAGAGGACTTGACACATCAGTAGTGATCCCTCCCAGCCGTTTCGCCAATTTAATCTTCCAGACCGCTTCTTTTAGAGCTCTAATACTGTAGTATAAAGTTGCCTAATGATTTCAAAATGATTTATTTTTTAAGTTATTCAATAATGTTTTGAAAAAGTGTTTTTATTCTATATCCTCATTTTTTAAGTACACACTAGTCTTCTAAATTTTCATTCAAATGAAATAATTATATATTTTACCAATTTTTGTTTTTAAAATGGATATTTCCACTGATAAGGATTTTTTCGCTGGTCTCTTGAAATTCATATTATAGATATTTATATGGTAGGTGTATATATAGAGTAAATATAGAGATTTGGTCAAAATGTATTTAATTCGCATAAATATCTAGATATTACAACTTCAAAGACTATAATGTTTTATTTTATATATGTGAGAACAGAGCCACGTTTTAACATATGTTTAATGAATATTCGAAACTATTATAGACGCGTAACATTCTTTTAAAAATAAAAGAATTTCTACTGCCTTTAGTGCAATGGAAATATTTGTGAAAAAAATGGAAATATGTGTAATGTTTATTGTTTAAAAGAATATATCCAAAAAATGGAAGCACACCTGAACACAATCCCGTACACAAATCACCTCGGAGCCAGTCATCTCCAAATGGAAACAATAAAGTCAAGCACACATCCAATTCCATCCCGTTTCCGTAAATTGGAGAAAAGCAACATCTGGCGGTGTATAAACAATATACCACGGCACCATGTAATAAGCCGGTATCTTCTCTAGATACACATTCTCTAGAAACGCCGTCTCAGGATTCTGAATAGGTGGCCGTCTGATTCCTAGGTGTACGTTCTTAGATTTTGTTACGTCTGCCAATAGGGATAATTTTAATATGATACATTTGCGCGCCATCTGTTATGATAATTCGTAACTATTATAGACGTGTATGATTCTTTTACAAATTAAACAATTATCTACAGTCCTTACTGCAATGGTCAGCGTTAGTATTGGTATAAAAGGAAAACCTAAAAATGCAATATAACAGCAGTATGGTAGATTAAACTGGCGAAACCGCTGGGAGGGTCACCACTAATGAGTAAGGCCCTCTCATTAATTTTTCATTGCAGTAAAAGCAGTTGATATAATTTTTTTTAATAATCATATGCGTCTATAATAGTATTGAATTCTCATAGTGAGCATTTACCAGCTAACTATATCTTATGTCTGATATTTCTCTTAGATCGTTTCGTTCTTTTCATATTTCAGATCAAATTATTTTATTAAAAATCCACTTGTGCATGTCAATTTTTGTAAGTTTGAGTAATTAAGGAAAATATTCCTGGTATCAATGAGATTCCCGACTTTGAGGACGTAATAACTAGAATATCATCCTAGATATATATTCAACAGAGAAATACTATAAACTGGAATATATTTATCTTTGAAACCAGATAAATTGTATTTATTAAAGTTGAAACCGTCTTTATCTATAACGAACGTATAACTATTTGCCTTGAACACATTTTCTGAATGTGATTTTGTATTATTTTATCTTTAATAGAGTCTTGGATTAAATATTTAGCGCTTTTTGATTATTTTTGATATTTTAAAACCCAGAGATAACTCTAGGACCAGTGTAATACTCGTTAACGGACTATAATTTCAAAATTTGGGAATCATGACGGTAACTCTTTATATATATCTCAAATTGAATAATGTAACAGGTGTCGGGAGATACGTTTCTCCAGCAAGTGTAAGCAACCAAACGGGTCTCACTTGCAAGGACAAAGGTCGAAATGCTTTCCACATGTGTAGACATGTTGTGAACCTACAGTGAAAGTAGTCGCTAACTACTACCCCCCATGGTATCATGGCTTATACTATATAATAGGAATTATAATCATAAAGATAGAAATTGTCTGGCCGGCATTCACAGTTCTTAAAATTAAAGATACTTCGGCCAGTAAATATTTTATTATCTCGACGTTTCGACAAAAATCTTTTGTCCTCGTCAGGAGCGAACAAATATATAAACATTTGGTAAAGCATTAAAAATTATTTGTTTTAATTTTTGTTCGCTCCTGACGAGGACAAAAGAATTTTGTCGAAACTTCGAGATAATGAAAAAATTTACTTGGTGAAGTGTCTTTAATTTGAGAAATTATAATAGTATCACACAACACACACACAAAAGCCTTTATTAAGACACACTGGTCTTATAGAGGACTAGCCGATTGACCCGGGCAACGCTCGTGTTTTACCCGACTGTAGATGTTACAACGGTGATCCTTAGGTCGCTGGTTCAAATCCGGCTCGAGGGAGCCGGCGAGCACGTGACCTCCCTGTGCGCGCGCATCCGTGACAGAGGCGGCCGGCCGATGAGGAAAGACGGTCGTGACTATATATATATTCTCCCCGAGATTAAAAGAGAGATAGGCCTGTGAAAGTGGGGAATATACAGAAGAAGAAAAAGAAAGATTATGTAAGTATGATACATACATACACATACATATATACAACATAACAACAAAAAACCCCATTAAGACCCAAAGTCTTTATAATAGTATTAATAATTTTCAAAAAACAACAAACTTTGTTGAAAGCCTCGTCAATTTTTGCTAAGAGTCCTCTTAAGGAATTGACGAGGTTGAGTATGATGGCCTTTTTACCATGTAGACAAAATTGAGCATCTGAATCTTGACGATAACATTTCTTGTAAATAAAAGGTGATAGTTATTTAGTTATTATCATTTAAGAAATGGAAAAGAAGAGAGAGTTTTGTTAAACCCTTCCTTCCAAATGATCACAATAACCTCTTGTAAATATAACTTTGAACCATGAAAGAGTAGAATTTTCTAAATCGATCCACAACTTCGAAGAAACATATTTTTGCAGTTACCTATTCTTCATCTCCTTTTAATCAAAACTCTAACCAAAAACTCTTAATAAGAAATTCACATATATATAAGCAATAATATGTTTTCTACTGTATGTGATACACAAATCTGTAAACTTGTTCTGTGTCGCTTCAATTTGTATGCTGAGAGTTTGTGAAGTTCGAAGTTGTGGATAGATTTCGAGAATTCTACTCTTTTATGCTTCAGAGTTATATTTATAGGAGGTTGTTGAGTTAATTTGGAGGGAAGCTTTTAATAAAGTCTTCTTTTTCATTTCTTAAATAATAATAACTAAATAAATCTGCTATTAGATTTTCTTTTTATTTAAAATAAATGTTATCGTCAAGATTCAGATGCTCAATGTTGTCTACATGAAAGTTTCATTCTGCAAAGGTAAAAATGCCATCATACTCAACCTCGTCAATTATTTAAGACAATAGGATTCTTAGCAATAGTAGTCCTTATTAGATTGTTCCGATAGTGACCTAGGGTCAGTAGCTAGCTAATTTGACCCAAGGTATTGTAGCCATAGGATGAACATTCCAAGGACATTTCTGCCCTTGTCTTTAATTAGATCCTCCATCATACCATAGCTGTTGTGACTCCAGTGTTCCGTTAGTACGCCAAATTTCAACGATTCACTGAAGACCTTTACAGTTATCACAGCAACCAAGTTGTCTCTTTATTTAGAAATATTTTATTTATTAGAATAGAAATATACTCATGGACACACACACACACACACAAAAAACTTAAGGAAGTGGAAAGTGTTTTATGTCGCCGGTTGTCTATTTTATTTTTTTGAAGAAAACAAAGGTAATTTTGTTCAGACTTAGTTATCTCATGTGTTTTTAATAAAGGTCACTGTAATATCTTTCAGAGTTATAGTCTGAATCCCGGTATACATACTAAAAGGTACAGCTTCCTAAAGTTTGGTCCATGAGTGTATATCTTATATTCCCTCTTACCTCTTTCTTACTGAATTCCAACTCTCCACGAATAAATTGAGAATGTACGTTGGGAGTGATAGGCTAAACTATCGCTAACCCAGCTTCGAATCCCGTATTTTTGATCATTTTTAAATATAATAAATACCCATTACCGATGTATATAGTATGCTTGTTTGAAACCAATTTCAAGAATATGGTAAATGCCTTGAGCATATGTTTTTGGATATATAAATAGATTCTCCCTCTCTCTCTCTTGTATTGCTTTCCTTTGGGTGCCAGTGTCCTTGGCGGGACATCGCGCTTTGTATTTACAGTTGAATAAAAGTTGAATAAATATAATAAATACCTTCAATCCCCCTTTTTTTCGTTTCCTAGGAAAAGTCTAATTTTACAGTAATTGCAAATAAGAATACACAAAGTTCTGAAACTTTGAAAGTATAATGTTAGACTGCCTCTATATTTGGAGACATGTGATAGAATTAGAGTATAGGTAGTCACAAACCTCTACTCATCATTGTTTCCGCATCATTTACCATAGATACTTGGGGAGTATTGGGGGGCAGATAATATGACTCTCGTCTATAAAGCAATGTCACCTGCCGGGGGATGATGAGAGAGAGTAAACCCCCGAGGGAGATATCCTCTCTATAAGCCGATATGGAGAAAATGGAAGTAACAATTTCAACTCACGGCGGACATATTGATCCTGTTTGTACTAAAAGCCTCCCAGATTTGATGGAAGAAAGAAAAACTGTTTTGAGATCATCGCAGCAAAAGTCTTATTTTTACAATTTTATATTTCTTTTCATATTTTATATATACCAAACATATATTGTATGTGATGTATTAGCGCGCCATCTGTTATGATAATTCGAAACTATTATAGACGCGTATGATTCTTTTAAAAATTAAACAATTTATACTGCCCTTACTGCGATTGGAAAAAATAATGGGAGGGCCTGGCTCATCAGTAGTAAAACACTCCCAGCGGTTTCGTCAGTTTAATCTACCATACCGCTGTTATATTGCATTTTTCGATCTTCCTTTTTTACTAATACTGATGCTAGACTCCTGGAATGGGTATTCTAGATGAACTATGAACATAACCTTTGAGGACAGTAGTAATACATACAATTATAAATATAGAAGCAATGGTCGCCTCTCCCGTCAAAATAAACGTCAGAATCTGACGCCATCTATTGACCGTCGCCGCAACTAGCGGCATCGGGTCGGTGACAAGCCACAACACCAACTTTGGCAAGATGGATAGATGGCGTCAGATTCTGACGTTTATTTTGACGGGAGAGGCGACCATTACTTCCATGGATCAATTTCCTCCCGTCAAATTTTCCATCTATGTTTTGCCAATAGATTTGGCCCAGCCACATTGCTAGCAAAACACCTCTTTGGTAGATTGTGAAGATTCCATTAGATCCCGTGTGGATCTCATGGAATAAAGTCCGCCCTAGACTGACGAGGGCCATTAGCCCGAAACCATGGTCTCTAGGTGGACCCTTATCAGTTTGCCAAAGTTGGTGTTGTGGCTTTGTCACCGACCTGAGGCCGCTAGTTGCGGCGACGGTCAATAGATGGCGTCAGATTCTGACGTTTATTTTGACGGGAGAGACGACCATTGCTTCCATGGATTAATTTCCTCCCGGCAAATTTTCCAATCTATATATATAAAAATGAATGTATGTGTGTGTGTCTGTTTGTGTGTTTGTTTGTCCTTTATGCCTGACCAAACCACTCATTGGATCGCCATGAAACTTTGGGAAGTTATTTAGTATAGTACTGGGAAGGTTTCTAGCAAATAAAATTTTTGAAATAACTTTTCGCCTAGAAATAATCAAGATAAATATTCTAATTTATCTGTTATAATTCAACAATCTGCTCTAAATATTATCATGATGATACGATGATTTTGTAATGTAGAAAATTAGGAAAGACAAAATTCAGGATGACAGGGCAATTTATTTGAGACAAGAATAATGATACAATTCAAAGGCAAGATACTATTCCTTTTACTTCCAATTACCGAAGGAACCAATTAATATTGATTTTATTCAACTTATCGAGTATTTTTCAAGGGACCGGGAAAAAAATGTTCACTTTATCGAGAGATTCGTTAGACAAACTTTTACTCGGGTAAAACCCGGGCGAAGCCGGGTACGTCCGCTAGTTATAAATATATAATATGCTTCGAACAATCGCGCCTATATTAGTTTCGAATATATTGTATATATTATAGAATATATATTGAAAAAATTATAAGCAATGAGGGAAGTTTACAGGGTAGCAAAATATAAACATTAAAAATCATAGTCTGTTAATAAAATAATAAATACTTTGCTACAATATTGTTGAGATTGAATAAAACATGAATAAATTCAATGCTATCTACTTTTAGGTAATTTTTGTAGAGGAAAGCATTGCCAATCACATCTCTCAACATCTAGTTCATACATTGTTATAAGATGGTTTGTGTTCACGATGAATAAAATACTGAAGATAATAAAAAATTCACAGAATTTTTATCTATTCTCTATATATCATTTTCTAACAAAAAATGTAAGTTAAATTCAATGCATGTTATTACTGACCTTAAAGTTATGGTTTAAAATCCTAAAATTGGATAGAACTAAATTACCTGTAATCTGTCTTGCAAATTATGGAAAACTTATACACGGCAAAATAATTCCTAGAATTTACTGAGAACTTAACTAAAATAATAGATTCTAATGGATTTTCTTGGCTGAAATATCTCAAGAATGTTGCAACGTTAACTAGAGAAATCCTTTCAATTATTAAAACGGGAATATATCAATCTCTGCAAAGTGATCAAACCAGGTTAATTAACTCAAAGTTGTATTCCCATTATCATCTTTTATCATCATTCCCATAAGCACCTTAATGTATCATTTTCACCATATTATTATCAAATCAGTAATATACCACTTATAGTCAAACAATTCATTACTTTTATCTGAGAATATCCTTTACTTTTTACCAAGGAAAATATGCCAAAATCTTAGGATAGGACCACTTGGTATGTGCTTTGTGTAAAGTAATGATCACGACAATGAACACTATATGAACAGATGTAGAACAATACAGGACAGAATAAGATATTTACTCTAGAATCGACACCAAGTCGTCAATATTATCTGTGATAGTTAAATTAACTGAGAACATACTTCTAAATAACTTCTTTAAATCTGGTAACGGAAGGATGGAACTGCTGATCACCATAAGATTGTAGTTTAAATATAATAAATAATTATAAAACTATGTATATTAAATGGGGAATATCCTATGTGGGGCGTTGGCCCTAAAATTGTTGTAAATGGATGTTATTAACGGATGTCCTTAGAATATTGTATAGGAAATTATAGAATTTCAAAGGTATTTTACTCCTTCACTTACTATGGGTAACCATCTCATATCCTAAGTCCGTTCCTGAAAAGATAATCAAATACGTAGGTAACCAAGTCATTTGTCTTGACTGTCCGAACTTTGCAGTTAAACATCGATCGTTTCCAAACATAAATGATTTATCTCTCTTACATCAATCACTAAACATCTTATATAAATAAAAAAAAAAAGATTTTCTGTTGATTTTGATATTATTGAGATTATCTTGATATTTTGGTTATCTTGAGGATTAAGCTATGGAGTTATTTGCTGGTTCTTTTTAGTACTATATGTTATTGGTGATGCAGTCGTGGTTAAATTCTTGATAGAATAATAATCAAAATGGTTTTGATCAGTAATTGCTTTTATTGTGCTAAAGTAATATATAAGAACATAATTTGATTAAAGTACTGCCTGGCTTAAGGCGTAAGAATAAAAAAATGAAGAACAACAATCGGTTTTATATAGGGTAAGCGTGACCTCTGGCGGTCGATTTAACAGAATATTTATATCTATGAAATATATTTTTAAATAAAATAATATTTTTATACAACATTTTAAATAATACCTTTATATAACATACATATCTAAATTTTATGAACTCTGTCGATTAACATATGTAAATATTTAATTCTAAGTTTTAATTTGTTTGTTTCTTTTCTGCAATAGACGCAAATACTTAATATCGTACCTTGTTGATAAATAAATGAAAATAAAAGTTTTTTTCTCTCTGAATCGTTTTAAAGCACTTACTATAGGTAACCAGGTCATCCCTGAAGTTCGTCTCCGAAGCACTTACTAGAGACTAGTGGAGTTATCTCAAAAATTCAATCCAGGAATAGCTCTAGTTACACAAAACACGGTCTACATTATTTTGATGTTTGTGGAATCTCACAATTAGTTTAAAGAGATTGTTAGACTTTTTATCTCTCACTTTTATAAAGCGAATGAAAATAAAAAGTGAGCATACACTTATGGACAAAACTAAACAGAGGCAAATTTGTTCACACTTGGTTATCTCGTGTGTCTTTAATAAAGCTCACTATAATATATTTCAGAGTTATTGTCTGAATCCCGATATACATGCTGAAAGGTACAACTTCCTCAAAGTTGTGTCCATGATTATATACATATTCATTCTTATTTATCACATAGACAATAAATTTAGGGTTATATGTAAATATGTTAATTCACTAATTTCAATATTATAGCACTAGAAAATGGAAAACTATCTTTCAACGGCGTTTATTATTATTCGTTTTAAGTACTACTGTCGAAGGGTAGGAATTCCTGAAAGTTTAAGGTTACATTAATAAAAATGATCTCATCCCCAGAAACTTGTTGAAATATTCTAAAAATATATTTTATTTGGGCGTTCTTCCCAGATATTTCCATTCAAATCTGAAAACTGAACCTTAAACTTCCATGTAAAATTATTTGAAACAAATATAGATGTGAAATCAATAATAGGACTTTAAATGTTTAAAAACCTACTCCCATTTAAACGTCAATGTTATTCACGGAATTCAATTTAAAATATTTAGAAGACATGAAGAGGGAAGAACAGTTAATTAGGTTAGGTTAGGTAGACAGGGGGATAAACAATCTTCTGATTTATAATTTCATTGACACCGCTATTCTATGGTATAATGGAGAATTCCTGTTCTTTGTTTTTATTTCTCCTTTAAATCTTTCAATTTCACCTGAATGTCAGAGCTTATTTACATCTGGAAGTATTTTAGACCTTTCTCCATTTCTCTCACTCTTGTCTTCTGTTTGTTTCACCTTTCACAAAGTAATTTCAAATAAAAGTTGACTCCACTTTTATTTCGAAATTCCAACATCGCCTAGTGTTTTGCTGGAATAGTTTTTATCTGTGAACATAGTATCAAGAGCTAAAGGTGTGTGAGTGAACGTTATTCTGAGAAGAGATATTAATCAAAATTACTGTTTCTGTGAATTATTTTGAATAATAATTACTTTTTATTTCCGTGTGTTGATGTTAACTTGTGTGTAAACATTTGTTTATTTTCTTTACGAGTATCTCTCTCAAAAACATAATGTAAAATACAACATAAAGTTGTGGGAGGATTATATTCATGTATATAATTTGTTTTTATTTTATTTTATTTTATTTTTTATACGAAAAATCTTTTTACACATAGTACAAATAATTATAAATATAAAATTGGCGTTATTGTTAATTTTCAAAATAATCACACCCATATTTTACAAATTTTATTTTGTCCATAATATAAATATATATTAAAAATAAAGAAAGCATCTCCTGACCACGAGCAAATGTGCTTTTTAGATGGCAGAGCGCCATCTAGTGGAGCAAAAATAAACCAAACGTTTATTTAGCTTTAAAAAGATTATAAAAACGAAGAGAAAATTATTTATTTTTACTATACATGGGCTACGAGCTTTCGGGCAGCCTCGCCCTTCCCTGTAGAAGGGCGAGGCTGCCCGAAAGCTCGTAGCCCATGTATAGTAAAAATAAATAATTTTCTCTTCGTTTTTATAATCTTTTTACAGTTCTATAAGAGAAATTTTCATGATTCAAGTTTATTTAGCTTGCTCCGTGATATTTGGCCAACCCAATTTCTTGATAAATCATGAAAAGCCATCCACGAACGCGTTTCGCGCTGTTGGCGATTTTTGGTCCCAATAGCTTCCCGAAAAATCAAGAAATGGGTATTTAAGGCCAAATTTGCGTAAAGACGCTTAACACATGAAAAAAAAAACAATAGAAAAAATAAAAGATAAGTGGGTCAGGTGTTGATATTAAAAATAAAGAAGGCATCTCCTGACCACGAGCACATGTGCTTTTTAGATGGCAGAGCGCAGAAAAATATATATATCAAATTTTACTCACCATTGAATATAACAAAATATTTTTAAAACTGAATTCTGTTGACGTTATGTGGCGCTGAGTTGTTGTTGACACACATTAAAAATGTTATAACACCTTGATAAAGGTTGGCGTTCAGCCAACTGAAATATTGGTAAAATAAATGATATTTTGATCCATGCCTTTTTAATAAAATATCCATGTATCTATAAAGGTATCTCTCCTTTGTAAATTCATCCAGGAATAATAAAACAAACCTAGAGCCATCCCAGAGAGAGATGGGATGTAAAGTCCGGTCAATTGAGACAGCAGCGACATTCCAAAGGGGCGGTAAATGGGGGCCGCCCGTCAACACCTGGGGACTATTTTTGGAAAGTCGGGAGGTGGTACACACGACAAACGGTCGTTCAGCGGGGATAGAACCTCGCTCCCTCTCTCTCTCGGCTGGCTGCCTGGGTTATTGCTCTACCAACTCGTCGTGTGATTATTTCTCTCCTCACCACATTATTACCACTATATTGCCACATATATATATATTTTTGTTTTTATTTAATAGTATCTCTCCTTCTAACTATGTCTCAGAATGATCCATTATGTTTATCACCTCGTAATTAACTATACTATTATAGTAATTAACTAATTAATACAAAGCAATAACGCGCCATCTATATTTACCGAATGAATACATTAAGACGCGAATATTTCTTTTCACAAATTAATCAAACTTAACAGTACAAACAAACAGTAAGGACAGTAGAAGTTTGATCAATTTGTGAAAATAAACTTTCGCGTCTTAATGTATTCATTCGCCATATATTAGTGGTAATAAGACACACCACTAGTTTTGGAAAATTTAGACAAAAGCTACCTGTATATGTCTGAATTTGTCAAAACTGGTGCAGTCGCTGATTCTTCATTATCACTAGAAGGGTTTTTTATTAAGGTGATGAACATAATGCGTCGTTGTGATACATAATTAAAGGAAGAGATACTCTCTAGGTACATGGATATATAGTGTAAGTATAAGACTCTACCTCATTTATATATTGATTATATATAATTAAAATCAACAGAAATCTCTTTTTTATATAATGTTTATATACACTGCGTGACATTGAAAATGGAACACCAAGAAATAGTGGCCAGAGAGTGATGAAACTCGGCAGACAGAGAGAGACAGGGACGAACAATAAGTGATCTTTATTTCAAAATGATAGTCATAATACAGAGCGAGAACGGCGTCGGCTTAGTAGCAAGTAGGACCACCGCGGACGGCGATGCACGCAGCAACACGTCTAGGTAGAGAGTCAATCAGAGTACGGATGGCGTCCTGAGGGATGGCACTCCATTCCCTCTCAACCATTTGCCACAGTTCGTCTTCTGAACGCGGCTGTGGCAAGGCATGCAAACGGCGTCCAATGATGTCCCAGACGTGCTCGATTGGTGAGAGATCAGGAGAATACGGTGGCCAGGGAGGCATCTGTACATCTTGCAGAGCTTGTTGGCTAATGCGAGCAGTGTGCGGTCGGGCGTTATCCTGCTGATAAAGGGCATTGGGTACCCCCTGAAGGTAGGGGAGTGTCACCGGTCGCAGCACATCATCAACGTATCGTTGGACCGTCATAGTGCCCTGAATACGAAGTAAAGGTGACCTGGAATCATACGCGATTGCGCCCCAAACCATGATTCCACGTTGTCGCACGGTGGGGCGTTCCACAATTGCTGCCGGATTGGACCTTTCTCCACGTCGACGCCACACGCGTACACGGCGACTATCACTGGACAAGCAGAAACGCGACTCATCTGAGAACACGACCCTGTGCCATTCCGTCATCCACGTCGATCTAGCCCGGCACCATTCCAAACGTTGGCGCCTATTCGGTGGGGTCAATGGCAGTCTTCTTAGCGGACGGCATGAGTGCAAGCCATTAGCAACCAATCGACGGGAAAGGGTTCTGGTCGAGATGGAATGATCTAGTGTGTCTTGCACATGTTGCAGGATGGCGGTACAAGTGGCTTGTGGGGCCGCCACTGCTTGTCGAAGGATACGCCGATCCACACGTGCTGACGTCACTCTGGTTGCACCGACATTCCTATAAATTGCCACATTTCCATGTTCCAACCATCTTCTCCACAGTCGGTGCACCGTGGACGCACCAAGGTGTGTATCAGCTGCGATTTGACGTATGGATCAACCTGCCCTTTTCAGTCCGATCACCATGCCCCTCGTAAAAGTGTCTGTCTGCTTGAACTGCCTCCGTTTACGATGACCTGGCATTCTCTGTTATTACACGTGTCTTTTGACACAAGAACAAAATTTCTACAATGATTTTCCTTGAAGAAATAACGACACGAATACTGTCCTTTCTGCAAGTTCCTTCCCTTATATCTTACTCCATGTGCGCACGAGAGCTGCGCATTTTACATCATTTGCATAACTCGGTTAGGCGCGTCTACCCTGAAATTTGCATAATTTTCTGGCCACTATTTCTTGGTGTTCCATTTTCAATGTCACGCAGTGTATATATATATGATATAAAAAGAGATTCTGTTGATTTTAATTATCTTGAGGATTATGCTATGGAATGCAGTTGTGGTTAAAATCTTTAAAGTATAAATAATTAAAATAGTTTTGATAAGAGATTGCTTTAATTGAGCTTAAGGAATATATTTAAAAAACATAATTTGGTAAAAGTACTGCCTGGCCTAAGGCGCAAGAAAAAAAAATTAAAAACTTATTTACATAATCTACAAAATAATTGAGCCTGCCATCGGGAAACAACAACAATGAGTTTTTATTGGGGAAGCGTGACCTCTGGCGGTCGATTAGCAGAGTATATGAATCTATGAAATATAATTTTAAATAAAATAATATTTTAATATAACATATATATACTTTACCATCAGCTACATTACATTATAAAGGCAATATATTATATAATGTTAAGATATAAAACCCTTGGTTAATATTGCCACGTGGAAAATTAGGAAAGACAAACTTCAGAAGGAAACAGCTATTTTTTATAAGGCAAGAGCAAACTGATAATGATTTTAAAAAAAACGATAAGCAATGAGGAAAATTTACAGAGTAGCAAAATATAAACATTAAAAAATGATACTCTGTTAATAAAATAATAAATACTTTGCTACAATATTTTAGCATTATATATAGTGTGACCACGCTAAATTTGACGTGCGCAGTAGGCCCACACGCAGCGGATGAATCTATGCAAATTTAAGGTAAAGAGCCGGTATTATGAATATTTATAATGCTTTTAAAGTTAAATTTATATATATAAAATAATATATGTGTTAATTATAATAATTATATATAACATTCACACTTTAAATAAACTTTTATATTTTAAAATCTACGTTATTCAAAATTTATTTTATATTGAGATTCAGGATTTAATAAATGTTTACTTGTAATTATAATTGATACATTTTAAAACGCAATATTACATTAATATATATTTAATAACCTTCCATTTACTTATCTATTTCAACAAACAACATGCGATATCCCTGCTAGGTATAATTGTGTCAATTTATAGTTTTCAAACAGAAACAGTTATATAGATCATTATGAAAAAAAGGTAAAAGAAATAATGTGATATATTAGAAACCTGTTCCTTTCAAATATGACGAATAGTTATATTTATATTTATTAATAATACAAAAGTGATTAAAAATGTGACAATTCTCTCTGGTATTTACAAATTCAAACAAATCTACAACATTATTTACTGTCTGTTGTCTAAAGCTATAGAAAAGTGGGCATTCCAGCAGTAGGTGTCTCGAGTCCTGGGTTTCCTTGCCAGAGTGACAGCTAGAGTCCTCAACAGCTCCAATTGTTGACAAAAATCTCCTAAAATTTCCGTTGTTTGTTGTAAACTGGGTATTATAAAAGTTGGAACGGAAAAAAATGATGGAATTACAAACGATAAAAATATTTAATATGCTTTATTTGCTTTAAAAAAATAATTTATCCATTTTTCACTTAAAATAGATGGAAAATTTACCGGGAGGAAATTGATCCATAGAAGCATAGGGCGCCTCTCCCGTCAAAATAAACGTCAAAACCTGACGCCATCTATTGACCGTCGCCGCAACTAGCGGCCTCGGGTCGGTGACAAAGCCACAACACCAGCTTTGGCAAACTGAGAAGCGTCCACCTAGAGACCATGAGACCTAGAGACCAATAGATGGCGTCAGGTTTTGACGTTTATTTTGACGGGAGATACGCCCTATGCTTCTATGGATAAAATAGATCTAATTATACTTGGAGCATGTGGTCTAAAAGCATTTTGATCCTATATAGAAAGTTGAGCCAAATCATATTTAAATATTTTAGATTCAATATAGTCTGTGAGAAGGGGGATGTTCGCAAGACTATGGATACAGTTAGAAGAAGTAGTTTTGTAGGCTCTAATCGCCCAAAGATGAAATTGATATTGAATAGAATTTTTGCTCGCATCGACTAGCATCGCCTGGCTTAAATTTCTGATCCAAACGTGTAAGAACTGGCCTGATGATTAGTTTAAACAAAATTATTCTTTTTAAAGTATTTATTCCCAACTTTTGATAACTTGCATATACACTTTACAAATACTAACCACAACTTTACATGTGTCTAAAATATATTTTACAAATTCGGTCGTATTGGACAGCTTGATGAATTTGTAGACGATAAAGAAAAGTATAAAAATTTTATCAATTTTGCAAATTTATTTACAACTTTCTTTTAAATTGGAAAAGGGAGAGGGAGAGAGAGAGAGAAACTTAGAAGGAAAAGAATTACGATGCTTGCTTTGTGTGTTTTGCTTTGTTGTTTGTTTTTCTCTTCGGACAATTTCTTTGGTTAATTATGTAAAATAATGAATTGAACAGAATTATATCTAGCCGATTTGTTGTGATGTAGAGAAAGGTATCGACGCAAATATCCCTGAGTTTGGGATATCGCGTTTCATGATGTTAATAAAGGTTATCAAATTTATTAATAATATTTGAATTGAGAGCATTCTTAAAGTGTATAGATATATTTATATTAAAAGTAAAGAAGGCATATCCTGACCAGGAGCACATGAGCTTTTTAGATGGCAGAACACCATCTGGTGGAACAGAAATCAACCAAACGTTGATTTAACCTGTTCCCTGATATTTGGCCAACCCATTTTCTTGATTTATCATGAAGCACCATCTAAAATGTTCATGTGAGGGTGATCAGGATGTACATTCTTTATATTTTAATACGAACACCTTTTTCTGTTATTTCGTTTACATACATATAAATAGATAGATAAAAAAGCATATATTGGATTGAATAGAAAGGTTTATTTGCCAATATATATGTAAGAGAGATTGAAGACCACACTCTCCACGACAACAAAGGAAGCCGCCCCAATTAAATCCATATTAAAACTTGGCCGCCATCTTGAGGAGGTGTTAAGCCGTTTTTAATTAGAGATAATTACCTAATTAACCACTTCATAATTTCGTCTCTTTTTCTCTCTCAATTAAGTTCTTCTTTAAAATGACGGGCACTTAGAGAGGGCTCTCGACGTGATTGGAATGGGGGGGAGTTTTTGTCACCCGCGGTAGTGTGTAGTGTGTGTTTAGTTTTCCACGAGATTTTGGTGTGGGGATATTTTTAAAGGCTTCTATATATATATATGAAAAACAATTGAAAATATAATGAATAAAAGGGTCAAGTGTTGATATTAAAAATAATGAAATCATATCCAGACCAGGAGCACATGTGCTTTTACTGAAGGCAGAGCGCCATTTGGTGGAATAGAAATCAACTAAACATTGTTTTATCCTGTTCCCTGATATTTGGCCAACCCAATTTCTTGATAAATCAAGAAAAGCCATCAAAGTACGCGTTTCCTGCTGTTGGCGCTCGTTGATCAGTCTGTACCACTGCGACTAAATATATATCGGATTATCATTTTATTCGTGATTGAACGTTGTGGCCCACTGTATGTATTAAATCCCAGACACGATGCGACACCAGCCATCTCCGTCTTGAGCCCGATGTACCATCTCGGCGGCCGTTAAACCAGTGAGTTCCTTTAATTGGTCCACGAAGTGTGTCGGCGGGCGTCCAGGTATGTGTCGCCCAGACATCTTTCCAGTCAATATGGTGTACTCCATTCCCCTGGGTCACTGGGTCATATATATATATATGTCATAAAAAAGACGTATTCTAGTTACGTTACCAATTCATGCAGTCGTGGATGGAAATGATTGATAACTTTTTCCCAAAATTGTATTTATTTTTTGATTATTTTTTAAAGTAAACAGTTTTTGCATACCTACAACTAACAAAGTTATTATCTATTTTCAATAAAAGTAAAATTAAGTTATATTCCTTTTGTTAAGGATTCCTTTTCATTTTAAAATTTAACTCTGGGATTATAGAATTTTAATTATTTTATGAATAATAAAAACCATATTTTTATTATGTCATATATATATATAAATATTTGTGTGTGTTGTAAAAAAGCGTTTATTTCATTTTAAATTATATTTCCTAAATTAAACTACTCTGTAAAGGCAACCGCCAGATGTCGCGGCTCTCCCTATATAAACTATTTGTTGTTTTCTGTCAACTGTGTATTTAGAGGTTTAACTAGACTATTTTATATATATTTTTATAATAAAAGCAAAACTGGTGACATTTGTAAAGTCATCAATTTATAAACTTTTTATTTTTCAGTATTCCGTTTTTATACATCTAGTTTTATATTTCATCAATCCCATATGTGCATAAATCAATGGGAGCAGAGCTTTGCCACTGATTTTTACTGTAAACAGCCCACGTGTCAACACATGGAGAAAGTATCCCAGCCCCTAAAGCCCCGTTAGATTAGTTAAGTAACTTGTGAAGTTAAACTTTTGTAAATTAGAGACTCTAATTTTAAAATATTTTGATATTAAATAAACCTCTCACAATTTAACAATATCAACAACCTTCCGTGGCTTTTTTTCTTGCACAGTTTTATTTCTCCATCTTTCAGTCATTAAAAGGAGCAACTTGTAGTATAACTTCTAGTTAACTATACCTATTTTCTTTAATACCATTTCTAATATTCCACCCTTCAGTGTAGCATATATAATGATCCAATGCAGTATTGGAGTTCTAAAAAGCGGTCTGGTAGATTAAATTGGTGAACCCGCTGGGATGGTTTAACACTAATGGACCAAACCCTCCCAATATTTTTCAGTATGTACAGTAAAGGTTCATTCTATGTGTAAAAGAAACATTCGTGCATCAATGATTTCATTTCTTATATATAAATGGCTCAATATTTCTTTATAATTGGACGTGTATAGTTAACTAGAAGTTAACTACTACATTATCCTATTGAAGGGCATGTTAGACTGAAATCTAGTGAAATAAAATTGGGCAACTAGAAGTAAAACTTCTAGTTAACTACTACATTATCCTATTGAAGGGCATGTTAGACTGAAATCTAGTGAAATGAAATTGGGCAACTAGAAGTAAAACTTCTAGTTAACTACTACATTATCCTATTGAAGGGCATGTTAGACTGAAATCTAGTGAAATGAAATTGGGCAACTAGAAGTAAAACTTCTAGTTAACTACTACATTATCCTATTGAAGGGCATGTTAGCCTGAAATCTAATGAAATAAAATTGGGCAACTAGAACTAAAACTTCTAGTTAACTACTACATTATCCTATTGAAGGGCATGTTAGACTGAAATCTAGTGAAATGAAATTGGGCAACTAGAAGTAAAACTTCTAGTTAACTACTACATTATCCTATTGAAGGGCATGTTAGACTGAAATCTAGTGAAATGAAATTGGGCAACTAGAAGTAAAACTTCTAGTTAACTACTACATTATCCTATTGAAGGGCATGTTAGACTGAAATCTAGTGAAATGAAATTGGGCAACTAGAAGTAAAACTTCTAGTTAACTACTACATTATCCTATTGAAGGGCATGTTAGCCTGAAATCTAATGAAATAAAATTGGGCAACTAGAACTAAAACTTCTAGTTAACTACTACATTATCCTATTGAAGGGCATGTTAGACTGAAATCTAGTGAAATGAAATTGGGCAACTAGAAGTAAAACTTCTAGTTAACTACTACATTATCCTATTGAAGGGCATGTTAGCCTGAAATCTAATGAAATAAAATTGGGCAACTAGAACTAAAACTTCTAGTTAACTACTACATTATCCTATTGAAGGGCATGTTAGACTGAAATCTAGTGAAATGAAATTGGGCAACTAGAAGTAAAACTTCTAGTTAACTACTACATTATCCTATTGAAGGGCATGTTAGCCTGAAATCTAATGAAATAAAATTGGGCAACTAGAACTAAAACTTCTAGTTAACTACTACATTATCCTATTGAAGGGCATGTTAGACTGAAATCTAGTGAAATGAAATTGGGCAACTAGAAGTAAAACTTCTAGTTAACTACTACATTATCCTATTGAAGGGCATGTTAGCCTGAAATCTAATGAAATAAAATTGGGCAACTAGAACTAAAACTTCTAGTTAACTACTACATTATCCTATTGAAGGGCATGTTAGACTGAAATCTAGTGAAATGAAATTGGGCAACTAGAAGTAAAACTTCTAGTTAACTACTACATTATCCTATTGAAGGGCATGTTAGCCTGAAATCTAATGAAATAAAATTGGGCAACTAGAACTAAAACTTCTAGTTAACTACTACATTATCCTATTGAAGGGCATGTTAGACTGAAATCTAGTGAAATGAAATTGGGCAACTAGAAGTAAAACTTCTAGTTAACTACTACATTATCCTATTGAAGGGCATGTTAGCCTGAAATCTAATGAAATAAAATTGGGCAACTAGAACTAAAACTTCTAGTTAACTATTACATTATCCTATTGAAGGGCATGTTAGCCTGAAATCTAGTGAAATAAAATTGGGCAACTAGAAGTAAAACTTCTAGTTAACTACTACATTATCCTGTTGAAGGGGATGTTAGACTGAAAGCTAGAGAAATAAAATTGGGCAACTAGAACTAAAACTTCTAGTTAACTACTACATTATCCTTTTGAAGGGCATGTTAGCCTGAAATCTAGTGAAATAAAATTGGGCAACTAGAAGTAAAACCTTTAGTTAACTACTACATTATCCTATTGAAGGGCATGTTAGCCTGAAATCTAGTGAAATAAAATTGGGCAACTAGAAGTAAAACTTCCAGTTAACTACTACATTATCCTATTGAAGGGCATGTTAGCCTGAAATCTAGTGAAATAAAATTGGGCAACTAGAAGTAAAACTTCTAGTTAACTACTACATTATCCTGTTGAAGGGGATGTTAGACTGAAAGCTAGAGAAATAAAATTGGGCAACTAGAACTAAAACTTCTAGTTAACTACTACATTATCCTTTTGAAGGGCATGTTAGCCTGAAATCTAGTGAAATAAAATTGGGCAACTAGAAGTAAAACTTCTAGTTAACTACTACATTATCCTATTGAAGGGCATGTTAGCCTGAAATCTAGTGAAATAAAATTGGGCAACTAGAAGTAAAACTTCCAGTTAACTACTACATTATCCTTTTGAAGGGCATGTTAGCCTGAAATCTAGTGAAATAAAATTGGGCAACTAGAAGTAAAACTTCTAGTTAACTACTACATTATCCTATTGAAGGGCATGTTAGCCTGAAAGCTAGAGAAATAAAATTGGGCAACTAGAAGTAAAACTTCCAGTTAACTACTACATTATCCTTTTGAAGGGCATGTTAGCCTGAAATCTAGTGAAATAAAATTGGGCAACTAGAAGTAAAACTTCCAGTTAACTACTACATTATCCTTTTGAAGGGCATGTTAGCCTGAAATCTAGTGAAATAAAATTGGGCAACTAGAAGTAAAACTTCCAGTTAACTACTACATTATCCTGTTGAAGGGCATGTTAGCCTGAAATCTAGTGAAATATAATTGGGCAACTAGAAGTAAAACTTCCATTTAACTACTACATTATCCTTTTGAAGGGCATGTTAGCCTGAAATCTAGTGAAATAAAATTGGGCAACTAGAAGTAAAACTTCCAGTTAACTACTACATTATCCTATTGAAGGGCATGTTAGCCTGAAATCTAGTGAAATAAAATTGGGCAACTAGAAGTAAAACTTCCAGTTAACTACTACATTATCCTATTGAAGGGCATGTTAGCCTGAAAGCTAGAGAAATAAAATTGGGCAACTAGAAGTAAAACTTCTAGTTAACTACTACATTATCCTTTTGAAGGGCATGTTAGCCTGAAATCTAGAGAAATAAAATTGGGCAACTAGAAGTAAAACTTCCAGTTAACTACTACATTATCCTATTGAAGGGCATGTTAGACTGAAATCTAGTGAAATAAAATTGGGCAACTAGAAGTAAAACTTCCAGTTAACTACTACATTATCCTATTGAAGGGCATGTTAGCCTGAAAGCTAGTGAAATAAAATTGGGCAACTAGAAGTAAAACTTCCAGTTAACTACTACATTATCCTATTGAAGGGCATGTTAGACTGAAAGCTAGTGAAATAAAATTGGGCAACTAGAACTAAAACTTCTAGTTAACTACTACATTATCCTATTGAAGGGCATGTTAGCCTGAAATCTAGTGAAATAAAATTGGGCAACTAGAACTAAAACTTCTAGTTAACTACTACATTATCCTTTTGAAGGGCATGTTAGCCTGAAATCTAGTGAAATAAAATTGGGCAACTAGAAGTAAAACTTCCAGTTAACTACTACATTATCCTATTGAAGGGCATGTTAGCATGAAATCTAGTGAAATAAAATTGGGCAACTAGAAGTAAAACTTATAGTTAACTACTACATTATCCTATTGAAGGGCATGTTAGCCTGAAATCTAGTGAAATAAAATTGGGCAACTAGAACTAAAACTTCTAGTTAACTACTACATTATCCTATTGAAGGGCATGTTAGCCTGAAATCTAGTGAAATAGAATTGGGCAACTAGAACTAAAACTTCTAGTTAACTACTACATTATCCTATTGAAGGGGATGTTAGACTGAAATCTAGAGAAATAAAATTGCGCAACTAGAACTAAAACTTCTAGTTAACTACTACATTATCCTATTGAAGGGCATGTTAGCCTGAAATCTAGTGAAATAAAATTGGGCAACTAGAACTAAAACTTCCAGTTAACTACTACATTATCCTGTTGAAGGGCATGTTAGCCTGAAATCTAGTGAAATAAAATTGGGCAACTAGAACTAAAACTTCTAGTTAACTACTACATTATCCTATTGAAGGGCATGTTAGCCTGAAATCTAGGAAAATAAAATTGTTCAAGAAACTTAGCTCTGGAACCTTTCGATATTATTAAATTATAAGTCATGGGATGAACGTTTATAGTAAACTTCTCAATGCGGTGTCAATCCCAGCGGTTTAATAATCTACTAGACCGCCTTTTAGAGCTCTAATACTGTATTTGATGATTCTGCTGATATATGCTACATTGAAGGGTGGAATCTTAGAAATGGTATTCGAGAAAATATCGGCAGATAGTACCATTATACCAGTGGGGAGTAACGTTGTCGAGGATTGTTGTAATTAAAGCGAGGGAAGTGAGCAGAAATATTCAGCGGCAAGCTGGGCCACTGCCGTCAATAAATCAATTGGATTACCACAGAAATGGGTTTTTGATTAGGCGGGAAGTGGTGCTTTGTGTCCTTAACTGATATGTGGTGCTGATCCCAGTTTTTTACCTTCGCCGTTTACAAAGCTTTGTAATATTGGATTCTATCTGTTTCCTTTTCACTGTGTTAAAATGTTACAACTGATATTTCCTGATTACAGACTCTTATTACCGGATTTACAATGTTTTGTTATCAAGATTATAATACAGATTTCTCTTTTTTTTTAGCTTAAACATTACAACTGATATTTCCTTATACTAGTTTTTTACTCCCGGGTTTAGAATGCTTTGTAATCAAGTTACAATACAGATTTATCTTTATTTTCAGCTTAAACATTACAACGGATATTTCCTGATCCTTGTTTTTTACTCCCGGCTTTATGTTT